>CAJNDT010005967.1:0-183036 GCA_905221615.1 Symbiodinium sp. CCMP2592
GTTTTCAAGCATAAAAAGCAAGAAATACATGTATTTCTTGCTTTTTATGCTTGAAAACTCCAAAATACTTCCCCTGCCAGCATTTTCGCAACGTTAACTGGAACGTTGACTGTAACGTTGACTGAACGTTAACTGAACGTTGACTGTACGTTAACTGCAAATTCCTACCAAATGTAGCAAAGTTGTGGAACTCTTGCGATTTTAGAATGACCTGCTGCGCAAGATGCACTGTCAGGGCTGCATGGCTCCATTAGCGAAGACAGCGACATGGACGCTGCTATACTATACGGCGATTCAGATTTTGCTGCAATGGCATTTCATGGCAAGCCACACAAGTACGTCACGCACCATGTCACGACCCTCTAGAAACGTCATATCACGAGCCTCTAGAAACGTCATTACTCGAGTCGGTGGATGGAGGAAATCTTGCACCACCTACACCTCTTGTTTCGAATACACATCCAAGCAACAACCCCGCGCCCCCTTCTTAACATTGACGACAGACCTCTTGGGGCGGTGCAAGATTTATGTCATTGGAACGAGTTTGTAAATCCCCGTGTTCATAGCAATGTTAAGAAGGAGGCGCGGGGTGAAGCTAACTAACATATCTTAAAAGTGGTGCAAGATTTCCTCCATCCACAGTCCCCAGAGCGGGGCCTAGCTTTGGCCTGCTCGTGGCTTTCCTACATGGCTTGCAGATACTTCCAGTCAGGGCAACGTTGCATAGAAGTCACAGTCAACGTTCAGTTAACGTTCAGTTAACGTTCCAGTTAACGTTGCGAAAATGCTGGCAGGGGCAGCATTTTGGAGTTTTCAAGCATAAAAAGCAAGAAATACATGTATTTCTTGCTTTTTATGCTTGAAAACTCCAAAATACTGCCCCTGCCAGCATTTTCGCAACGTTAACTGGAACGTTGACTGTAACGTTGACTGAACGTTAACTGAACGTTGACTGTACGTTAACTGCAAATTCCTACCAAATGTAGCAAAGTTGTGGAACTCTTGCGATTTTAGAATGACCTGCTGCGCAAGATGCACTGTCAGGGCTGCATGGCTCCATTAGCGAAGACAGCGACATGGACGCTGCTATACGGCGATTCAGATTTTGCTGCAATGGCATTTCATGGCAAGCCACACAAGTACGTCACGCACCATGTCACGACCCTCTAGAAACGTCATATCACGAGCCTCTAGAAACGTCATTACTCGAGTCGTCCCCAGAGCGGGGTCTAGCTTTGGCCTGCTCGTGGCTTTCCTACATGGCTTGCAGATACTTCCAGTCAGGGCAACGTTGCATAGAAGTCACAGTCAACGTTCAGTTAACGTTCAGTCAACGTTACAGTCAACGTTCCAGTTAACGTTGCGAAAATGCTGGCAGGGGCAGCATTTTGGAGTTTTCAAGCATAAAAAGCAAGAAATACATGTATTTCTTGCTTTTTATGCTTGAAAACTCCAAAATGCTGCCCCTGCCAGCATTTTCGCAACGTTAACTGGAACGTTGACTGTAACGTTGACTGAACGTTAACTGAACGTTGACTGTACGTTAACTGCAAATTCCTACCAAATGTAGCAAAGTTGTGGAATTCTTGCGATTTTAGAATGACCTGGCTGCTGCGCAAGATGCACTGTCAGGGCTGCATGGCTCCATTAGCGAAGACACGACATGGACGCTGCTATACGGCGATTCAGATTTTGCTGCAATGGCATTTCATGGCAAGCCACACAAGTACGTCACGCACCATGTCACGACCCTCTAGAAACGTCATATCACGAGCCTCTAGAAACGTCATTACTCGAGTCGTCCCCAGAGCGGGGTCTAGCTTTGGCCTGCTCGTGGCTTTCCTACATGGCTTGCAGATACTTCCAGTCAGGGCAACGTTGCATAGAAGTCACAGTCAACGTTCAGTTAACGTTCAGTCAACGTTACAGTCAACGTTCCAGTTAACGTTGCGAAAATGCTGGCAGGGGCAGCATTTTGGAGTTTTCAAGCATAAAAAGCAAGAAATACATGTATTTCTTGCTTTTTATGCTTGAAAACTCCAAAATGCTGCCCCCGCCAGCATTTTCGCAACGTTAACTGGAACGTTGACTGTAACGTTGACTGAACGTTAACTGAACGTTGACTGTACGTTAACTGCAAATTCCTACCAAATGTAGCAAAGTTGTGGAATTCTTGCGATTTTAGAATGACCTGCTGCGCAAGATGCACTGTCAGGGCTGCATGGCTCCATTAGCGAAGACAGCGACATGGACGCTGCTATACTATACGGCGATTCAGATTTTGCTGCAATGGCATTTCATGGCAAGCCACACAAGTACGTCACGCACCATGTCACGACCCTCTAGAAACGTCATATCACGAGCCTCTAGAAACGTCATTACTCGAGTCGTCCCCAGAGCGGGGTCTAGCTTTGGCCTGCTCGTGGCTTTCCTACATGGCTTGCAGATACTTCCAGTCAGGGCAACGTTGCATAGAAGTCACAGTCAACGTTCAGTCAACAGTCAACGTTACAGTCAACGTTCCAGTTAACGTTGCGAAAATGCTGGCAGGGGCAGCATTTTGGAGTTTTCAAGCATAAAAAGCAAGAAATACATGTATTTCTTGCTTTTTATGCTTGAAAACTCCAAAATGCTGCCCCTGCCAGCATTTTCGCAACGTTAACTGGAACGTTGACTGTAACGTTGACTGAACGTTAACTGAACGTTGACTGTACGTTAACTGCAAATTCCTACCAAATGTAGCAAAGTTGTGGAATTCTTGCGATTTTAGAATGACCTGCTGCGCAAGATGCACTGTCAGGGCTGCATGGCTCCATTAGCGAAGACAGCGACATGGACGCTGCTATACTATACGGCGATTCAGATTTTGCTGCAATGGCATTTCATGGCAAGCCACACAAGTACGTCACGCACCATGTCACGACCCTCTAGAAACGTCATATCACGAGCCTCTAGAAACGTCATTACTCGAGTCGTCCCCAGAGCGGGGTCTAGCTTTGGCCTGCTCGTGGCTTTCCTACATGGCTTGCAGATACTTCCAGTCAGGGCAACGTTGCATAGAAGTCACAGTCAACGTTCAGTTAACGTTCAGTCAACGTTACAGTCAACGTTCCAGTTAACGTTGCGAAAATGCTGGCAGGGGCAGCATTTTGGAGTTTTCAAGCATAAAAAGCAAGAAATACATGTATTTCTTGCTTTTTATGCTTGAAAACTCCAAAATGCTGCCCCTGCCAGCATTTTCGCAACGTTAACTGGAACGTTGACTGTAACGTTGACTGAACGTTAACTGAACGTTGACTGTACGTTAACTGCAAATTCCTACCAAATGTAGCAAAGTTGTGGAATTCTTGCGATTTTAGAATGACCTGCTGCGCAAGATGCACTGTCAGGGCTGCATGGCTCCATTAGCGAAGACAGCGACATGGACGCTGCTATACTATACGGCGATTCAGATTTTGCTGCAATGGCATTTCATGGCAAGCCACACAAGTACGTCACGCACCATGTCACGACCCTCTAGAAACGTCATATCACGAGCCTCTAGAAACGTCATTACTCGAGTCGTCCCCAGAGCGGGGTCTAGCTTTGGCCTGCTCGTGGCTTTCCTACATGGCTTGCAGATACTTCCAGTCAGGGCAACGTTGCATAGAAGTCACAGTCAACGTTCAGTCAACGTTCAGTCAACGTTACAGTCAACGTTCCAGTTAACGTTGCGAAAATGCTGGCAGGGGCAGCATTTTGGAGTTTTCAAGCATAAAAAGCAAGAAATACATGTATTTCTTGCTTTTTATGCTTGAAAACTCCAAAATGCTGCCCCTGCCAGCATTTTCGCAACGTTAACTGGAACGTTGACTGTAACGTTGACTGAACGTTAACTGAACGTTGACTGTACGTTAACTGCAAATTCCTACCAAATGTAGCAAAGTTGTGGAATTCTTGCGATTTTAGAATGACCTGGCTGCTGCGCAAGATGCACTGTCAGGGCTGCATGGCTCCATTAGCGAAGACAGCGACATGGACGCTGCTATACTATACGGCGATTCAGATTTTGCTGCAATGGCATTTCATGGCAAGCCACACAAGTACGTCACGCACCATGTCACGACCCTCTAGAAACGTCATATCACGAGCCTCTAGAAACGTCATTACTCGAGTCGTCCCCAGAGCGGGGTCTAGCTTTGGCCTGCTCGTGGCTTTCCTACATGGCTTGCAGATACTTCCAGTCAGGGCAACGTTGCATAGAAGTCACAGTCAACGTTCAGTTAACGTTCAGTCAACGTTACAGTCAACGTTCCAGTTAACGTTGCGAAAATGCTGGCAGGGGCAGCATTTTGGAGTTTTCAAGCATAAAAAGCAAGAAATACATGTATTTCTTGCTTTTTATGCTTGAAAACTCCAAAATGCTGCCCCTGCCAGCATTTTCGCAACGTTAACTGGAACGTTGACTGTAACGTTGACTGAACGTTAACTGAACGTTGACTGTACGTCAACTGCAAATTCCTACCAAATGTAGCAAAGTTGTGGAATTCTTGCGATTTTAGAATGACCTGGCTGCTGCGCAAGATGCACTGTCAGGGCTGCATGGCTCCATTAGCGAAGACAGCGACATGGACGCTGCTATACGGCGATTCAGATTTTGCTGCAATGGCATTTCATGGCAAGCCACACAAGTACGTCACGCACCATGTCACGACCCTCTAGAAACGTCATATCACGAGCCTCTAGAAACGTCATTACTCGAGTCGGTGGATGGAGGAAATCTTGCACCACCTACACATCTTGTTTCGAATACACATCCAAGCAACAACCCCGCGCCCCCTTCTTAACATTGACGACAGACCTCTTGGGGCGGTGCAAGATTTATGTCATTGGAACGATTTTGTAAATCCCCGTGTTCATAGCAATGTTAAGAAGGGGGCGCGGGGTGAAGCTAACTAACATATCTTAAAAGTGGTGCAAGATTTCCTCCATCCACAGTCCCCAGAGCGGGGTCTAGCTTTGGCCTGCTCGTGGCTTTCCTACATGGCTTGCAGATACTTCCAGTCAGGGCAACGTTGCATAGAAGTCACAGTCAACGTTCAGTTAACGTTCAGTCAACGTTACAGTCAACGTTCCAGTTAACGTTGCGAAAATGCTGGCAGGGGCAGCATTTTGGAGTTTTCAAGCATAAAAAGCAAGAAATACATGTATTTCTTGCTTTTTATGCTTGAAAACTCCAAAATGCTGCCCCTGCCAGCATTTTCGCAACGTTAACTGGAACGTTGACTGTAACGTTGACTGAACGTTAACTGAACGTTGACTGTACGTTAACTGCAAATTCCTACCAAATGTAGCAAAGTTGTGGAATTCTTGCGATTTTAGAATGACCTGCTGCGCAAGATGCACTGTCAGGGCTGCATGGCTCCATTAGCGAAGACAGCGACATGGACGCTGCTATACTATACGGCGATTCAGATTTTGCTGCAATGGCATTTCATGGCAAGCCACACAAGTACGTCACGCACCATGTCACGACCCTCTAGAAACGTCATATCACGAGCCTCTAGAAACGTCATTACTCGAGTCGGTGGATGGAGGAAATCTTGCACCACCTACACATCTTGTTTCGAATACACATCCAAGCAACAACCCCGCGCCCCCTTCTTAACATTGACGACAGACCTCTTGGGGCGGTGCAAGATTTATGTCATTGGAACGATTTTGTAAATCCCCGTGTTCATAGCAATGTTAAGAAGGGGGGAAGGGGTGAAGCTAACTAACATATCTTAAAAGTGGTGCAAGATTTCCTCCATCCACAGTACTACTACTACTACTAGTACTACTACTACTACTACTACTACTACTACTACTACTACTACTACTACTACTACTACTACTACTACTACTACTACTAACTACTACTACTACTACTACTACTACTACTACTACTACTACTACTACTACTACTACTACTACTACTCCTGCTGCTGCTACTACTACGACGACGACGATTACTACCACTACCACTACCACTACCACTAGCACTAGCACTAGCACTAGCACTAGCACTAGCACTAGCACTAGCACTAGCACTACCACCACCACCACCACCACCACCACCACTCCTACTACTACTACTACTACTACTACTACTACTACTACTACTACTACTACAAGTACTTGTACGAGTACTAGTACGAGTACTAATAGTGGAACAAGTCTTCATACTAGAACCACCAGCACCACCACCACGACCACGAGCAAGACCACTACCACCCTACTGACACTAGCACTAGCACTAGCACTACCACCACCACCACCACCACCACCACCACTACCACCACAACCGCTACCGCAACTGCCACTAATACCACTACTACCACTACTACCAACACGACCGCCACGACTACAACACCTCGATCTGGTACTCCTGCTTCTGCTTCTGCTTCTGCGACTGAAACTGCGACTGCAACTGCTGCTGCTGCTGCTACTACTACTACTACTACTCCTGCTACTGCTACTGCTACTACTACTACTACTGCTGCTACTCCTGCTACTACTACTACTACTACTACTACTACTACTACACCCGCTACCGCTACCGCTACCACTACCACTACCGCTACCGCTACCACTACCACTACCACTACCACTACGACTACCACTACAACTACTACTACTACTACTACTACTACTACTACTACTACTACTACTACTACTACTACTACTACTATACTACTACTACTACTACTACTACTACTACTACTACTACTACTACTACTACTACTACTACTACTACTACTACTACTACACCTACTACTGCTACTACTACTACTACTACTACTACTACTCCTGCTGCTGCTGTTGCTGCTGTTGCTGCTGCTGCTGCCAGCCAAAGCAGCAGCAGTAGCAAAAGAAATGCGAAGCAGACATAGCTGTAAGGGTCGAGATATTGCACCAACTACAGCTGCTGTTATTGTCGTCTGAAGCCACAAACCAAAACTGCCAAGACAAATGTCACCATAGCGGAGTGCAACCGCATGATGGGACTTTCAGAAGATGAGGGCCGTGATACAATTCCACAATGTCCATAGGATCCCTCAGTATTATTTAGGAAACAGCAGACTGGCCTTGGGAGAAAAGTCCAACGAAGGACTCCCCGACCAACGCCATGTCAAACCAATTCCATGCCCTCGGGCCAGCAAAACCAAGCTGGACGTGAATTCTCTCTGGAACAATCTGAACACTGTCTGGCCAATTCAAAAGCAAGCAAGATCAACACGACCAGTGCGATTAGGCAGCCACTTCGCGCACGCTAACAGAGCACAGTGGCCTGATTGTAACACTGGAGGTCTACGGTCCCGACCGTTGCAGCACCCCTGTGAGCTTCGAGTAGAACACACTCCAAGCCCCCAAAGCGAAGTCGCAAGCCGGCAAGGATGACGAGCTCACCCGCAACACGCCTACATTTACAGGCTCGCCGCGGCCCAAAAGTCGCCAAAAACACACGAGATCCGCAAGTCGGTCTCAGGTTCACGCCGCTCCTCTCCGACAAAGAACTGCCTGGGTCGACAGCTAGATAGTCGAGCTGGGAAGGCCAAGATTCACTGGTCTTTCCTTGCCAAGGCATCGTTATCCTGTCAGCTTGTTCGTATCAATACTCAACAGGATAGTTCTGCTGCTTCCTGATGACGTTTGAGTAGGTGACGATGAAGGCGGTGAAAATGGCAATGCAGATGATGGTGGTGTGAGTGAGGATGATGGCCGTAATGATGACGATGTCGATGATCATGATGACAATGCTGAAAACAATAAAACTGAGGATGATATGAGCAATCACTGTGAACATGAAGCTGCTCGCACTCGTGATAACGACAACGAATCAAATGACAGCGAGGAGGGAGAAGATGCTGCTGACCACGATGATTTTGAACAGGCCCGGCATCACAACAATCATCATCAGGATCAACTCAAGAAGAAGAGGGGAGGTGGCGGTGGCGGTGGTAGTGGTAGTGACAACGCCTATCATAAGCATCCTCTTCGTCATCGATGCTGTCTTTCACTGCCGAGACGGAAAACATATCTCCTGTATTACCGCCTGTGCTGCCGCTATGCTAGCCAAATTTCACAAGCCTTGGCTTCCGTTCCGTCAACAAAGGCCGACAAAGCCGCACTCAACAGCGAAATCCTTGCCAGGGTTTCGCAACGTGCACAGCCCGCTGAAGGACCTAGGGGTTTGGGGCTCGGGGCTCTCGGTCGAAGCGGTTTGATTTGCTTGATGTAGGTTTAGGGCTCTGGGATCTTGGAGGTTTGGCGGAATTCGGGATGTTGGGCTTCTTGCCCTGTTGCCCCTCTGAGCACCAGGCACACGGTCAGCAATCATCTTTATGAAGAGCTCCACCCCAAACCAGGCTGGCCACAGGATTGAGTGTAGCAGTTCTGAAGCGATATTCTTGCATGGCTAAGCTTGCATAAGAGCTTGCTCGGCGGCTTGATCGATGCATGCCGGTTACTCACCAACAATGTCCCGCCTGTGAAAGCGATGTCGAACTCGACCTGAAACCACCAAAACTTTCTGCTTAGAGCTGTGGTCTTCTCTACTGGGCGAACATGAACATCCCAAAAGCAGCAGCAATGCCATCATCATCGAAGCTATCATCTTCATTGTCACCATGGGACAATGGAGACGACGAGGACGGCGACGACGAAGAGACGATAAACAAGAACTGCAAAGAACTGAGCGGCTGGTGTTCCTGCTCCTGCTGCAAATCACTGCTGCTTCTGCTCATGTCGCTCTTACAGTTTCTGTCGGCGAGCAACAAGGGCTAAGGGCTTCGACTTGCCAAGGGTGCTACACTGCTACATGGTGCTAGCAGCACAAGAAACTGGAAGCTCTATCAGGAGCGGTCCATTCACTGACACCTCCGCTACGGTCACGGAAGCCCTTCTATGCTCTCAGACATGCCGTCATGCGAGAATCTGAAGCACATCTTGGCCGGGTCGCTCCCGGCTGTTGCACCGGCTCGTTCCTAAGGCGTCTCCAGCTGTTGCTGACCTCGGCTTTGCAACATCGGCCACGGTGGTGTTTGTGCTTTTCTTCGGGCTCCATTCCTGCTGCGCAAGGCTAGTTGATATTTAGGGGCATGGGGTTTCGGGGTTTAGCATTTCGGGTATGTGATTCCCTGCAAGCTTTGCACTACACGATCCCTTGGAAACACCAGAGACGGCAGACCTTTGCACCCGAGTCTGAGGCATTCGTGTTGGCCGCCCAGCCTGGGATAAGCCAATACCCTGCCCGGAAGTCCTGAGACCCAAAACCTAAGCCTGCTGAACACTCACGATAGACTGGCAGTCTCTTCACGTTTCCAACTTTGTACAAAGATCTGATATCGCCTTGCAGTTGGAAACGACACCCTCCGCCGGGCAGGAACAGACGGCTTCGGCAGGTGTTGCTGATCCGGTGCGTGGAGGCTACGGGTTCATGTACTCGTGAAAAGAGTAGAAGGGTTTTGTGGCAAACTGCACCTTCAAGTTAGCCACCTTGATAGTTCGCAACCAGCCTGCAACCAGCTTGCGCCCAACACCCCGGGATCGCCGCGCCATTGGGAGTCAGGAAACAAGACACCATTGGATACAAGACTCCCAAAAACGAACCCTACTTGTCAGACGTCCCCATGTCCCTCCGCAGAGGAAGCAACATAAGGAGGCGGCCTAGGTAGAGAGTGTTGGCTGCGATGGCCAGCATGGTAATCCTTAGAGCAAGGGATGGGCCGCTTTTTGGTGAATGGCTTGCCAAGCAACAACCTACTTGGTTACCCTGCTTTGGAAAGAGGATAGCGTGTTGGCAGGGCCGAGCCTTTTTGGTGCACCCTTAACATTAAGCAACAAACGCCCGAAAGCTTGAAAACCCCAAAGCCGAACCCCAAGCCACAAAGACACAAAACCGTGAAACCCCGCATCTCAAGGGCTCAAAACCATGAAAGCCCAAAACTCTGGAAACCCAAATCCCTGAAAGCCATTGAAGCCCTGACAGCTCTGAGAACCCCTGCGACTTAAAGAAGAGGCCGTTGGTGAATCTCTTCATCAGGCGCTCCTGCAGAAATTAAGGATTGTGGGGTTTAGGGATGGTTTGAATCCACTTTGGCCGAGAATGGCCGAAGACCGGAAAATCAACAACAGCAAAATAGACGAGGTCGGACGAGTACCGAGCACGCAGCATGGAGGGTCGATAACGACTTGCTTGTGCACAGCACGTATGCTGGTTGAAGCTGTGTGGAAGTCCTGACTAACATGCTGGTTGGAAGCTGTCTGCACCGTGGCTCACGCTTTCTTTACAACGCTTTTGGATGTCGGACGTCTGGGCATGGTCCGCCTGTGTGCGTGCCGCTGGAGTGCAGTGTGATGTGGAGATGCTGCAGATAGCACTCAGTCACAGTGCAGCCACAAGCCCCAGGTTATGCAGACGCACTTTTTCCCCGAATCCGACGAGGTCCGAGAAGTGGCAGATCAGATCAAAACTCCGAGGGACCCGAGGCAGGCATAGCTCAGACAGGTCCGAAGACCGGTCGGAAATACGCCACCCCTCCTCGGCTTGATCAAACGAGGGGTTTCACAACCCCCCAATCCGATCCGAGAGAAAACATCCGACCCGGGAGCCCGAGAGTGAAAAGGTCCCGCCGAAACGTACAGTCACAAAGTGCCGGTAATCGGCACCTGAGGCAACCGTACCTGGCACTCGTGTCCTGTTTCAAATCAGGGCTAAGAGAGGGAGCCCGGGAACTATTGATCTGATTTAAAAGAAAGGAGCTTTTCCAGGATCATCCAGCTCGGAGTCCAGGACAAGGAGACGTCCCGCCTCTTTTCGGGGGAGAATCCTTCGAAATCAAAGTGTGTGAGCTGATCTGCCCACGTGTTTGAGCTCCGCTTGACATGGGTGGCCTGAGCAAAGACACCCTTGTGGAACTCCTGTGCTGAGAGCTCCATCAAAAGCGCCGAGCAAGGCCACTTCTTCGAAGATCTCTTGCTGGCAGAAAAGGCGTTGCCCTCATTATCCGTAGTGAGAGGGAGGTGCGCATCGACCATGCTGGGTCCCAGGGACTCCGCAGCCAGAAGGAAAAGAATGAGGGTACCCAGGAGTTCAAGGGCCCCAATCCGGCGCTTAGCAGAAGTGTGCGCCAGGAGGGGCTGCGCCCATGGCGTGGCAAGGACGTCCATGGAGAACCACAGGACCTCCGCTTTAGCCGGGTTCAGAGAGGGCGAGAACCAGCCACCAATGGCGACCCAGCCATCGTCCTCGCCGGCATCACTACTCCCATAGCATGGAGTGTTGCGCTGTAGACGGAGAGGAACGCAGGGACCAGTATCCAGGATTGAGAGGAGCAGAGTAGCCAGGAAACGTACAAGGTCTCCCGGCTTGCACTTGCGTTCCAGTTTTTGTTCCCATGCATAGAGCGGCTGGAGGTGAGAACTCACCTGCGGGTAGGCCTTAGCCACCCACTGCAATTTGCCCAGTAAGGAGGTGATTTCCTTCCTGGTGTGCAGTTCCCCTGATTCCAATCTCGCCAGGGCCGGGCGGAGGACAGTCATTTTCTCCTCCGGGAGCCACACGGAGCCTTCGGAGATGTCCACCATGTAGCCCAACCAACGGTTGACCTTGCCCAGGGCATTCTTATGCCAAGAGATAGGACAACCCAGCAGCGTAAGGAAGAGCATGAGGGTAGCAGCCCCCAGTTCGCCAAGGCTCTCCTTCATAACAGCCATGAAATCATCAACAAAGACAAGGACCCAAAGGAACACCTCTGAAATCTGGTAAGAGAGGCGGGTGAGGATGGCTGCCAATCGGCCCCAATAGAGTTGAGCCGAGGCCACACCATAGGTGCCGACCTTGTTGACCCAGAACTTCTTCTTGATCTTGGCCACCATGTACCTCCAGTGCTTTTTGAGAACCTTGATCCTCCGGTGAGCCTTGCTCACATCCGACTTGAAAAGGGTCAGGTCCTTCGACGCCAGATGGAGCCAAGCAAAGAGCAAGTCGTAGAGTGTCGGGGCCGTGGTCTTCTTGTCAGTGTTCGCCCTGATGTTGTCGTTGACACCAATGACCGAGGCGTCGAAGATGGTCCTGACCTTGTCCAGTTCCTGAATGCCCGCCATGGCCCCGACACACAACTCTGCCACGTCGCAGGCGCAGAGGTCCGCCGCCTCCTGTTCCGACAAGGGCCCAGCCACCATCTCCAGGAGCTTCTCTTCCAAGAAAGTTTGCTCGGTGTGCTCGAAGACATCTGCACTGGGGTAGTTGTCAGCAGTAGTGGGAGCCGGGGGCTCCAGATCCCTCGGTGCACTGGTCTGGCCAGGGGCAGCCCCGCGCCTGGGTCCTGAGCGATTCCCGAAAGGACGTCATAGGAGAGATTTTAGGGGAATCGGCACCTGTGGCAACCGTCCCGGTGGTGGGTCTCCTCCGTCCCCCGCCCCAGCCAAACCACCTTGCATTTGCCCCTGTCTTCAGGTTTGAGTCTCCCAGGGGATGGCTTTCCACCACCATCCCTGAAGGGGCCAGAATAACGGTGTCCCAGCCGGACAATCAGGGTATTGGCCTTTAAAGGAGCCAACGCCGAAGCAACGGTGCGGTCTCCATCCGTGTCCCGGGATGTGGAGAAGAAAGATAACAGGGCCATTAATTCCAGGTTGAATTGCCAACCCCAACGGCCCAACGGGCCAGGTCTGAACTGGACCACCAGACGGGGTGGTTCGGATGCCTGCGCCTGAGGCCATCCCAGTCCAGGACAAGATTGCTGAGGACCGCCGTGGGTTTCTTGGCTCCGTGCCCCAGCATACACTGGTCAAAGCAGTGTATCTTCATCCGCGACAGTCCCGCGAAATCTCTACACTGGGCAGTTTCCCACCACGAAGAACAACTCTGCTGAGCCTCCGAGGTACCTTGGTTGGCGGGATCCTCCGGGTGTTCCAGGAGGAATGCTGGGGGCCGAGGGCCCGACGCCATTGCAAGGTGGTAGAGGAGAAGTGAGTCATTATCAACGTCCGTGAGCAACGTCTCCGGAAGGTCTTCGAGGCCCCAAGCTGCTGCCCCTGACTGGGCCAGGAAAGCCAACTCTAGGTACGTGTCGAAGAATTGACCACGTCCTGCAGTTAGGCCCTCCAACGATAGCCATGAGGTTGCCAGAGAGAGCCAGAGCACAGAGGTCAGAGAAGGTTTCCTCAGCAAGGACGTCCTGTGCAATGCCTCCCCTGCAAATGTCTAATTCCCGAACCGAGGCACCCAGGAAAGGGGCCACTCTTGTGATCGCTGCTTTGGTGCTCCAGGAGTCATCCTTCCCAGCGTAAAGAATCAGCACTGTGGGCTGATACGATTTTCCCTCCACTGGCCAGACAGACACTCCAGGAAGAAGCCTGTCCAAGAGCCTGTGAGGGAGGCCTCTGAAACCAGGCAGAGTTGGCAAAGCATGGGACCAACGATCTCGATTCCAACGGTCCCCTTCCAGTGAAGATTCGCCCAAAGCCCTCTTGTTCGGGGCAGGCGCCTGGGCGGCCGTCCCCGGAGAGGCTGTACCGTCCCCACCGACACCGGGGGGGCCCGAACAGGGCCCGAGCTTGCCGCCGCGCCAATGGCTGTGAGGAAAGAGATGGCCCGGAAGCGAGGGGCCGGTTTCTCAAGAGTGGTCCGCCGCCCTTCTCACAGACCTTGCCATCAGGGAGGATCACCGGACAGTTGTGGGACGCAGTCTCCCGGGCACCTGTTGAAGGCATGGTACTTCTTGCAGAACTCCTTGCCATCCGACCCTTTCTGTGCCCACTCATGATGCGATGCCTTGGTGCGGAAGGATCCCGTCGGAGGTGCAGGGGGTGGCTCGACCGACTCGTCCGAGCGCGTAGCCCAACGCCAGTCTTCCTTCTTCTGTTTGCCCTGGTACTTGGATGAATCGCCCTTAGCTTTCCAGGGCCTCTTGCCTTTCCCTTTCCAGGAGTCCCACTGTTGGGAGACCTTGCCCTTGTCCTTGTCCTTGCCCTTGCCCTTCCCTTTCTTGGTGCCTTTGGGCTGGAAGGGGTAGAACTCGTCTATCTCCATCGACCAGAAGCGTGAGTTATTCTGGATTTCCTTGAGGGCGGCCGAGATGGTCAGAGTCTCGTCCTTGGCCATGTTCAGGGCCACCTGACGCCATACCTTCCTTTCCGCTATCATCAGAACCCCCAGTGAAGGGGCGGGTTCCCGGCCCATGATGGTGTCCCCGAAGAGGAAATTGTAGAATTCGTCCAGGTCTGCCTTAGTCAGGTGAATGCAGGAGGGACCGGTGCAGGTCGCAACCACCATTAGAAGAGACGTCCTCCAGATCATGAGGACCCGTTTCCACTGTTTCTCTGACTGGACACGATTGGATTCTTCATGGATCCATTCGTCGTCCTCCTTGCTCTGACGCTTCTGGAACTTCAGTTCACCATCCTTGGGGTGGTTTGCAACCACCTTGTTGAGATCCAGCTGGGAGCCCGAGAGGAACTCCCTCAGGACCCCGAGCATATGGTCCGATCCTTCGTATTCCCGCTCCGGTTCGGTGCCGAACTTGGACAAGTAGGCTGCCCGCATTTCCTGGCGGTCCCCTCTGCCAATCATCGCTTTGTAGTCCTCCACCGAGTGAATGTCCACCTCGGCAAGCTTCCTTTTCTTGAGGAGCTTGAACTGTTCGACCGCGTTCTCCAGGCGGATCGCCGTGAGGACGCAGGTGTGCTCATCATAACCATTCTGGCCTGGTGAGAAGCCCAACTTGGGAGCTTCTTTTCGGAGTTCCTTCTTATCCCACCGGCCTGCCCAGTCCTGGGCACTGACAAATCCTTGTTTCCCCATGACACAGAGGACTAGCCACGGGACTTGATGCCGAGAAAGGACCAGGCGGACGCTGTCCTCGATCTTCATGACCTCATCCTTGTAGGGGTCCGGGCATAGGTCAGGAGGCCGTGCCAGGGTCTGCCTGGCGTCGATTTCAGCACGAGGTCTGTCCATCGGTCCAGGCGGTAGTAGCCCAGGCTTACACCTGAAACAGGAGAGGGCGGGCGGGCAAGAAAAAGACACCACGGGAACAACAACCCCGCGACACCGAGACCCGTCGTGAGTCTGACCCAAAATGGCAGCCGGCCCGAGCAGAAAGCTGAAGAAAGGCTGCTGGCTTGGCCCTATGACATGCGAGTTGATCAGTGCAAGCACGGATTCCTCTACAAGTCACAGTGCAGCCACAAGCCCCAGGTTATGCAGACGCACTTTTTCCCCGAATCCGACGAGGTCCGAGAAGTGGCAGATCAGATCAAAACTCCGAGGGACCCGAGGCAGGCATAGCTCAGACAGGTCGGAAATACGCCAAGTCCGCAGGGCTAATGCCTGCCAACTCCGAAAAGGCCGAGGACTTAACACGTGGGAAGAAAACGGCACTCGAAAAACACTTAATCCCACTGCCCCACCCCGGCCAGGGATCGGCACCTGCGGCAACCGCCCCTGCGGGGAGAGGGGGGTCGCCCGGACTCCCGGTCACACCGGCCAGGAGCCAGAAACTTATCGCGGCACAATCACGAAAGGGATCGTGGACCAGCCCGAGCCATCCGAGGGGTCCCCGCTGGAGGAGTCCTTGGGCACAACGTTAAGCCGAAAGCAGTCCGGGGGCTGCTTGGCTCGCGCCGCCTTAGCACAGAAGACGTAGTCTAGTCTCCAGTCCAACTCGTAGAAAGTGATCAAGCTCTTGGAGTCCTTGGGCCTCCAACCACAACCCAGGCAACGGTATCCCCGATCAAACCAGTGTACCCGGTACACCGGAAAAAACCAGGTCTTCCGGGAGTTGGTTGCCATAAAGGCGGGGCCATCCGCCCGCTTCTCCTCCGGAGGATCGTTGGCCGCCGGGAGCAACGGGAGCTGCGCGACCTCGTCCTCCATGGGTGGCTCTTCAGACAACTGGTAGTAGGGGGCATCAAGGTCTTCCGGCACAAACCGTACCCCATCCTCGGCAATCGGCTGGGGCTTGGAAAGGACTTCTTTCCATATAGACAGGACCACTGAGCGGTGTTCCCTCGTGTAAACATCCGCCATGCTGTCCCCCTGCCAACGTCCCAAGTAACGACGCTGTTCCCGGGGCACTCCCATCTGGAAGGCCAGGTTCGGCATGGCATGAAGACCCTGAACGAGGAGAGAGTCATCATCTTGACCTCCTCCTCTGCAATCCCAGCCCCCTTCATAGAGAGGAGGGCCCTGAGCCACCGCAGGGCCCGAGAATTGTCACAAAGGGCCCTCGTGAAGTCTAGGCGGTCGCGGTCTGGAACCGGAAGGAGGTAATTGTCCTCGAGGCCCTTGGTGGCAAGGCTGTTCCGCTTCTTACTGAAGGCAATCATTGGGTCCCACCATTCAACCTTGGAGAAGGAGACCAGCGGTGAAATGAGCGGTTGGGGACGATCGTTGTCTCCAATCTCCTTCACCTTAGTCTGCCAGGCGGTGAACTCGAAAGTGTCCTTAGTGAGCTTCATGGTGTCAGGCCTGGTATGGACTGTGTCAGAGAACCTAGCCGAGGCCCCGATGCAAAACCTGAAGAACGAGGCCGCATAGCCATCCGGGGAGCCCTCCGGAAGGGACCCGGCCAACTTCTCCAACGCCGTGACTACCTCCATGGAAGGTGGTGTGGCCCTCCTCTCCTTCTTGGCTTCAGACGTGACCAGGAGGCCCCTGGTGTATTCGTAACGTCGGTTGATCGCCTGGTGGGTCGTGGGGTCAAAACCACCAAAGTGCTGGGGGATCCAGTGCAGCGTCCGCCACAACTGCCCCAGCCTGTAGATGGAGAACTGTTGGTCAACCGCCTCGTGGAGTAGGTGCTTCGCCTTCTCCTCTGAAAATGGTAAGGGGGAGCAGCCCAATGTGGAACGGAGCTTCTTGAGGCTGTAAAAGACCGACTTCAAAGAATTGACTCTGGCTTTTCCCACCAATGGCCGCCAGACCTCATACTTATCCTCCCCCGGCTTGATGTCCTGCATATTGTCCAGGTGTCTGTGGTAAGGGGCAAGGACCGAGATGATCTTGTCAGCCCACTTCTTCTTTGCTGCCCTGTCCACAGCAAGTTGTTTGACCGGGCCTTCCATCAACGCCGGTCTCGGTGCCCAGTGCTCCCAAGACCTTTTCCCGCTGAGGCGTTCCATTGGGAGGGACCTCCCAAAAGCCTTGTCTGCCAGAAGCTGACCCACTGGAGAGAGAAGGGCGCTGGAGCCTTGCGATCGCCTCTGGGAAGGTCTCTTCAAGCTTTTGAATCCTATCCTCCGGAAGCGTCTGAAGCCAGGTTGCCTTAACGCCAGACACCACGTCAAAATCAAGGAGGGCCTTGGCAGCAACGTCACACTCCACCGGGTGTGGGCCCAGGCCCATGTCCTTCAAAGTGACCTCCAACCCTGGGAGGGTCTGCTTGAGCGCCCGGGAATAAGGATGTTCCATGCAGGAGACGTGGCACCTGAGGCAACCGGAGGGAGGACCAACCTCCCTTTCGCCCCTAACAAGGAGCAAAGCGCCCAGGGAAAGCACCAGGCAGGGCCACCAAAGTGACCCGGATGGAGGTTGTCTAGACCTCAGGGTCTGGCTCTTGCCCCCTGGGATTGCCTCCGAGCTGCCCCCTGGTTCTCGCATCGGTCACACCCCATCTCTCCACACCAGGCGCAGGGATCACACAGAAGGCAGGTGCCACCTTGCCGTATGCCACCTTGTCGCCAGCGTTGGACCGTATACCCGGCCCTGAGGCCAGCGTTGTTCTGGCGAGTCTCGGGGGGGAGCGTGAGCAGAAAGGACCAATCAACTTGGTCTGCCACCGGTCTGCCAGAGCCTTCCACAAGAAGCTCCCTGGCCCTCGGCTGGAATCGTTCCCAGATAGCCTCCGTGAGGATGACCAGCTCACGGTCCCGCGTGTCCACGACCTGGTCAGGCTCCCGGCCCAGCCAGTCACAGGGGCAAGAGCATACCCAGCACAGCCTGACACGTGCAAGCAGGAACAGCAAGGCTCCCACCCCTCTCCAGCAAGGAAACTGAAAAGGAAAGAAACCCAGACCGAAGAAAAACCCCCCGAAAGCCCCCCCCCCGAAGAAAACCTCGCAGAGCAAGGTCGCGTCCCTCTCCTTTTGAGCAGCCAAAGGCCGGTAGTCAGAGAAGCAAGCGTCAGAGGCGCCTTCCCCTTCAGACTCCCTCGAAGTTCAGGTTCAGGAGAGGGAATCGGCACCTGAGGCAACCGTACCCCCCCCATCCCCCAAGCATCGAGGCTGTACTGCAAAACAGTGCCCCAACTTGTTGAAAGAAGAGGATGTGGCACCCCGTAAAACGGCCCAAAGGCTCCACGAGAGGGCGCCAACATCGATTACGCCGCCTTCCCCGGCATCGAGGCTAGGGGGCAGCAATCCTCATCTCCACATCAGACTCCAGTTCTCCCTTGACCGCGTCGGCCAGGACGTCGAGGGACTGGAGGGCCATGCATCTCGTGGCCCTTGAGCCACTTGCCATCCACCGAGTCCCGGCCCCATTCCGTCCTGCAAAGGGTGCAGGCATAACGGTTCTTGGTACGCTTGCTCGAGCTGACCCTGGTGTAGTCGAAGCCTGACAGGGCCGGGAGGACCATGCCACATTCCATGTGGATTCAGTGCCTCTGGTTGGGCTTGTCCACAAAGTTCGGGGCCTTCACCCAAGCCCCTCCAGTGCAACGGTAGTACTGGAAGGCCACTGCCCACTTGTGCATGCTTGCCCGAGAAGAACGACTTGAGGTCGACCGGGAGGGACTCGATGGGCAGCGTGACTCTGTGGTCATACTCCGCACGCAGCCGAAGCCTGTCCTTGGAGTCCACGACCGGAGCATCCGGGAGGTCCTTGAGCCATCTGGGGTTGTGAAGGAAGTTCATGCAGTGGACCTCGAAGCTCATCCGGCGGAGGATGATCGCGTAGTCCTCCGGGCACTTCGGTTCTCCGAACCCTCTTGCCTCCATCCACGACTTCGCCTTCAAGCGCAGGTCAAGGAAGGCCTGGCGGCGGGCGGCACGGTACTCTCCCCGTTTGCGGAGGTTGGAGCGCACCAGGGGAAACCCCTTCTGAAACTTCTTCTGGCCTTCGTTTTTCGTTGGGCCCACCATGTTCCAGATGTCCTTGGCCGAGAGCACGCTGCCATAGCAGTTCAAAAGCTCCCTGAGGGTCACCGTCTGGAGGTTGAGCCGCCAGTGGTGGGGCTCACTGCCTACCTCCCCTTCCGCTCCTGGCTTCGAAAGCGCCACCATAGGGTTGAGGAGGTTCCCCACCATCTCCGGGATCTGAAGGCTGTACGTCGCCAATCCATGCTTGGCGAAGATGGAGTTCACTGAGTGCGTGGCCGATGCGAAGGCTGTGTGGGTGAGGTCCGTCCAGCCGGCGTACCATTCGTCAGGCTCGCCTTGGGTGACCGAGCCCGGTTGCCTCACCCACCTCCAACCCGTGAGGTAGGACATGGCGTTCAGGGTCCGGACCTGGTCTTCCAGAGTCTCCGGGGCCTTCGTCCCCTGCAGCTCCGGGAACGGCTTGTCGAAAAGGGCCGGGTTGAAGAAGGCGGCCACACGCTTCACGTCGGCCTGGTGCTTGAGGTCTCCACCTTCGATGTCCTCCGGGACATTCGGTATCGACTGGATAAGCTTGTGGACCGCCACCACTTCGGATTGGACCCGGCCGAGTACGTCTGGGTCCCTTTCTTGGAAGCTCAATATTCACCTGTAACTCCTTAGTGGCGCTCCACCAGTTCCACCAGCTCCTTGCTCCACAGGCTTGGCGGCTGGACCACCGGAGTGTAAACAAAATGGTCCTGGAGCTGCTCCGCGTTGCGCTTCTTATTCTCCTCCCGCTTGGCCTTCTCCTCCTTGTCAAAGGTCATCTCCTGCGGTGCCAGGGTCCTACGCATCGCAGCAAGAAGGCCCTGACCCTGGTTGGTCCCAGTGAGGTTGGCAGCCAACGTGGCGGAAGAGATCTGGGCCATGTTGGCGACCGCCCTCTTACCAGGGAGGAGTGCCGTCTTCGCTACCTCTTCCGCCGCATCCACGGTCCCTTCCTCCATGGCCGCTTGCTCCAAGGCCTTGAGGTTTTCCATGGCGATGTCCCGGTCCGTGGGCGCCCGCTCTGGTTTTGGGGTCCACCCATCGGCACCTGAGGCAACCGGGGTGTCCCCCTCTGCCTTCGCCGGGCACGGTTCAACGCCAGGTCCAAAGCTGGCATCCACAGAAGAGCCGTCCAAGTAGGAGATCACAAAGATACCCCCCACCTTCGCCTCCACCTTGGTAACATCGGAGAGAGAGACAGGACTCGACCACTGGCGTCCACCAGGGCGGGTCCCGAGGGGCTGTCTCCCAGCCCTTGCCCAAAATCCAGGAGGTTCCCCGCAGCGTGAGCCTGTAGGAGACCAAGGGGGGAAGAGCAGTCCAGATGATCGAAGATGTTCTTAGCGACATCCGCCCCCGGGACCAGGTCAAGGAGCGTGGAGCCCTGTTGCAGATTGCCATGCCAAGCTTGGTCAGGACTGTCCTGGCCGTGGGCACATCAGCATACTCCTTCAAGACGTGGGCCATCTCCCCCTTCTGGACAAGGAGGAGCGGGAGGGCGTCTTTCTCGCAACAGGTGAGAATGTCCGATCCTTGGCAATCCTTGGCTCTTGAAGGCAATGGAGGCCGCCTCGTTGGAGGAGGCCCAGGCGACCAGCTTCGAATGGCACTGGAGCACTGCCAGAGCAGCCCCCGCGGCCGCCCTGAGGACCTTCCCTCTGTGTGTCTTATTCTCCAGGTTCACCGCCTCGGCAAAGGTGGGCACCCAGGGCGTTGGCCATGTCCGGGCTAAAGACCACTCCGCATTCGTGCGGCTTCTGCTCCGGGCCATCCTGAGAATCAAACCTTGGGCAGTCTAGGTCCGAAGCAAAAAGGAGTCCTTGGGAAGCCTGATCCACCATCTGCACCGGGTGAGGAGTCCTTCCCCATCGGGCCGGCAGAGTTGATGGCAGCAGAAAGAGCAGGGCCCGGCAACTTCCTCTCATATTCCGTCTGGGGCCTGCCGAACTTGTACTTGAAGTCCTCCCGGAAACTAGTCTGGGGACACCAACCTGTAGACCGCCTTCGTGGCGTCCACGCACTGAACCACCGCCCTGTCCGTGCCTAGAAGTTCCTCTTTCGTCAAGGTCGGCAGGGAGAGGATGACCGTGCCCACGTTCTTGAAATCAAGCTTGTGCTTCATGTGCATCAGGCCGCTCACAAGGAGACTCGGGTCCTGGTGGAACTCCTTAGATGTTGCGTCCACATGCGAGAGGAGCTTCACGCGGTCCTCCCTTCTCAGGCAGTTCCACCGGGCCAAAACTGTGCTGGTGATCTTTTGGCCCTTTATCATCCCCACCTCCTCCGGGACGGTGCAATACCACCTGCACACAGCCTCCCACCAGGGGTGGGACTTGCTGAACAAGTCCATGACCGAGACAAAAGGCAGCTCCTTCTGGAGCATCACAACCCGATCTTCAATAAGCGGCAGGACCGCTGGGGGTCTTTTGCCGCGTCCAGCTGCTCTTGAACCCAGGCCTGCAACTGCTCGACGTCTTCATGTTCCACCCATGCATAGTCTCCGGAGGTGCTTGGCACCGTGATCGATGGGGCCTTGTCGGCCACAACCCAGGAGCCATTGGTCGAGTCGACCAAGCCCGGCTCCGAAAGGGCCACATCCTGATCTGCCGATGGCACCCCCTGGGATGGAGGATCAGCACCTGAGGCAACCGCGCTCCCTTCCCCAGGGGGCGCGTCCACCATGGCAAAGTCGCCATCAGCAGCCAGATCCGCCGGCTCCACCATCTCGACATCCAATGCATCAGGTGGCACCTCCTGGGAGGGACGATCGGCACTTGAGGCAACCGCGTCCACTACCACAGGAGGCTTGCCCGCAGCAGAGGAGTCGCGGCTGGAGGTCAGCAGGCGATTGCGCTTGGTCTCATCGTACATGTCCAGGAAAAGACGCTGGAGGATGGGCTGTCCCTTGAGGAGACCCACCGTGTGACAGGCTCGCAGTGTTTCGATGACACCTGCTCTCTTCACCTCGTCTTCTGATTGCTTGGTGACCTGGGCGAGCAGAGCCGTCACATCTTCAAGGACAACACCATCTGCAGCACCTGCAGGAGCCGCTCTGGTCGGGATAGGGGCAGCTTCTGCCTCAACACCCTCCTGTGGTGCCACAGGGGAAGAGAATTCGTCAAGTTCGAAAAGGTTCTGCTGCATTCTCTGCAGCGCAAGGTTCTGTCTGATTTGCACAGGCAAATCGTCGTGCGAGGCACGCGGGGGAGGCGACATGACCAGCAACAGAAAACAATCAACCAAGAAAAAGACACCACGGGAACAACAACCCCGCGACACCGAGACCCGTCGTGAGTCTGACCCAAAATGGCAGCCGGCCCGAGCAGAAAGCTGAAGAAAGGCTGCTGGCTTGGCCCTATATGACATGCGAGTTGATCAGTGCAAGCACGGATTCCTCTACAATTCCGGAATGTCAAGCGCTTTTATTCAGCTATGTCCGGGCCACACGGTTGTTTCCCAGTCTCTTTGCATTTCTGAGTTCGGGACCGCAGCCTGAGCATTTAGCCTAGAGGCCCCGTGCCTTCAGTTTGATAAGCTGACATGCAATGACGACCAGAGCAACTAGAAGAGCCATTGTCACTTCGTGCGAACGTCCCACAGACACCTGTCTTTCGGAAGTTCCGGGTATCGGGTTCCGTGTTTCATCAGTCTTGCCATTATCTTGCCATTACGGATGATTGCGGTTTTGCACACGCATCAAACGTTGCCGTGATTCAGGCCAAAACTCATATCGTCGCCGCCGCACACATGTACCAAGTGCGGAGCCGCCATACACCGAAGATAAGGCCCTAACAGCCCCGACGCACCCAGAAATCACGCTAAGGATCAAAACAGAAACCCCTATATGCCAAGAACGAAAGCACACATCCTTTATTCCGACACCCCCTGGAACCTCTACTCGACCTTTCCGTGCCCTCATCCCCGAACCCGAATCTCCTTCTCTGTTGCTCGAATGTCAATCGGGAAACACCTCGCCAGACATCTTTGCTCGCTGCGGATGGTAAGCAAAGTAGAGGCCTTCCTACCAAAGTCCGCCAAGAGAGGATGCTGTTTGTTGGGGCCTGCATGTCGTGCTCGAGTAGGGTGATATTAATTATATGAGTTATCATGAAATGTACTTGTACACTTAGCCACACAACTACCACTGAGCGATATCCAGACACTTTTATCACCGAGTCTTGCAAAGTAGTGACAAGTCTGCACCTCTGTACCTGCTTACAATAACCCCATATCAGCTTGATATACCACGAGTAGAAAGAGCATCAAAAGCGTAAAGGAACACGTAAACCCTGAACACCCTGAACTCTGCTACTGAAGGGGAATCCCTGAACCCCAAAGCCCTAAGATCAAAATGCGGAAACATCCGCAAACCCGAGCTTGAAGACAACCGCTCTGAGCGCTGCGCAAGCCGAACACCGAGGAGAACAGCGGCCTGTCGAGGCGCTCGACGACGAAGGCAGGGCAGAAAAAATCACAAGTGCAACAAGAGAAGCACAAGACGAAACATCTAAAAGAAACATGCATGCACGTGTATATCGTATACATGTCCTTCTGAAGAAGTATTTGGTTGAGAGTCGCAAGGGCACATGCGCGAGATCTCCAGGTGCCACAGCTCTGCGTGGCAAAGTTTGGGCGGAAACCGTGAATAGGACCAAGCTGGCCAAGGGCCTCTGGGCTCCTACCGCCGTGCCTGCTGTGCGACTTGGACTGCACCAGGCTCCCTGCCGTATACCCTGCTGCTCAAGCAGGCCATTGTGGGCCCGATCGCACAGGTACACGCATTCGGGACCCCGTGGATTCGATCAGTAAAGCCCTTACGCGGACAGTGGACACAAACCAGGACTTGGCGTCTGCAGCCATTCCTTCAGTCTGGAGATGCCCAGCTTCAGTGGCACCATGCTAAGAGGCCATCTGGCAGATGCACGGAGTGCTTTGGATGTACACTCTCTTTGCCCCACGCAAGCCGCTCCCGTTTGCTGCTGCCCCTCATGGCCAAGACGGCAGAGGACGGACAGCTGATCGATCCCACCAAGGAACTCGCCTTGCTGCAGAATCCCTCTACCGGGAGCCTTGCCGTTTCCCGTCTACGAACAAGTATGTATCACTCGCACTGTGAGAAGCGGCCCAGCGAATGGCTGGCAATTGTGAAAGTAAAGATTGTTCCTCGGCTTTCGAAGAGCATGTGTTCATAATTCATCATCGTCGCTGTCGCCATCATGACTGCCGGCACCATCGCAGATATATTTTCGGCAACTCTACCTGCACGCTGTCAGCATCATCATCATCATCATCACCACACTAAAGACACCAACCGCACCTGGTTCCAGTACTGTGCAGGACTAGTGGACCCCATTGGCCAATAAGAGGCATGGTGCATAACACTCTTGATGCCTGCAAGTCATACCGCCTCAAGACCAACAGGATACGCTCGGATGTCGAGCTTTGTATCTGAGACTCCCAGCGGGGAGCTGTCCATAGGAGTGTCTGCAAAGGGATCCATCCTGCGCCAGACGGACAAACCCTACGACCTGTCCGATGAGACTCCGAAATCCAGGATGCTGCGACGTCACCTCTCTTCGAAGCCAAACCCTGAGTCGTAAGGCTCCGTTGCGAGAGCAGCAGCAGGCGGGAGCAGCAGCAGCAGCAGCAGCAGCAGCAGCGGCAATAGTCGCAAGGGTATGAAAAACAGCCAGACCGAAAAGTTATCCTAGCAGCCTAGCAGCAAGGACAACTACGAACAGCCATAAGACTCTTTGTGGATATCGTCACATCCCAACCCAAACTCATGAGGGCGCACAAGCTGTAGTGTCGCACTTCTACAGCGCTGAAACGCAGAGATCGACTACCTCTGGTTGCAGCCTTACATGCAGCACGGTTACTGTTGATGCAACTCTGGTGCTTTAAGCAACAGCTTCTTCCCGTCTGTTGTCAAATGATTCTGCTACTGCTACGAGTGCTCCACTAACTCTCCTATGCGGCAACACGCTGACCATTTCTATGACTGCCTGTATAATTGTACTTGCAGTTGCTCGGAGCAGTAAAACGACTGGCTACCACCATTCCGGCTCAGACTGACTGTCGTGATTTCATGGCTGCAGTCAGGACCGAGCTTGTGGTGCCGCTGAGCCAACTCTCCATGGGTCACAACCCTCCATCCCCTTGGCGTCTTGAGCATTTTGATCTTGTCGCTGGCCAGGAATCCGTCCTCGCTCTCCTGAAGTGCCGGCAAACATCTGCTCAGGAGGCTAAAAGCTACAGGTGCTCCTATCACAAGGATGGTCAGCGTTACTAGGAAACACCACTCCGTTGCTTAAGGCGACGCCGTTGCTGAATCCGCACTGTGTGGAAATTACAATTGACCTCTGCGCAAGCTTCTTCTGATTCTCTTGATGGGAGTGACGATGATGTTGATGATGATGCTTATGAGGACGATGGTGATGACGATGGTGATGATGATGACGATGATGATGATGGATGATGATGATCGTCATGGTGGCTGACCTGCATCATCAGGTCCGGCTTCGTCACCGAGGGTCCTTTTGACTTCCCACCCCCACCCGAGGCGGGCAAGCAGGCACAAGCTAGGACCGAGGCCTGATCTCCGTTCATCATGTGCTTCCGGATGTGAACAGCGTCATGCACTGCCTCACGCAAAGCTGCAGTACCGCATAACCAGGTACGCGCAGCTCGAAAATCCCGAACACTGTTCATGAAAGCTCCGACTTGCTCGCACCACCCTCGCCATGAAGCAGACGGCGCCTGCGTGCTGACCTGGGAGATGTACTGACCTCCCTCTTGCATATCTGCTTGGGACTGTTGGTTCCAGCAAGACGCATCGCTTTAGTATCGGGATCCAAAGCTGATTCTTGTGTCGCAATGGGATGAGTGTCATGAGTGTCTCTAGTATGTATCACTGTTGTCGGGGAACCTTAAACATTTCCGACGAGTCGTAGTTTTGGTTTCCTCTGTTATGCTTGTGGTAGTCGTCTGCTTAGAGCAGTCCTTGCAAGCGACCCTTGCAAACAAATTGTAAAGCAGAATCCCTGCATGCGAAAATGTTCAAATTTTCACTCTTACATCATCCGCCCAGGCCACAGGCCCAGGCGTCTTGGTGGTTACCTCAGGTACCCTCCACCTAATCTTTTTCCTGCAGTCCAATTGTTTGGAGACACCCGTTTTTTGCGTTCGTTCCCTTATCCGGCTTCCCTTCATTTTACCTGATTTGTCGCCCCCCCCCCCCCCCCCCCCCCCCCCCCCCCCCCCCCCCCCCCCCCCCCCCCCCCCCCCCCCCCCCCCCCCCCCCCCCTCCCCCCCGCCCTCCCCCTGTGCCGATACACCCACAAGGAAATGCTCCTTGTTAGGAGGTGTATGACCAGTTTATTCCCTAAGGATCAAAGGGCAGCGCCCTGCACACGGACAGTAGTTGTTTTGTCTTGCTACGCAAGGAGAGCTTGTCTTGTCTCAATCTGGTAAAACCACTGTGAGCCAATGGGCAGCGGAATGTATATGTATGAGCATGCAGCCATTGCTGTAGGTACCTGTTATAGCTACCCCTTTAGAGGTTTATGGTTTCAAACAGACACTAATTTTCTTTTACCGGAAGCATGGCCGCACATTCACACATATACTGTTATGCCCACTGTCACAGTTGCGGAGTTTTGGACTCATTATAAAAACAGCATATTAAGTATGCTAGGTATAGCACTGAAGTATACTGCTGAGGAAACTCCACTCCTTTTGCGCACACACTCATGCATGTTTGTCAGAGAGATCATCTGTACAAGATCAGGTCTGATGATGTTCTACTACCGAATTATGCAGCCACTCATTGTGCTCTTGTTAGAGCCTTGTGATTCACTATTGTGAAACTCTGAGACCTTTCTTATCTCAGATTAGGATCCAGGTTTGGATCATAGGCTCGAGCGTAGACATTCGGATGTGGCTCATCCGGGTCTGAGTGGTCTTCTTCGGAACTTGAAAAGATTCCGAGTAATCTATTCTCAGCCCTGGTGAAGGCGGCATCTGCAGTATCATATCCATGGTTGGATGTTGTCGCCTTTGGCTCGGCCTTTGGAGCAGCTTGTGAGCTGACTGGAATTGCCTTGGCTTTTGCCGGTTGCGGCTGCTTAGCCTTTGCCCGTTCAGCCCTTCTGCTTTCAAGCTGTCCGTCTGAGGACGCCCATGATCTTTCGCTTTCATCTCCTGAGGGAGATAAGGCGTGGGCATAAAGGCTATTCCAGTACTGTGGTGCAGAAGGAGTTAGGACTTCTTCATTGTCAGATTCTGATTGGTCTTCCTCAGAGCTTTGGTCATCAAAGAGTGTCTCGAGGACATTTTTGAGATTGTTATTTCTTCGCTCTATCTCTAGTGAGGAATTGACCAATTGATTAAAGACTGTCCTTGAGTCCTTCAGTGCTGTGAGGAGGATTTCTACTCTGGATAGAGTATCTTGGATGGTGTCAAGATGTTCCTTTCTTTCCTCCTTGTCTCTCTGGATAGATCCTCGCAGTGCTTGTGCGATTCTGAGGAGGTCTGTGTATTTCGCAAGAGGCATAGTTACCGTTTGATTGTCATGTATGACAGTTGTTTCATCGCCGCTTGAGTTCCTGAATAGGACTTCCACGATTGGTAGGAACTCCGTGCTCCACGGTTCCTCTTCATCATATGTTTCTACGTGCTGTAGCACGCGTTGTGTAAACTGGCCGGATGCTTCTACCGTTGCATCGATAGAGCTGATGTGTCTTGATACTATGTTTCGACACGTAACGTTAATTGCCTGGCCTTGATTGGCTTGATCAAGTGCAGCGTCTGCATAGGTGCATAGTCCACTGTTGTGGGCTTCTCTAGCTGCCTTTCGTTGAATACGCCGATTTTGACCTCCTCTTCTGGTAGGACCTTTTGGTCTTGGAGGATCAGAAGGTACTGTTCCTTTCGCCTTCGGCGGAGGACTCTTAGGTGGAGGTGACATGTTAGCCTTGTTAGGCCCTGGTGGCATTGCCTTGGGCGCTGATGACGATGCGGCACTTGGGAGTGCAGATGTACCTCTGGCCTTTGCCGAGGATCCCTTCGGGATCGATGTGTAGGTAATCTGCATGGCTTCCTCAGCCATTTGTGCATGCAAGGCATCCTGGAATAATTGTGTCATGTGAGGAGTGTTACTTGCATCATCGTAAGTCTGGAAGCGCTCAATATCTCTTTCGGTGCCACGTGGTCGTGTATCACCTCTTTGGAAAGGATCATTCCTGCGAATCTCCGCAACTTGTACTGCATGAAGGCAGTTTTTGCACAGCACCTTCCTGCAGACATCTCTTGCTTGCTTGAGCTGATAACAGCTGTCTGAGAGATGGTAGACTTCGCTTCGGGAAGTATGCCAAATAGGTCGCAGATCGGTTGTTTCTCCGGAATTAACCCTGTTGGGTCCTAGAGGTTCACGCGTCTGCGGTTCGTCCTCGGGTTCGAGGAATGGAACTCTTTGGTTCGCTGCTGCTCTTGATTTTGGTTGTTGGCGCTCCATACATCTGATAGGAGGCCTGGTAATCTGCTTCCACATCCAGTGTAAGCCCATTAGCAGCAGGAACACATTCCACGTGATGCTGAAGACAGAGAAGTCTTGCTCACTGGTTAGTGAGTCTGGAAGTGAAGTCTCGTCAGTCTTGGTAGACTCTGCATTTGCTCCACCTCGGTTGCGGTGTCCGAACCAGCCCGACAACCCCGCTGCTGTAGCAGCTGTTCTGAGTGCCTTGCCGCTCGGAGCAGACGGTTGACGCGATGCCTTCCTTCTTCTTCTCCGACTGGAGGATTCGTCCTCTTGTTCCTCTTCATCTCTCTGAGCAGACATCAAGTTTGATGTTTCTCTTTCGTGTTCTTCGATGTCACTTTTTGTTGGTGACGGTTCTTCTTCTAGTCCATCCATCTCTTCCAAAGACATGTTGAGCTTGTCAACAATATTGGTTCTTTGAGGCCTGGACCTTGATCTTGGTAGATCTTGTTGTGAAGAGGACGATGATTCCTGGTTCCTTCTTGGAGGAGGACCTTCAGGCTCGCTGGGACGTTCAGGCTGTGGCCACTCCCAGAATCTTCCGTATCTGTGATGGCTACCTGATGGTTGCAATTTGTCGTACCAGCTGTTGCCGGATGAGTAAACGAATGAATCGTTGTAACCCCAGTATTCAGCATTACGCTGCTTGTAAGCCTTTCGCTTGTCAGCGATTTTCTGGACCTGGGCATCTGACCGGTTGTGTTTCCCTTTTGTAAGGATTGGTTGTATCGTGAAGCCCAGTGGGCTATGCCAATCTTTGTCAGTGGGACCCAACCATAGGTCAAGGTTAGAGAAAGTTGAATAGTACTGCTTGACTGAGACAAACAGGCGGATATCAATATCCCTGTTGTTGTTCATGTCCTGCCACATATCTGAGATTCGTTCCCAGTATGTTCTTTCAGCGGCAGGTGTGACCTCTCTTGGACTAGGTGACGCCGTGTGCGGCGTTTTACTCCAGTCAAGGATATAACTGTTGATACAGTCAAGGTCGGCAACTTTCTTCGCCGGGTCCGCCGGTAGACGATCTGCCCGTGCCAGTCTGTGCTGGTCGGAGTTGTTCAAGCAAAGATGTCGCACTTGTGAGTGCCTTCCTGCTATTCTGTTGAATGCTGCAAGTTTCTTCTCCAGGTATAGAGAAAACAAACTGTTTCGCGGGTGAACGTCTCCACCTTTTAAGGTGAGCCTCGACGCAATATTATTGAGATCTCCCGCTATTACATCCGGTTTAAAAGGTAGAACCTCGTTGAGGAACGCGTTCACCAGTTCGCGTCTCTGTTCTTCCTTATGAGTCATGAACGAGTTGAAATGGACGATCGCGATGGTGATGACCTTGTAAGGCCCTTTTGTACACCACATCTCGTCAAGATCGTTAGATTCTTCTTGTGAGAAGATCTCTGCGTATGTCTCAAAGTCTTCCTCTGGTGGCTCATCACCCTCGACATGGCCGTTCCATTCACAGAGAATCGGCGGAGGGCCGAGGTTCGACAGTGTCAGGCAAGCCTCTGGTGAGAGGTAAGAGCCATCAGTGGGTCCATCCTTGTCAGGATTTTTGCCCTTGAGCGGGTCATATCCGATAATCTGCATGAACTCGTCTCTCGTCATCCTTTGGCCAGAATTTGGGTGGACCCATTCTTTTGCCTCTGGTATGGTACTGTGGTACCCGAATGTGATGCGGCACACCGCACCGTGGCATGCCCACAGTCGCTTCTTGGTACCACCATTCTTAGGCTTCATTGTTCGATGACGATAAAAGTGGTGGACGAGAGCAATGTCTGTCGTTGGGTCACCCTTGACTCCGATGTACATTGAGGGTGCCTCAGGCTCCTTGGGAGGAGAATGGATTAGCATCCCTCTGTATTCGTGTTTTCGCATGGTTGCGATTGAGTACTCTGACGCAAGTGCTCCTGCCTCGAGTACGAGGGTAATATGAGCTGAGTTGTTGAAGCACATGTCAATAAGAGGGTGATAATCGAATCCCTTCTCAGGTTTGAGCTTCTTTTTGGGATTCCCTGCCGGCACCGGCGCTCGATCCATATTTCCCCAGTTGAATACCACTAGATTTAGCGATACGCTATCTGGGTTCGAGCCTTCAATGTATTCTCTCTTCTCATTGACACCGGCCATCCTATTGCGAACTATCTCGTAATGTGCATCGAGCACCAGTTTGTCTTCGTAGCCAGTAAGAGAGAGAAAAGAAGCCGGGTGGCTTGTTCTAGAGTCCTTGATATTGATGTGACTCTTGTTAATGCTCTTATATTCCTCCAGGGTTGGAGCCTCTGTGGAGCTGTCATACGTATTCGGAGGATTGTTCCTGATATCATCAAGGCTGTATGGATCAACGCCTGGATGGTCCTTTTCGAACAGACTTCTTGCGTGTTCGCAATACATGTTGATTTTCTGGACTGCCAAATCTACGTCCTCATGTGTGAGTATGGCCTCGTATAAAAACTGACGCTCTTCTGAGGTCATTCCTGCTCTCACTTTGGAGGTCTCAAGGCAATCGATTGGCAAGACGCACTCGCACATCCGGTGTTTACCCTGTGGGGTAAGTCGACAGTCTGCACATACAATCGTTCCACAGGAATAGCAAAAATAGCCTGTAGGCTGTTTGCAGAGATCGCAGAGAGGATTGTCTGGTCGAGGCAACATTCGTATCCTTTGGTTAAGGCTCATGGCTGTCCTGCGTACTCCTACAAATCTCTCCTTGTTAGGAGGTGCAGAGGAGGAAGATGCCGACTCTCTGGGTCTGTCCCACTCCTCTTCGTCAGGAGCCTCAGAATCTTTGATCATGAGTGGACTTCGGATTTTCCGATTCCATCGACTAACCCAGATTCTTTCTTGCATTTCCTGTTGCATAGCCGGGTTAGACGGTGACTTCGAAATTCGGTGTTTAGTATTTTCTCGAATCCGAGCGCTGATGCGCTCATGTTCTCTTACGAGATCTTCCTCATCAGCAGGTTCCTCGTATTCGAGGTTGAGCTTGCTTCTGTTGACTCGATAATAGGTTTCTGTTTCATGATCGAAGAGAACTAGGAATGTTTCCTTCTCCTTTTTAGGAGATTTTGGTTTTCTTGGCTCTTCGTCTGAACTCTGAACATATTCTGTTTCAGGCTTTGGTTGGTCAAGTTTGACCTTCTCAAGTTTCTCTGTGATCTCTTTCGTGGGAGATTCTTTCTTCTCCTCTGATGCTGCAGGTGCAGAGTTCGTCTTGTGAGACGGATTAACATCAACTCGGAGTTCTGAGGATGACGAAGATTTTGAGCTCTTCTCGCTCTTCTCGCTCTTTTCGCTTGACGCCGTCTCAGCGTCTGATTCTTCGTCACAATCCTGGTTAGGATCTGGTTCCTCAGGTTCCGTCTCTGTTCCAGAAGATTCTTCCTTGGGAGGAATTACGTTGGCAGAAGTATCCTGAACAGGTTCTGGAGGTTTGTGACCTGTCGTTATCTGGAGCACTTCAGTGGCACTTCTGGTGCCGTCGGAGTTCCAGAGCTGTCCCATAAGACTGTCCGGATCCTTGTCGGCCTCGGCCTGCCGGGCGAGCTTGGATCTCGGGTGGATCTCCTTGGCAGTAGTTTCCGTGTTCGGAGGTACTTCACCTGCAGAAGCGGTTTGCTCCTGGTTAGGAGCTGTGTCAGTCTCTGTATTTGGCAAAGAGAAAGACTTCTTGTGAGAAGATCTAGCCTTGGGAGGCTCTGGAGGCAGATTTCGCCTTGACATCTTGCGAAGTGTCGATTCGATCTCCTTGCCGTAATTTGAGCACCATTTCTTCGACTCGTAAGTCGCTGACGGCATTTGTTCGGAGCAGTGGTCTGCCCACCATGGTCCGATGCTCTTGAGCTCATCGTATTGCGATGATACCCAGAGTGTTTCAGAGGGTGCAAATACGGCGCTAAGAGTACGGGCATGCACTACATCTGGTGTAGCAAACATCCCCGCTTGCGACTGCCACATGTTTGTGACTTCGTTCACTACGTTATTTGCGTCGAATACTAGGAGCAGTGCCTTGTTGGCACGCAGCAAAGTAGGATTAGGACTCGCCAGGGTTAGCGATGAAAACTGAACAGTGTCCCTATTGGAACGACTGTTTTCATTCACGAGAGCTTGAAGACCTGGTGAGGTCACCACCTGAGATAAGAGGTTTGATGGTACCAGACCATGCCTCAGGATTGAGGATAGTGCATGCAGGTCCGTGGCATGCATGATGTAACAAGGGTTGTTCTGTCGAACAAAATCTTCCATGCCTACGGGCCTTGGCGCATTAGTGGAGAGACGCTGCGCATGAGACTGCACAGGATTGCTCCCCGTTGCCATGAAGTCTGAGATGGTCATGTGTGACCTTGGCCTCTCTTCTTCAGGATCTGGTTCTTCAGCTCTTGGTAGAGTTCTTCGTGAACCGTGTCCTCCCACTGCCGAGAGGTAAAGCTTGGTCATGGTCATCACATTTGCATCCTGTGGGATGGTAACGGCAGCAATTGTTGTTTCAGCCCTGCCATCTTGGTCATAAACCATAGTGACCACGAACCTGGACTTAGTGTTAAGTAAAACACCAAGCGCGATCTCTTGTGGTGAATATTGTGCGAGCTGTGCATCGGCCAACTTGGACATGTCCAGAAGATAATTGTGTTGGCCAGAAAAGAGATCTTGGCGCTGATTCTGAAGGTGTCTCGTTGAGTGTGCTAACCACCTTCCGACCTTGTTGGTCTTGGAGAGAATGTGGAAGCACATCTCTGGTGAGAGACCTGTTACCTCTACCAGTCTTGGCACCGAGGAGGGATAGTCATATTCTCCAGATGCATCAAGACTCACACATTGTTTTACCTCCTGTGGGAGGCCAGTCTGAAGGTGATGTGCAAGCATCGTACAAAACTGGCGTGGATCACGAGCGTGATTGCCCACGTTGTTATCCCAGTATAAAAGGGGACTGTTGTCCCATGGTCCTTGGAGGACTCCTTCGTAGAGCCTGACTCCATGTTTGGAGATTGGAGTGAGCTTTGCTCGACTCGCATGGCCACATCGTAAGATCAGGTCAGCAAGATCTCTTGGACGCGGATTGAACACCTGTTGGTGACCCATGTAAATGTACGGAGGCTCGTTATTTTTCTCACGTTTGTGAAATCGGTGTCCACCGTGATCGGTGTGTCGACGTGATGCGTCCCGACGAGACTCGGGATAAGAGCTATCCATGTGTGGATGTCGCTCATTGTACGCCTGTTCTGCCCTTGGTAGGGCGTATCCATCACGGCTACGGAAATTTGATCGTGTGCTCATTACGGCACAATGACCAAACGGGATCAGGAATGCTTGGTTAGCTCAAAAGGCTAGTTGCTGTGAGGCTCGAGGCTGAAAGCGGCTGCGGATGGTATAGAACATAGAGTTCTCATGAACATGTCTGATCTTAAGGAAAACGCAGCTTGCAGACACAAATTTTCTTTTAGACGAAAAACAGTCTAAATAGAAAATCCAGCACATGGTTGTGCTACCAGCAAACAAGACTACCACCATGTTCCTTGGCAATAAAATAATCGGTAAATCTCTGTTGAGACATCAATTCCAAGGAAGGCTACCGCTGTAGCGGCATTCCTAAGGTTGTCTATAATCCACCGAACAGTGAAAGCTTTATGTTGAAGGAGTTCACGGAAGGGTGGATGAATGTCTGTTTCTGGTAAGTTTCCTGTTTCCAGAGCCTTGATAAGCTCATCAGGTTGTGCCGAATGCTTTGTTAATGCATCAGCTAGGCAGTACTTCGAGCTTACATGAGCTAGATCATCTAGAGATCCAGAGTTGGATTCCTTACGAAGCATCTGTATAAGATGGTGAGTTTCCTTTTGCTCTGGAAGGTGTGTCGTGCCTGCTGTTGTCACAAGATTGTTCGCATCTGTTCTGATATGTATAGGTACGTCTCTGATGAGAGATCTGCCCAAAGTCCTTTGAGGAACAGGCAGGTACCAAAGCAACGCATCAGTGCGTTAAGCTCTGCCACTGTTGTGGACATTGTGGTTGTCGTAATCTTGTGAGACTCATAGTCCACCAGGCTACCTCTCGAGGATGTTTCCTTGATAGAGGATTCAGAGAAATCATTCTTCTTGGAAGAAGCAGCTGCTGCTGATTGTTTCATTCCTTTTAGCTTCGGATTTCGATCTTCAGCAAGGAAAATAACATGTGCTCTCTGAGATGATTTGTCATCATTGTTCCTGTAGGAAGCATCAGGGTAACCGAGGATTCTGAGATTTCCTTTCAGCGGCCAAAAACGCAGTTCTACTTCGGTAGACTTCAAAATCCTAACAAGTTTGTTCAATTCTCGAATATCACCGATAGTAGGCTTGGCAGCCTTGCTCGCACACCTACTGAAGCGATAACAGATGTGAGCTTGAGTCCGGCTTTGTAGCCAGTTGATCTGTCCTAAAACACTTCTATAAGCAGTGTGCTGCTGTGGTGTGCATTGTTGCTCATTGTTGAGCTTCTTGTCAAAAACAATTTCTTCTAGAGCTTCAACAGCTAGGTTCTGATTTACTGAGATATGTGCTGGCACTGATGCTGTAGCATCCTTCCAGACTAATCTCTGTCCTACAAACATGATATCATTCGTATCTTCAGAACCTACTGCAAATTCCTTTTTGATCGATTCTATCACGGCCTTACGAAAGGTGTCATCACCGGCCATGCACAGGTCATCTACATGCAAACAGACTACTCCATGTACCTGTCTACCCTTGGCATTGTTGCCTGCTATGGGATCTAGGAGATAGTCAATCGCTGATTCCATGGTCTTTGGCTGAGACTTCTTGAGCTCAGCATCTGCTGTTGCAGACTTCTTACCATACAGAACATATGTACAGCGATCCGCACGGGTTGGCACCAGGCCATAAGACAGGAGTGCCTTATCAACGATGTTCCACCATCTTCGAGGTGCATCGTTAAGTCCATAAGCGGGTTTCTTCATCCTTGCTGCAATGTAGGAAGGATAACCTGCTTCAGGAGGAATCTGACAGATTATATCTCTCGACTCATCATAGGCTTCACCCTGTAGGAAAGCAGTCTTTAAGTCGATGTGTGTCAGATTCCACAGCTTGTTAGCTGCTAGTTGAATCGCTAGGCGGAAGCCTGGGCGACTCGCAGCAGGACTATCAGTTTGCTGAATGTCCTTCTGTCGATCCTGGAAACCTCTCAGGACCCATCGGGCCTTACACTTAAGGAAGTTTCCGTCCTTGTCTCTTTTTAGAGTCAGGACCCATCGACCAGTGACATAATTTCGGATGTTTCCGAGTTTCCGTGTATCGACGAGCTCAAAGACATCATTGTCTAGCCAGCTCTGATATTCTGCTGCTTTCGCTTCATCAAACTGTTTCTTCATCTCACGCTTTTCCTTGGCGGTTGCCTCCTTCCGCTGTGCCTTCTGAGTTAAGTTCGCTGAGTTCCTGGAGGAACTTAGAGATAAAGCCTTGTCCTCTTCCGTGAGAAGATCATACTCTTCACGGATGTCAGATCGAACCTTTTAGTGGGTTTATACCGTGTTCGGTCTGACCTCACTCTTGATGTTACCTCTCTGATGTCTACGGGTCCGCCATGCATGTACCGAGGCATGGAGAAAGAACCTGTGTTACTGCACAGTTTCTGTTCTTCTGTGAGAAGGACCCAGTCCTTCTCATCTACGACCAAGTCACCTTCCTCATCAGAGTAATACCTTGTGTTCTCTGACTCGGCATCGCTCTCCGGTTCTGGTGAACCAGAAGTGTGAGGAGGTGCGGACGGTTGTCCGGGGTCGTCTGGGACCAGTTCTTCCTCAGTGTCTTCTTCATCTTGTTGTAATGGAAGAATGGGTCCCTGTGGATGTGCCTTCGGTTTAGGTTTAGGTGTCGGCACCTGTGGAGGTGATTTCTGTTTGTGTGGCGAAACTTTCCTTTCCGATGAAGACCTTGGCGACACATCACCCCCCAGACGCCGAGGAGACGGAACGCGAGGAGGCGGATGCACGCGAGGTTTAGCCCGAGCAGGAGCCACGGGCTCATCGGAGGAAACGGCCGGTAGTCGCGGTGGAGGTACGGGAGGAGGAGGACGCGACGGCGGCGTGCCGGGAGGCATCGGCTGATCTGGTTCCGGCATAGAAACATCGTCAGATGTAATCCGTGAGCGATTGGTGCTCATCGGTTCCGACGGGTCTGACGGCGAAACCTCTTCGTCCGACATGATTACATCCGGCGGTGTCCGCACGGACGGTGAAGTCTTGCCGCCTGTCATCTGGAATAGCACCCCCGAGAAGGTTGATGGGTGTACTTTGTTCCAGGAAACCTGGTGCGGCAAGCAACACGTCATGGTCGAATTAGGCTTCTTCTTGTTCCAGAAAACAAGAACGCCATCAGTTACACTTGTGAGTGCTTTAACTGTTCCAAATGTACCTCTGTATAGAGTACACTGTTCGAAACCAGACCCTGGTAAGAGTCTTGATCTAAGACGAGTAATGTCTGACACCAAGGCATCAAGGGACGGTGATGGTTTGGAATGATGCAATGGTAATTCAGTTTTACTCGATAAAGAATTTACTCTAGCAACAAGTGATCTGATTTTCGGATCTTGCAGGAGTTTCGAATCCTTGAGAGGATTTGTTGTCAAAAGTGAATACTCCTGATCAAGAAGTTCCGAAAGTCCCTGGAGGCATTCATCTCCAGAGTATTCTAGTATGTCTGTGACTAAAGACAGATGAGATGCATACGCATCTCGCTTCAGGAATCTTGCCAAACACGAGGCAAAGGTCTCACAGAATTCATAAGGATACACTTGTGCGAGTTTGGTTTTAAGACCGTAGCCTTGAATACCCTTTTCGTCTCCTGGTGGAGATGTTGGAGACTTCGTTTTGGCAGAATGCCTCTGGAGAGGAATTAAAACTTGCGGTGGCAAGTTGTGCATGAAAATCGAAGATTTCGACTCATAGTATCCTGTTGGATCTTTCATGCCATAGGCCTGTAGGTTACAGACCTCATAGCTGATCTTGTGATTAGAAAACAGGCGTTTTGCTTCTGGTGAAGACCAGAGCCTGCTGTAGTATGGGTTCTCAAGAACAAAGTAACGTCCGAGCTTCATTTGGTGGTCTGCGACCGATTCACAGAATTTTAAAACAGAAAGTCTCTTGGCAGAGCCTTTCTTCCACTGTGAGTACCAGCTAGACCACTGAGAATGGTCAGGTGACATAACAATAATAGTAGGTTCTTGTTCCTTGATGATCCTAAGAAGATTGGAGCGACCTTGCGGTTGCTCAAGATCTAGACCGCTACGCAAATCGACTGGCTGACCTACTCGAAGACCTGATAGGGCAGCCTTGTGACTCATGCGGGGAGATCCGCCGTAGAGTTCTAGAAAATCAATCTTCCCAATACTGGTGACCTGCCAGTGACACTCTTGATGAGGAATCGTTAGGTCTGTCGATTGCAAGGAAGCATCGAAGGTGACCATACAACTTGCGTGGTCAGAACCTTCTGACGTCAGAGTTTCCTCATCAGGAGCGAGAGGAATCTCTACATCAGATGTTATGTCATAGTTTTTCCTCAGTTTTGAGATATTGACACGGACGATGCGTGTTCCAAGATCCACACCTACCATGGATCCTCCGAGTTCGGAGATCACCTTACCTTTTAACCAAGATCCATGTTTGGACCCGGTGGATCCAATCTTAGACTTATCTTCTGACCAGTAGAAAACCTTGTCTCCTAAAGAGAAAGGTCCTTGGGTCATCGACAGTCTGGCTGCAAGATCTCTACGCAGATCATCAGATTGGCGTGCCTCTTGGTAGGCCCTGTTGGCAAGCTCCTTAATGGCTCTCGCAGTGACTTCCGTATCAGTTGGATTACCTGTCAACTGATTGGGATCGGCGTTCTCTGGTGTGATAACATCTCGAGGACGCCTTCCGAAGGCCATTTCCAAAGGAGTAACTCCTCCGTAGGTAATCGAAGAGTTTCTTGCCAAACATGCTTGGCGAACGAGGTTGCCATACTTCATGGTGATTCCGTTATACTGCGGGTCACCATCCTTCAGGATCTGAAGTATGAGCTTAATCTGATGCTTCAGCAATCTTACAGCAGCTTCGGCCCTGTTGGGCCATGGTGTTCCAGGTCCTGTTGCCACAGGCTTGATATTCTGCCGATTGTAATAAGCCTCCATTTTTGGAGTCATGAATGCTTGATCTCCAACTACAACCTTTGGGTTGATCTGAAATTTTTCAAAGTAGTCATTCATAATAGACATTGTAGTATGTTCTTCTTTATCCTGGACTACTTCGGCAGTCAACAAGTTTGTTGCTCCATCATAGAGAATAAGAAATACTAAGCGACTATCCTTGCCGGGAATTGGAAGCTCACCGTGATCTACGAAGGTGAGATCACCGAAAGTCTCTGATCTTAGACCAGAAATCTTCGCTCTTGAAGGAGCTCTCACATGTTCCTGGCAGGCTGAACACTTTTTGACCAGTTGGTCATATAGCTCGTAGATCTCCTTTGGGATCTGTAAGGCTTTTGTGCGTCGCTTGAACTGATCCGTACTCATATGACGGTGCTTAAGGTGAAGCTTGTAGAGTTCTACAGGGTCCTTAAGCTTCTCATGAATCCTGCGAAGAGCAATGGGAAGAGATGGCGAAGGTTCTGCGACAATCTCTTCACCTGTTGGTGAGTCTGTGCCAGGAGCAGGGTATTCTCTTGACTCAAGTGGTCTTACCTCCGTCCCGTCATCAGCTCCTGGGACTGTAGACTTCTCTTCAACAGGAGGTTTATCCGCATATTTGCGGGTTTTCTTCAGAAGGTTTTTAAGACCCTTTGGAGTCTTTATCTTCGCAGATGGAACCTCAAGTCTTTCTTCTTCTGGAGGTTCATGCGGTGCAGAGGGTTCTGCAGGTTTGTCCCTAGAGCCTGATGATGGTTCCGATGGTCCGGAAGGCTCAGGAACATCTCCAGATGTTTCTGGTGGATCAAGTCTTTTGGCAGATGATTCTGCCGGATCAGATGGAAGAGGCTTCCTTTTCCCTGAAATCCTCTTCGGTGGTGGATCAGCTGCTCCCTCAGGTGCTCTGTCACAACCCTTGAGGTACGTGTGAGCCTTTTTCTGTCCGGCACAGGCTGGACAGCGACCTTCCGGTATCCTAACATAAGGCTTATTGGCTCCTAGAGCAGTCTCCGTCGCACGGAACGATGTACCTGACTTAGGAGGGTACTTCCTGGTGGAAGTAAAGCCTAGAAGGTCCAATACCAAATGGTTATTGGTACTAATCGGAAGAGGGGTTTTATACAAACCGAAAGCTTCACACGTTGCTAGGTCAGCTGTGGGACTACACTCGAGAGTCATTCTTAGGTTTCTCATCTGTTCAATGGAGAACAAGATGGGTACTCTTCCCTGATCCAAAACTTCTATGGTTGTATCTCTTCTTGGAGTTGTGTTAAACCATAGTGTTACACGCTCCTTGATAAGAGCTGTTTCACTATCTGCAAAAGAGAACTTCGTGTTCGAAGGTGAAAAAGTGAAATCAATCATGCCTGGGGCATGTTGCTTCACGGCCTTGATAAGCCTGTTCACCGCATAGCGGGAACCCATAGCCCTAGTACAACCAGAGTCAAGAATGACAAAGGTAGGGCTCTTATCAAGATTGATCCGCTCGGTGAGAGCAGATAGGACGGTGTGCTGCAACGGAAACACTGCTGTTGCAGTCTCCACACCTTGCCCCTCAGATGGTTCAAAAACCTGGGGCGCGTAACTCACTGATGAGTTGTACACGGGTTCTTGGTGCGCGCTCGGATCTGTGCCTCTACCTGATGATCCTGCTTGATTTCTTCTCTTCTTTTTCCGTGTCTTTCTTCGTGAGGCTTGTGATGCATAGTATGTATAAGACGTTTGATCGTCATAAGCGGCATAATTCCAACTGGAGTCAGTATAATAACTGTCCTCATACCATGAATCCCAGCTCGGTGCGGTGGAACTTTCATAGGCCTGTGGAGATCCAGTTTGGTCTCCTTGTAAGGAGGCAGACTTAGCTGTATCCTTACCTTTGCCTTTTGATTTTGTACCCTTGAAGGAGCTTCCTTTATCTCCTTTGTCCTTTCCTTTTCCTTTGCCTTTTCCACCTTTTCCTTTTTCCTTTCCTTTGCCTTTACCGAAATAGCTGGAATCAGTTGGATCATGTTCTGCCTGGTTGGCTCTCCCTTTTCCGCGGTATGACCTAAAACGGCCACGTCCTTTTCGCTTGCCACCCTTTGCTCTTCCCGGTGATCCGGGACGCATTCTTGGTCTTCTTCCCTTTTTGAATCTCCTTGCAACGAAGGCTTCATGGTCGTCAACTGTCCAAAAGACAGCTTCTTCATCCTCGGCGGCAAGAAAGCCTTCCTCAAGGGTGTCTTCGTCTTGAAGCCAGAATCCATCGACTCCATCGTATTCACCCTGATCGAGGATGAGGAAGTTTCGACCTCCGCGTTTGCGGCGTTGATCTCTCCTTCCATGGCGGTCCTTCTTGTGAGAAGTGTGCCGAATATTGGGATCCTGCAGACCAGTTCTGGTCGTTGAGAACTGATCGAACATGGTCTGCCGTACTATAGGGTACGTGTAGGTCTCAATTCGGTAACCTTGGTTGGTCAATGCTGTTACCAACCTCTCACGTTGCATCTCATTTAGGTCGGACTGCACTAGGAAGAGGAGAGCTAGGAGATTATCATTTAGAGGAAACGCTCTTCGATGATTATCAAGGCGTTCCTTGTTCCATGTTTCGAAGAAACGTGCGGCGTATGTGTCTCTCTCGGTTGCATCCTGTAGGCGTATGAAGGTTTGATCTGCTTGCACAGCCTGCATGAAATCAGGATGGGCATCTTCCAGAATTATCTCTGGTAAGAGATCCATCCATGAATTTCTCACGCGCTGTAGCACGATCTCAAACTTAGCAATCCAAGTCACAAAGTCTTGGTTGCCCTTCCATGCCTTGAATAGGCCGAGAAAACGCCACAGGAAAACGTACTGTTCTCCTTTCACGAAAAATGGACGCATCTTCTTCTTGAAGTAATCTACTCCGTCTGGGGCTGCAAGCCTTTCTCGGTTGAGTGATTCTTTTTGTACTGCGGCCAATCCGGAGAGCCTCGTCTTGAGAGACGGACCTCTTTTGGTATCATCCAGCGTTGTTATATCGCACCAGTCGTCAATCAACTGTTCATACTCAAACCACGAGGTGGTGCCATCATAGGCAGGCGCGATCTTGGGCGTTATGCCTAATGATGCAAGCATGCGGTCAGATGTTGCATATGACTGTGCGACATAAGTAGCTGGACCTTGGGAGGTCTCTTCGTTCTCATATCCCCCGGAGGATTGGGAACTGCCGTCGGCTTCGCTATGCGAGCTCGACATTGTGCTGCCTCTTATCCGCTTGGTTAAGCGTTCGGCGAGGCCGACCGCTGTAGCGGACTTTGTGAGGCGGGCGGCCCTTTCCGGGCTCCGCTACCAGAAAACTGTGCCGATACACCCCCAAGGGATACTCCTTGTAAGGAGGTGTATGACCAGTTATTCCCTAAGGATCAAAGGGCAGCGCCCTGCACACGGACAGTAGTTGTTTTGTCTTGCTACGCAAGGAGAGCTTGTCTTGTCTCAATATGGTAAAACCACTGTGAGCCAATGGGCAGCGGAATGTAGATGTATGAGCATGCAGCCATTGCTGTAGGTACCTGTTAGAGCTACCCCTTTAGAGGTTTATGGTTTCACCCCCCTCCCCCTCCCCCCCCTCCCCGTGCCCGGAAGATGGCGTCGACACTCACCCGTTTCGAGGTTGGGGTTGAGAGGCCCGCTTAGCATGCTGTATACAACATCCACTGCCGCCTCGCCCTGCCGCTACAGAGAGGGCAAGCATCGGAGGTATGATTGGTCTGCACCAGCTCATGGGTCAGAGTAGCAGGATCAGGGTGACCAGCACAAAGGTACATTCAGATGATTTTTGGGATCCCCATGACTAAGATGAAGACACACCCCTGCATACATACACTTTCGTAAAAACACAGTTCTTTTCCAGGTTGCTCGGCGTTGCCCTCAAAACGTGACCAAACAGCTTAAGCTGTGCCCTGCGGATGTGGTGCGTAAGTGGGGTCTGGCTTTCGAGAGCTCGAACTCCTTCGTTGCGGATGGTTTGTGCCATGGGTGGTCTCTGAGTCTCTTTGCGTAAAGGTGGACATGGTCCAGCATTGGCACAAACACCGCGTTATGGATCCCGAGTCTCCAGGCAACGCTCAGGCCTGTGTGTCGCCAGAACTGGTGCAGGTCTTGAGGTGTTTCCGTGTTTTGGCCAGTCTGGTGGTGACACCGGTCTTGCATGGGGAGTCAAGGATAACTCGAGTGACCGGCTTGAAAGCAAAAGTCGTTGCGGGCGGCCGGCGACCGGAGCAGCAATTTCTTGCAGTATTTGCAAGATCTGTTGCCTTCGTTCGGCAGTGCCTGTGAATGTGGCCGTGTCGTCAGCTGCGTAGCGCTAGGCCATCCAAAAACAGAATGGTATTAGTAAGGTGTCAAGAAATATCTACTTGTTACAGCAATTGGTAGACATCCAGCCTTGTTTCTGTCACAAAGCTGTTCATATCAAGCAACTTTGTTTTTGCACCTGCTGTTAGTACTTCGCATCACAGCATCACAACTAGTAGTTCCCACTACTGCGGGTATCATCTCTCCATGTCTGCACGTCAAGTCCGTACGTCTGCGTATGTCTGTGTGTCCGAAGGTCTGCATGCAAACGTGCATGCATGCATGGACGGACGATGGATGGATGGATGGATGGATGGTTGGGGTGCATGTATCTGTGTATGCACGTCTGCATGCATGTACATGTATAGATGTCGTCGGAGTTACGCATGCTCTGCTCCACCGTAACTCTCATGCAGAGTGATGCATTGTGATGTAATGCAACGACATGTATGTATGGTAGGGCATGCAGGCAAGCAGGCAGGCAGGCAGGCAGGCAGGCAGGTTGGTAGGTGAGCTTGGTAGGTAGGTAGGCATGCAGGCAGGCAGGCTAGGCCGGTGGATGTCTACTTTTTCAACCTTTGCACGCATACATCCAGACCACTATACCACTTTATTTAGAAAGTCCTCTCAGCTGATATCCTGATAACTAGATTGTCAATAGATGATACCTATCATGGAATACATATGTGAGGCAGGAGAGAAAAAAGAATAGAGAGAGGTCGATGTTGAAGATATGAAAGGCCGCCTTCATTACACGGCAGGTATGCCGTGGCTCCACCATTCCAGGCCCCGGCTTTCCGAATCCGACTTCGCACTTCAGGTGCTTCGAGCCTCGGGGACCCAATGTATGGCTTAGCCGCCTAGCCCTGAGGGTTCGGGGTCCGATAGTGTTGAAACTGCCTCTGAACACCTCTCTCTGCAGGCATTTGAAGCACCCGCATCACCAGCGCATCGCAGAGGAAATACCAAAAGTCTAACCAGCTGCCACCGAACGGTACAACGCAAAAACACAATGCAGCCAAAAGACGATACAGTCTTGATGGAAATAAGCTCGTCCTCCTCCCTGAAGGCAAGAGGCTTTGAAGCTTCGGGGCTTGCTCTGGGGATTAACTGCGTTGGAGGCGGCCTCCAGAACTCTAGCTGCCAAGTAAGATAAGCCACACCTCCAAGTTTTGCTCCCTTTGCTCACGCGAGAAAACCCCGTGAGAGCTCCGAGATCCAGGATGAAGGAGGTTTTGGTGACATCCTCGTACCATGTGTGAGCGAAGTTTCCTCGCCGATGCAAACCGATCCGGAAATGCGGTACTTCACACATGTTGATCAATCCAAGAACCTGACCGATGCCAAAACGACATAACTGCAACAGCAACAACCTCAACAACACTCACAAAAGGACGACAACACAAAGAGGCTTTCTTCTTTTCAGCTGGTGCGAAAGCGTCGAACAGTAGCTGAGGAATTGCTGAGCAGCCAGCGGAGCGAAACCTGGCGGGTTTGGTCCCTCGATGACGCGCACCTGCGCCTGGCTTGCGAAGGCCCGTGGTGCTAATCATTCTACACTGTACACTGTTCTGCTCTGCTGCAGTTGCAACATTTGCACGATCATGTCGGTACTCTTAAGAAGCCAGGGGCTTCAAGCAACGCACTCGAAGCCTTCAAACGGTGATTCTCGTTGATGAGGGACTCCATCACCTGGGGGGCAGAGGAAGAAGTCCCCAAATGCTTGTGTTGCCCGCAGGACCCGCAACTGGAGACATCGTTCGGCAGCATCGCCAACTACATACCTCCGATACACCACTGCAACCCACCAAGACCGCTCAATCTGCGCTACGTGTCCTTGTTCTTTCGGCGGAACATTCCCTTTACCTCAAACTTACCACATTGTCTTGCCGATGGGATCTAACGTGCCAGCAACACAAAAGTTCACTGCAACAGAACCTAGCCACAACAAGGAGACATAATCAAGCCCAGCATGACCTTGACAACATGCAGCCTCCGTGGTGAAGCCTGCAGCAACCGAGACCCTTACTATGTCATCGGGTGCAGATACGGGGTGGTTTCCGACCCTGCTCGGGGAAGGAAGCCAAGGTGGTATGATATTTCTGCATGGGCATGCGCTTCGATCAAGCATTGCCGGATGGTGAAGTGAAAACTTAAGCAGCAATGCTGGGCTGGATGAACACTGAAGAAAATCAACCCAAGCTCGCTCGTCGCAGCAGCAAAAGCACCAAACAGACGACGGCAAACTGAACAACTCGTGCCCAGGGCGAAACGCGAAACTACTGCTATCACGACGCGGAAGACAATGATATCGAAGTGTGTCCATAGTTGCAGTACTGCTCGATCTCGCTTCAACCCTGACCTTGTCCCGATAGCTGCACAACCGCACAACCCCTCAACTGCAAATCCAAAACCTTAAACTCAAAACCGCAACCAGCCTTCGAGTGTGATCGCGCCCCGATCTCCTGGAGCTCTTTCTTCAGATCCTCCGGATAATCGGGCGATTTGAGTCGGATGTGTTCTGGGTACTGGGAGGGAGAGAGGGAGGAAATTATGGGGAGCAGGAGAGTAGGGAGGGGAGGGATGGACAGAGGGATGGTGGGACAAGCCACACACACGAACTTGACACCCTGACCTGAAACCATCGACATCAGTTATCACCCGCATCTTCGGCTTTGCCGTCTTCACCCTCACCATCATCATAATCTTTGCGTCATTGCGACACATATCCTCACAAACAACACCAACAACGACGACAAAACCCACAACAGCTGCAGCCGCCACCGCGGCAGCAGCGGCAGCAGCAGAGGCAGCGACGACAACAACGACGACAGCAACGACGGTAGCAATAGCTGTCCACACTATGCTTTTCATCAGCACATTCGTGTGCATTGTAGCATCGTCTGTCGCTAGCATCCCCATGGCGTTAAACTACGACGGCAACACCACACTGCGATCATCGAAAAAGATGCCGGGGCAGTCCAGATTCTCGCTCTGAAGGGTGAGCACCTTCGCAAATGATTCCGGTGGAGTCCGCTTCTCAGGAGCTGCTTGGCTTGGGCCCTTCGGGCCCTCAGGCCCATGCTTTTGCGAAACAGGAGTTGGAAGAAGAAGCGATGCTCCTATGAGACCCAAGCCTGAGGCTTTCCGGAAACTTCCCCCGAGACTACGCTCTCTGGACCTGATGCCCATCTTATTCAGCGTCATGACGGCTACTGGTCCCTTCGTGCTGCCTGCTCGTGCAGCTTCTTGTAGTGGCTCTGCACATCCGTGATGGTCTGCCTTGGTGTCTTGACACTGGGCTGTGGAAATTCGGAAGTTCACCTTCTGCGCAGTGTTTGCTCCTCCCTGCTGGCCCGGAACGAGTCGTGGCTTCCGACATACGGTTAACACCTTCCAATCTGCAGCTGCAGGTTTCCGAATGATGGAGGTTGCAACATGCATGCTTGTAGCCAGGCCGCTGTATGGCGATGGGCAGCGCCATGGCTTCAAAGCCTTGCAGGCAGTTGTAGCTTGCAGCCTGGGGTGGACCCAAAGGTCTCCGACTTGATGGTATCTTGCTGCTTGCATCTCGAGGATCCAACTGTACATGGACATGCACACAGCCACCCGAAGAGAAAGTTTAGCAACAAGCAGCATTGTCGGAGCAGCGGTGGTAGCATAGTGGAAGTAGTCATAGTACAAGAAGCAGCCACAGCAGCAGCAGGAGGAGTAGTGGTAGCAGTAACAGTAGCAGTGGTAGTAGTAGTAGTAGTAGTAGTAGTAGTAGTAGTAGTAGCAGGAGTAGTAGTAGGAGGAGTAGTAGCAGTAGCAGTAGTAGTAGTCGTCGTAGTAGTAGTAGTAGTAGTGGCAATAGTTGTGGTAGTGGTGGCAGTAGTGGTGATAGTGGTAGTAGCGAAAGCAGTAGCAGTAGCAGTAGCAGTAGTAGTATCAGTAGTATCAGTAGCAGTAGTAGTAGTAGTAGTAGTAGTAGTAGTAGTAGTAGTAGTAGTAGCAGTAATAGTAGTAGTAGTAGTAGTAGTAGTAGTAGTAGTAGTAGTAGTAGTAGTAGTAGTGGTCGTGATATGTACTAGTGGTAGTAGTGATAACGGTGCTAGCTGGCGCTGGCAGTGGTGGTAGCAGCGGAAGTAGTGGAGTCGTCGTCGAGTCGTCGTCGCAGTCGTAGTAGTCGTGACACTCATAGGGAAGTAGCCGTGGCAGCAGCAGGACTCGTACTAGTGCTAGTACTAAACCAAACTAGTACTAGTACGGATATTCCAGAAGAAGAGAGAATGCGTAAATCTGCCTGCAGCGCGAGCCCAGGTCCGCAGGGCGCGCAGTGAAGAGCCACTACAACGCCGCACTTGTGTTCTCTATTGGCCTTCAACCCGGCTACTGCCCTTGGCCTACGAATGCCCGAAATCCAATCAGGTGGTGATCATTCTGAGGCTTCTCTGGATACCTTTTATGCAAGCATAGGCAATATTCTTGGATTTTTGCTGGTGTCGCATTGGTTTGCGACCTGCCGCCCAGTTCCTGCGTACGCCTCCTGCCCATCACCTGGGCAGGGCTGGCATTGTTGGCTCAGACACAATCTGCAACTGACCGCAATTGAAGAAGGCTTGGCTCGAAAACAAGAGGAGCTTTGGTGACTGGGGCTCTGGCAACTCCAAGACCACAGCTGGCAAATGCTGGAGCCAAAGGTTCCGGCGACAACTGCTCACACAACGTGCGATACGGAGGTAAAGAACACTTGCAGAGAGAAGAAATGAACAGGATAACATGTTTTAGGAAGCCAGCACTACGGCAATGCCATGGAAGCAAAGGAATGGCTCCCACGTGAACTGCCGGTTATATTGACAAAGGGCTGGTTACGTGAAAACACCTGGCCACTTTGCGATACCTGAAGATGCGTGGCTGCTTTGCCATAACCCCCCCCGAACAACCACGAACCTCTACTTGTATCCCAACAAGCAGATGCAAGTAGTTTGGTGGCATCAGAGCTGAGAAGTGGCATGGAGATCACAGCAGAACTCGGGGTCACTTCGGCTCCCAAGCCCTCTCCAAAAGTCCTCGAGTCGACCTCAGGCTTCCCTCGTTTGTCTCCCCGACCCTCGCTAGGCCGCTTGGCGGTTGCACCGGCGTTGCACGGGCGCTGAACTTGTGCAGCTCTGCTCTTTGCTAAGACGTGGTGTAATTAGCCCAAGCAGGGCAATGGCGTACTTCGTCAGCTTTCCTCTTCGAGGTGGCCAACAGGTACGGGGTAAGGCTCACAGATCAGAAGCGTCGTCTTGTGGACGTGCCAGCTGCCTCTGTGGACATATGCACATGAAGCACTGCACTACGTCACACGTGACAGATCACACCCAAGAAAGCGAACTTGATTCCGAGGAGCCATAGAAGGTAAGCCAAAGGGGAGACCGACAGCACGGCGCCAAGAATAGCATAGCCAACAGCACAGTAGTAGCTGATCCCGCGTGGCTTGCAAATCGACAAGTATGCGATGGTCGGAATCAGGAGGACGTTGAAGCTGGTGATGGTGCCTAGATCGACGGATGTTGCACGGTTGGCACTTAGAAACAAGGTGGGTCTGCGGCAGCATGGGATCGCTGCAATGTTGAGGATTGAAATCGAGGGTCAAGGGCTTCAAATCACTGCAGCGTTACCTCTAGGAAGGCCTTTGCGCTACCGCAACTCCAAGCAAGCGTTGTTTGCGGCTGAGATCCCCAATTCAGTTTTTGATCGATTGATTTGGGACGGAAACCGCTGAATCATGATTTTTGCTACCACGCCAGAGACTTGCTTTACCCCTTATTCTAAACAACCGCGAACATTGTTAGCTGAGCTCGGCCACAGCCGCTGCGAGGTTTGAAATAACATCCCAACCAGTAAGCCTTGCAGGACCAGGGCCTTCGAACCTTTACATGGAGACTCATGAGCATCTGCACATTTCACAAGCAGAGCAACCGCACAACTCAAATTGATGCATCCTGTGAAGCAATCATTGCTTCTGAATGCTTGTCTCAGCTTCAGCCCAGGGGCAACCAGCTACGCTGTAGAAGGCCTCAGTAGATGAGCCCTCTCGCCCAGCATTAAGACTACAGAAGCAAAGCGGCCCAAACTTGTTTCCCCTGCCCACCCAGCCCAAAAAAAAAGGCATCCCGCCTCCAAACGATCAGCAAAGAACATCGCCACTGTGGCCAGCAGGACCATAACAGGCATCATGAGCAAGGGCCCAGCGCTGTCACCTGGAGGCAGCCATCGAAGGCTCCTAGCATATGCATTCGCCAGTGGTCTTGCAAGGGGGACGGCGTTGCCAAGCACCTTGATCGCCATCCAGACACCGGCAATCCTGCGGAGCTCCCCTTCGATGTTGGCCATTACGTCGGGCTGCAAAGCTGTGCCATAGATCCGATAGGCCATTCCACTACAAAGAACTGAGACCGTGGTCGCGATTGGCCAAGCACCAAGAATCGACACCCGCAAGTCTGTGGGACTTCGAGTGGTATGCATCACGCCGACGATCAGCGGATGTGTGCCCACGGCAAAGAAGATCAAAGCAAAAGTGCTGGGAATGTAGCCCGGGTCGGCCAGGTTAGACATGTCGGTCGCCCAGCTGTCCGGCCCACCATAGAGGAGTAGCCCCAGGATCACCACGGTGGCCGCAGAGGACAGCAAGCCGACGTAGGCAAAGAGCCGGTCGGAGAAGGCCGACCTTGCACGGGAGCGAGGCTGCATACAACGAGGCCATGCAGTCGACAAGCTTGTCAAGCCGCAATGCCACACACAGGGCACAAGCTGCCCCAATGGCAGCGTTCTGCGAGATTGGAAACATGGCAGCCAAAGCATAACCTCAGCTGTCGATGCCGGCTTTGATGCTGCTGCTAACGTTGTCACCACCGCAGCTGAAATTGCAGCTGGTGGCGCTGCTGCTGCGGCTGCTGATGACGAGGACGGTGGTGGTGATGATGGTGATGATGGAGATGATGATGTTGATGATGAAGCATCTCGGCCCGAGTAGCACCCGATAGGATCCCCCCGCATGATGGCGCGTTGGGCGCCGCGACTGCTCTTCTGGTGGGCCACTCTGTTGTGCATAGCTCACGACAAGGACCACACCCTCTCGCCGATGACTAGCCAAGGGGATACCACGCTGCATATGGGCCGCCGGGGTCCCAATTCCCCGGGGAGCACTGGCAGACATCCACTCGACAGCGACCATGCCACCAGTGTTCCAGATGCGAGGGTTGAGGCGGCTTCCGCTACCGCCCCTGGAGCAGGACAAGAAACTTCCACCGAAGCTCCGGACATTGCGAAGCACTGCGGAGAGGCTCCATCAGCGATCTCCCGTCAGAGGCGGGTAAAGCGCGCACACATGCGCGCAGTACGACGAGCACAGCAATCTGCAGATGGCACTACTATGTATCGGGGCAGACGGCTCACATTGCAACAGCTGGGTGGCAGAGTGGATAGCACGACGCAGCCAACAGCGCGGCGTGCTGGCACCACTTCCGTTGCCAGACGGCCCACGCTACGCATTCTGTCTAAGAACGTGGGCGGCCTCTGCACTGCTACACACGACATCTTCATGGAATGGCTAACACGGCCTAACAACCCCTATGACGTCATTTTCCTGCAGGAGACACACTATGGCTTGGGGCGCTCGTTCACGGAGTGCCGCATACCTGGCTGGCTGGTCATATCCAGCCCAGATCCGGCGCATAGATGGGCTGGGGTAGCCGTCTACATCTCCGAAAAGATCGCAAGCGCCTTGGACATTCGGTTTCAGGAACTTGTTCCGGGTCGACTTTTACATGTCCGTGTACCCATAGGTTCCCCTAAACAACAACAACACCTGGACCTCATCAACGTTTACCAGTGGGCCTGGGACCCCGACCCCCCTAAGCAGCGACTGCACAAGCGCCAAGAAATCTGGCAGAAGCTCAGTCGGCTCTTGAGTGTACTGCCGCGTCGAAATGTTCGATGCACTGCTGGTGACTTCAACTGCGCACTGCAGGCAGATGGCACGCATGTAGGCCCGGGCCTCTACCGAAACCGGGGCAGTGCAGGTTTTCCTGACATGTCTGATTTCCAGCACACCCTAGCCTCGGGGAATATGTGCGCGCTGAACACTTGGCGCGCAGGCCATAGGTCAGCAACCTACTGGGACCCCCTCAACCAGGCTCGATCTAGTCAGATAGATTTCATTGCACTTAGTCAGGCACATACTGATGCACAGGCCCGACGGTGTCATGTGTTGCCCGCTATTGACTTCTCGCCTTGGCGCGCTGGCGGGACTCACAGAGCCCTGACGGCTAGCATCACGATCCCTGCTTTCTATGCCCAGGTCAAACCGCGCCCGCTACAGTCGGGCCTCTGCAGAAGTGCGCTTCGGGAGGCCATCCGTAGCGGAGCTGAGAGTGCCAGCGAGCTCGAGCACCGCTTGCAAGCCAGGCTGGCTGAAGCCGCGCCTAGCACAGCGCCTGAACTGACGCGCGTAGTGCATGAATGTTGCCAAGAGCTCTTCCCTCAGCGCCCTAACCCTAGACCCCCCCGTGCCTGGCAGACCCCGGAGTCTAAACTCGATGTCAAACACTTGTGGGATAAGTATAGGGACCTTAAGACCTTACACCAACAATACCGAACCCTGCGTCTTGGTAACAGAGACAGAGGACTCCTAGCTTTTGCCTTCGAAGCTTTCCGGCGGAATGCCGCCTTTCAACGCTGCCAAAAGGCCCTACGCATCAGAGGCAAAGCCAGACGTAAAGCTCTCGTCACTGACATCCTTGACTCGGCTGAGAGTGCAGCAGCGAAAGGCGACATGCATGCCTTATACCAGTGTTTCCGCAAGCTTGCACCGCGGAGCCCAAAGGAGCGGATCCAGATCCGAGGAGACGATAATGCCATCCTTACACCACAGCAGGAATTTGAAGCCATACATGCATACTTCAACACACTCTACACACAAGGGCCACCTAAAACCCAGACCTCACATACCCTGCAAAACCCCTACATCATCACAGATGAGGCGATTCTCACCAGCCTCCACAAACAGGCCCCAGGTAAGGCAGTCCCTCAAGGCAAAGTGCCACCGGATGTGTGGAAGCGGTACGCGGCGCAACTGCTACCGTACGTTCGTGCACTCTTCCAGAAGCACCTAGAAGCAGGTGCTCTAGAGTTGCCACCTGACTGGCGTGACGGCTGGCTCTGCTTACTCCCCAAACCCAATAAGCCTACCAAGATTCCCGCCAACCTTAGACCCATTGCCCTTCAATGCCCTTTAGGCAAGTGCTTAGCCCGAATCATTAAAACCCGCATCCTTACACACATCTTGCCCCACCTCCAGAATGTCCCGCAATTTGCATATTTGCCGGGCAGAAGCACGCAAAACGCCATCAGCCGCGTGGCACAACATTGCCAGCGAGCCCGCCAAGCTCTTGCTGGACAGCGTAGAGAGGTTCATGAGCGCAGAGCCGGACAGAAGTGCATCCAGGCGTCCGGCGCTGCATTGCTCAGCTTAGATATGAGTAAGGCCTTCGACAAAGTCAGTCATGATTACTTGGCCCGCGCCATGCGGCACCTAGGCATTGATGAAGATACGGTCCAGCTCACGCTTGCACTGCATGCGGCCCAGTACCATCTTCAACATCATAAGTGTACGGGTAGTATCTCCATACAAAATGGCATCCGGCAAGGATGTGTACTGTCGCCGCTGTTGTGGGTGTGCGTAACCACCTACATGTTGCACTGCCTGGAGCAACGCACTTGCACGCGCTGGGTGCGAGATGATGTTACGGCCTTTGCCGACGACTTCATCGCAGGCTTCACCCTGGACAGCATAAACGATGCTCAGCTCATGGCTGAGCGTGTGCAACACCTGTTTGCCGTGCTCCAGGAAGCGGGGATGCAAACAAACGCCGACAAGTCGCAGTTTCTCCTTAAAGCAATTGGAGGGCCCTTGCAACGATGGCTAGCTAAACGCAGCTATCGCTTAAAAGGCAAATTGTACTACGACCTTGGCACCCCCTTCCGTGCACTGCCTCTCCCATACACTAGCACAATCGATTACCTAGGAGTGGTCATGAGTTATGGTGCCTACGAATTGCAAAGTGCTGAAAAGCGCATTCGCGCTGCCAAAGCCACCCTCGCACAGCTTTCCAAGTTTTTGTATGGGCGCAGAGGTCTGAGCCAGGCGCACAGACTGCAGATGTACAGCACGTGCGTACGCAGCACAGCATTGTATGGCCTCTCGGCGGTAGGTGTTACGCTCAAAAGCCTGAAAGCCCTACACGCCCTCGAAATCAAGCACCTCCGAGCGATTGCCCGATCACCCCGTCACCTTACCCATGAAACCAACCAGGACCTGTATGCTAGACTCCGCTACAAACCTGCCGTTGATGTGCTGCAAGATTACATGCGTGGACGTGTGCAGACCCTAGCGAGTGCATCGTTTCCAGGAGCGATAGAGGAGCTAGCATGGCAGACTCAGTTGGCGCGGGACCTTAAGGACACCAAGGCCATGATGCATACCACTCTCGTGCCTTGTGAGAGCCGTAGTCACCCGTGCCCGGTGTGTGGTGTCTACTTTAGTGACCAGCGTACCATGCGAATACACTGCGCTAAAAAGCACCATCGTAGTCTAGTTCCTGCCTCGCTTGCGCGCCCCACTGATCGCTCCAGCACGAACTTCATGGAGCACTGTGTGGATGGCATGCCCACCTGCCGGCACTGCCATGTTGTCTTTCGTAAGTGGCGAGGCTTTCAGAACCACATCCTTAGACAGTGCCCGGTCTTACATGCCACTGCACCACAGCCCCCACCTGACCCCGCCACTGGGCCAGTCCCACCGGCCTCACACCCTGTCGAGCAGTCCGCTGCAAGGGTAGAGGCCCCAAGGCAGGCACAGTCTGAGGCTGCGCCAGAACATCGACCAGCCGAGCCGCTGTTCACAGCTGCTCACACTGCAGAATCGCTACAGTCTGACTGGATCTCGTTTGCAGAGCAAAATGGACAGGACCTCAGCGCCTATTGTGCATTTTGCCACCAATGGTGCAGCAAAGATAAAGGGGGCATCAAGAACCACATTCGTCGCATGCACCCGGAGCATTGGGAGCATCGCGTTACGGTAAATCAGCGGCTCAAAGCACACTACCGCCTGCGCTACCGCGGCCCCTGTCGAGCCTGTGGCTTCAGGCCGGCCAGCACTGCACCTCATACCCCGATCTGCACTGCATACTTTCAGGCATGCCTCATGCATCAAATGCTTTACCCGGAGGCTTCCCTTGCCTATGGCGATGAGCGCGGCGGACGAGGTTCAAAAATTCTTCGGCAAGCACCTCTCTTCGTTCAACCAGCAGGAGGCAGAGACAGCGAAGCGCACCCCAGTCCCGGAGGACGAACCCAAGAACAAGTACAGCCGCCCCTCCAGCAAAGGAGGCAAGGGACAGAACTACTGGGGAAACCGTGGGAACCGCGGTTGGGGCTCCAACACGTGGACCCAAACATGGAATGGCGAGGACGTAGTGCCCCTTACCCAGCAAGTGAGCGGGGACGAGCTGCGGGAGATAGTGGGCCTTCTGGCCCGACTGGCGCTAAAGCACGAGGACACCGAAGCGGCCCTACGCTCCGACACTTCTTTCATGCTCTACCTGAACACCCGCGGGATGTCCATCACGAACACCCTCTACAACGTGGCCCAGGACTGGAAGAAGCTCAAGGAAGAGGGCCGGCTCAACCAGTCACTCCGAGTCACCCTGTTCATTGCGATGCTGACCGCCATGAAGGAGAAGATGAAAACGGCCCTCCACGAGGAGATCCGCCCTGTACTGGAGAAACACTCCTGGCTCACAGCGGGGAACCCGCCCGCCTGGGCGTACATGACGTACAACCAGGAAAAGGGGGAAACCGAGGTCGACGCAATCAAGACACCACTCCCGCACGCGGACGTGGAGCAGGCCGTCCAGCGCATCTTCGAGCTCGTGTCGGTGGACGGCCTCCTGCACAAGTTCCATGCGACACGCCCGATGGCGCAACAATACCGGTCCGAGGTGCTCCCCTTCATCCTCATGGTCTCCAACCGGGGACCACTGGCGGACGAGCTTTACAATCTGTTGGTCAAGCTGAGCAACAACGCCTGCCTCCAGCTGATCGGCATTCGGATGCGGCCGGACCACATGAAGCGCCAACCCCTTGCGGTGAAGCTGGGCCAATGTGCAGAGAGCCTCCTGACCGCCACGAATCCCTACCGGGGCGCCAAGCAGACAGAGGAGACCACCAACGCGGACGCCAAGGAGGATGGCGAGAAGGAAAAGGCGCTTCTCTAGAGCCGCCTACGGACGGCCCCGTGCCCCTGAGGGGGCCAGCGACGCCGCACAGGCCGGACCCCATCTACCTAAGCAACCCTCACAACCTGTGCTACATGAATGCTTGCATCACATCCCTGCATTGGCTAGGACAGCAAACGGGAGCATGCGATGCCTATTTCGGGGACTTAGGTGCGGCACTGAGGAGCTGCCGCCAGGGCACCCCACGCAAACCCGTGCATGTGCCAGGCCTAATGCTTTGGGGATCTCACCTTCGAGCCTGGCCCAATCTCAGGCAGCAGCACGATGTCACAGAATTCTGGGGGTATCTAATGGAACGCGCACAGCCCGCAAACATGGCAGGTACATGGGAAGCCAGGCTCCCTGGCAGAGGCCTGCAGGGAGTGCACGACATTGGCCAATTGTGGACGCCAATCCCCATGGATCTGCCTGCACGTGACCTCCAAACGCTCATCACAGGATGGAGCGAACAGCATTACCCGCATGCGCTGGTAGCTGAGACACCCTTTATCACAATACAGATAAAGCGCTACGACTACCATGATAGAGCCTATAAGCGCCTTGATCCCATCATACTCAGGCCCGACACTGTTGTCCAGGTGCCGATCTTTCGCACAGGCCGGGGGAATGAGCGATATCATGTGCCTTATCGCTTGTCATTCGCAGTTGTACACGTCGGAAACACGCCGCACTCTGGCCACTATCAGGCCGCCCTGAGTTGCGGGCCGAGTTTCTTTCTGAGCGATGATGGTGTCGCAGCTAAGCCAATGAGAGCGCAGGAACACAATTGGGTAGCACAGAACTGCTACTTGATTGGCCTCATGCGACATCACTAGGCGGACAACGCCATGGACGCCCGCAGCGGTACGCCACATACTGCCAGCAACGCGCCGTGAACGCCTGGCTCAACCATAGGACGAGACACACCGCACCGCCCTACTCTTGAATTATAGCAGCCTCTACCTGCTCTTCGTGCGGGCCCCAGTACCACGCTTGCTGACGTGCAACACATGTGACCGCAACCAGTTGCCTAGCCGTGTGCGACTCTATCAGTCTGTAGTGTGATGACAGCACTGCGGCTCCCGGGACACATGCACCTTGTGGCGCTGGAAGAGCGCCTGCTCTTGGAGGAGTTCCAGGCACTTTTGCCAAAGGATGGCTCTATCAAATGCGAGCCGGCCGCCACTATGTATAGCAGGAATGAACTGGTCCATTATGCAATGCGGACGCTCCCGCCAGAGGCTCGAGAGTATTTCGCTCACTATGTCGATGCGCTCTCTGCGCAGATGGAGGGCGATGTTTGCATTGCTTTTCCACCGCCACCGCAGCAGTACTATCGACGACATGGACCAGCTGAGACACTTGCTCTGCAATACTTGGATCAGGGCTCCGGTTCTATCTGGACTGCCATCAGAGAAATCATCCCACTCCTGGAGTTCGAGACCGACCCCCGGCCACATGCACACGGGCTCACGCTCACGTTGGGCGCTTTCAACAAAGGAGGGCTGCTCGGCCTCAATCGCGCCACCACGGCGCATCAGGCCACCACCTTGTTGTTGAACACGGCTATGATCAAGGTCGCCAGCCACCTACAGTGGACTACCCTGGCCATCAACGTCAACAACCTGACGGAGCCACACGTGGACAAGTGCAATGGCGACCTGCCCAGCCTGCTACTAGGAGTGTCGCATCACACCTCCGGTGGCCTCTGGACTGCCGAGACAGCCGGAAGTCACTACATGGAAGTGGATGGGCGGCTGATAGCGGGAATCGAGCACTCCACCAACGCTTCAGCTGTTTTGTTCTCAGGACGCACAGTCTGCCACGCTACCTGCCCCTGGCAAGGCGGGCACAGAGTCACAATTGTGGCCTACACCATCCGACGGCCAGACTGTCTCTTACGAGGCACTGTGGAGTACCTGGAAGGCCTGGGCTTTGTGGTCCCGACTGTCTGTAATGAGTGAGCACTCTGACGCTGCTATCCTGTATGTAGCGTAGCCCTACTTGCACTGGCGCTGAAAGTCGCCTGCCGGAGCTCAACTAGACGAGCACGCTGACCAGTAGACGGACGGCTTAGGGGACGAGCCTGAAAAGCAAGGCCCAGAGGATCGTATGCAGATGCAGTGAGCGCGACCGCACTTGCACATGCTCTGCACCCGTTTTGCACTCTGCTCCGAGCCGGTTCCCTAAAACCTTAAGCCTGCCCTACCCTACCCAGGCTCAATGGCGCGACGGGCATCCGGCCCGCAGTTGTACCCACCGACCTCAGCAGGCAATGCGACAGTGCACCCGCCGCCTACTGCCGCTGAACTGAGGACCTGCCGCACAGCCACGTGCCCACTCAGGTTTATTGACAACGGACACCAGCACTGCTGCAAGCCTTGCCGCCAAACTGCAAGTGGACACTCCCGCAGGTGCGTCATGCAACAACGCACCTTGGCTCTGCTACAGGCGCCCCCCGGAGACCTAGCCACTCAGGCAACCACCTGCTACACGCAGGGCTGCGACAGGTATGCGGGCTACAGCCATACTACCTGCTGTTCTGCATGTCGGGGATCCAATGGCAGGGTCCACACAGTCAGGTGCCACCGCCGACAACCTACGCGGCCCACGCCATCAACTACTATGAGGAATACCGCGGCGACTGCCCCATCAGCACCATCTATGCCCTCGACACCGGCGACAAGTTCGGCGACAAGTTCGACTTCTACGCCTTCCCTGGTGCAGGTGCAAGACGGCCAAGCCGGTGGAAGCAGCAGCGGCAGCGGACATGGCAATGGCAGCGAAGCACGCAGGCTCACTACTGCGGCTACTGAGGAGTGCATTCTAAATGAGATGGACTGAGCAGCTCTTAGAACGAGGTGCCTTTGTACAGTATGGCTCCGCTACCACGTGCAACTTTTACTTTTGCGACAGTATAGGATCGCTGATCCGAATAGGTGGTGCAGCTCTGCGGAGCGGCCGCCAGGATACCTTATCTTGTTGATGTGCAATGCACAGCGCCTCTGGCGCCGGGCACTCGTGCCTGTCACACTTAGCCTCGCAAGGCGTTTCATTGAGACGTCGCGACCCAGAGAGAGAGATGTTGATGATGTTGATGATGACGATGATGGAGACGATGATGATAACCATGACGATGACTATGAGGATGATGATGATGATGACGATGATGATGATGATGACCATGTATTGTGGTGCTTGAGCGACTCCCTGTTGGCATCCAAAGTTAGGCTTTCAGAGAACTTGCATTCCGGCTGCCTATGAATCTCATCATGGTAATCGATGCCAGGCTACCAAGTAACTTTATCTGAACTTATCTGCAAGAGCCCGGTCATTGCTGCTAGCGGTATATTTGTCATCATCCTTGCCGCTACCACAGGTTCAATCGGCTGTCGCAGGAACCGTTGTTTATCTGACTTCTGCCACTGCCCTCCCCTGTGCGTGCCGGGAGACCCAGGTTGATTGTGCAGTTGCTGCCGTAAGCCGCAAGCTCTGCCAGAGCGACCAGCCTTGGGAGCCATGAACATGTCGCAAGTGCTGCTTGATCCTTGAAGCCGGCCCGCGATGACTGCGGTGCATCGGCTCCACCGTCGGGGATGCATACCACATTATGCACTGGCATGTACGGCCGATGTCAGCATGACGATGCAGCACAGTGGCAGAGGTGTCGCCCACGCCCACGCTACCAGCGTCTACAAGCGAAGGCGACTGGCTTAGAGTTGCCTGAAATCAAAACCTAGCATCCCGAAAGCCAACAAGCAGTATCAATGTCCTTGACAGGCAAACGAAATTCCACCTGCAAGTCCTTGCGTTTTTAACCCAGGCATAGGCATTCCGAGGATGCGATACTCTACAGATGAGAAATGCTTCTGCCAAAGTGCTGAGCCCAAGCTGCAAACACAGGACCAACCGCAGCCGTTGCGAGGTCGGAATATTCCTTGAAAAGAAGGTTAGCTTTTGGACGGATATAGCCAGCACGACCACTGATTCCCCTTCTTCTGAAACGCCGGTTCAACCTGTCCTTCAGCTTTTACTTCTACTTCGAGTGTGCCACGTCTACGACTACCGCGACTACGACGACTACCGCTGCTAGCCTCAAACTGATAGCTTCCACCGCACACTGTGCGACAGCTTAGGTTTGCCTTCACATGTTTGAGCCTGCCTCGTGCAGCAACGGCTCGACTGGGCTTGTTTCCAAGGCTAAGGGAAAGCTGAACTTGCGCTGTATCCCGCTGATGATGTCAATCCCCTCACCCTTGAAGTCGAAACAAACTAGAGGCTTGCATTTGGGGATCAAATCTGCAGCTGCCACTGCGGGTTTAAGGAAAGAATGTGTCCGACTCCGGTACAAGAAGCTCACCTCCCATCATGAGATACCGCAGTAAGGCAAGCCGCAGGAAAGCAGATGCCTCGTTTGGTGAGAGCGACCAGAGCCTCCTGACAAGGACTGACATCATAGAAAGCGCTGATGGGCAGAGCAAACAAAACGAAAAATATGTCTTGTGCTAAGGCCACCGACAACTACCAACAAAATGCAACCAGTACAAGACAATAACAATGAAAAAGGCTGCGAAGATATCTAAAACATCTATAGAAGAGTACCACACCTCAGAAAGGTTTGCGAGTAAGAACATGGGAACCGCAGCACAAACGAATAACAGAAACCTGAATTAGCATAAAGGATGAGAATGGACATGAAGATGAGAATGACCGTGGTCAAACCAATGAAGAGGGACGGTAGGCGTGACGATGCTCATAGCGACGATGATGCAGAAGAGGGACCGGAGGAGGAGAGGCCGAAGTCATAAGAAAATTATGATGACCAACAGAACGACGACAACCAGTGTAAGGGACACTCGCAGGGCAAAGTAATAGCGCACAGCTGAGAAACAAAAGCGATACCAGGACGTAGTACGTATCCTAACAATAACTGTACTGCTAGACAAGACTCAAGGAATTGACATAGTACTGCCAGGGAACATCATACTGCCCTACTGGCACCAACAAAGCGATGAACAGAGTCAGTAGAGTCGAGTACTTCGAAAACTGAGCGTGGCGCTCCTGCAGCATCAGAGCTGTATGCATGCAGAGCCAGCCTGCCAACACCATCAGGACCACCTCAAAAGGTGCTGCAGTCTCACTGCTAATGCTCTTGCAGCTAGGGCTCTTAACTTACGATGGATACTTGTCGTCTGAACTGCCCACACCCACACAAATCAGGTTACAGTCTTCGACAGCTTGACACCGCAGGTCCCCGCGGCTGCTGAGCGTCTGTCAAGGCTAGACGAACGATCGGCCCCTGATCGACACCACATGTCAGCCTGCGAGAATCGGCCTTGTGTGTTTGGATGCTTTCAGGTTGACAAGGTTCTAGTTCTAGTTTGGCCAAGCAGCTGCAAACCAGCCCACCCGAACGAAGCAGAAGGGCAATGTGAATTGCGCAACATTCATCAGGAAGCTGACCTGCGCAGATCCAAATCGAAGGCTCCTCACCGACAGTACATCGAAAGAGTATGTGCCCGGCTGAAGCATAGCTGATATGAAGAAGAGGCAAGGCACCATTATGAACGTTGCTTCGATCCCTGTCATTAGCTTGGCATCGGAAGCCAGCGGAGTGCTCTTCGCCTCAAATACCGGCAAGATGCAGGGAGACAAATGGGCTTTGCAACGACGAGGCCCGCGGCATTCAATGAAGTCCCCGGGAAGTTGTTCTTCTGAACGCCGTCTTCGATGTTTGAGCTCGATATGGCCTCAATGGAAACAGGGAGAGCACCAAGAATGTTTAGTGGTGGGCACAGTGGCGACAACAGAATGCCAGTGCTGCACGAGATCGACACCACACACTTCACAAGATCTGCTGAAACAATATCCCAAAACCTCTTGCTCAATGTCAATTCCCTGCCCAAGAATGTTCTGCCTGCAAGCGTGCATTGGCACCTCGTGCATGCGCTGGCACCGTCCTGAAAACAGGCGCTTGCGGTAACGTCCTTCCCTTCGAATTCGTTCTCCTGCCAGGGCCCAGAAGGGGCTGTGTCAAAGACGCAGAGACGCGCCGGCCCGCCATGGCAATCGGTTCGGCCCGCCAATCTCGGTTCTGACAATGATACCAAAGCATGTATACAAGTACGGCCCGATGACGGGCCGCAAAAACAATTAAAAACGGTGTTGTTCGCTATCTGGGCACGGTGAACACTACGTGATTTACGATAAAAAGACTTTTCAACAATCAAACAACCTTCCTCGATCTCTGGGAATCCTCGCAAACATGAAAGCTGATTCCGAAATTTACAAATTAACACTACAAGCTGGGCATGAGTAGTGACATGATTCTGATCTGATTAGGATTCTAGTTCGACGCGAGCGTCCGGTTGGTTAAAAGGTTCGTCAGTTGCTAAGTTCGACGACGACGATCACTGCATGCTCGTCGTCCACGAGGACGCGGTCATTGTAGTTGCTGATACATATACCCGTGCGCAACGCACCATTGGTGGAATGCCCGGTTGGGTCAGCTTTGGCACGGTTCGCTATCAAGGACTTCCGAACAGCCTTCAAATAGCCACTTCAATTTCAAATCCTTTGCAAAAATGCAACAAATTTTGAGCTTGCAGACATGGTCAAGGCTTTTCCACAGAGCTTGAATTTAACACGACAACTGTGAAGGCTGCTGAGGAAAAAACACACTTCCGCACTTTTCCACCTTGCCGCGCCGAAGGTCCCGGGTGCACCGACTTGTCAGAGGCATTTTGAAGGTTTGTGGTGAAGGTTATGCACAATCCCAATCCAAGCATCTCTGTGTCTCGCAACTGTGGACTGTTGCGGTTCTCAGAAATGTTGTTGTCCATCCAAACCTGCGAGGAATGCACTTCTCGAATCCGTGTGGCCGTTCGCACGGAGAAAGGAGTGCTCTATGTATGAATGTCTAGAGAGCGAGCTTCGTCGTATTAGTGACATCTTTGCTGCAGTCATCTAGTTCACTACAGCAGTGACCTAGATCGCTACTGCTGCCGATCTAAGCCCGCCACTTGCAGCAAAACTGACCACACCGAAGACTGGCATGATACATCGCAAACCTTGACATGTGAAACCGAGAGAGACGCTCCAACTTGCCAGAATCGAAGGCTAGGAAAGGATCCAACGGAAGGCAGGAGCTTCGCGCTCCCCGCGCCGATGAGGAAGCCAGAGTAGCTGGCGAAGTCACTTTTATCCTGATGCATGAACGGTTTTGTTGCGATCGTGATCGCATTCCTGGACAGAGTCTGCCTTCGCAGCAGACCTTTTAGCAACCAGTAGTAGCCCCTTCTCAGCAGAGATATACGTCGATTTGATCAGGATCACGTCTCGTAGGGCGTTAGTCGGACAGGCAGCAAAAGGAAACATTTTTCAAATCGTCCACATCATTGAGCTGCGCACCCTGCTTGAGCACGAGTGGCCGTTAACTCGACACGATATGGTGTGGATGGCCTCACCAGACTGCATCTTGAGCTCAAGCTCCTCCTCGGCCTCAGGCTCCTCTTGACAAGACCTATCTGCAGAGGCGCGCTGCTCAAAACGACCAGCAATCGGAATCCTCCAACTTGGCGGTGATCCTCCTATTCTGCGCGGTGGGAGGTGTCCGCCTCCCGCCTTTCGAACCATCTCGGGACCACGGCGCTGCCGTGATCAATTCCATCAAGCCGTCAAGTGGCAGAATTGACCCAGTTTCTGCAGTGCAAACTGCCTCGACACAAAGGGGAAGGCATCCATCTCTTCCATCAATTCCGTCAATCGGTTCGTGGATTGATGGTTCGAGCGCCCGGAGGCTTGGAGTAGAGGCCAAACACAACTCCGGACCTGGAAGTGAGAATCGGTTTCCAAAATGTGCTTCCATTGAACAAAAAAAAGCTCGAAGCTGCTTTTTGTGGGCTTCGTTTGCGTTGAAGGCGTTCACAAGGTCGACGCTTTCGATCCTGAAGAACCGATTGACGGAATTCACGGAATTGATGTTCTTTCCGGGCCCCTGGAGGCTTGGAGCAGAGCCTAAACAACCGGATCCGGCATCCAAGAAAACCCATCCATTCCATCAATTCCGTCAATGGCGTACGAGGTCGAGAAGACGACTTTTCGATTCCGAATAATTCATGGAATTGATGGTTTTGATCTCTGGACGCGGAGAAGCATGGGCATCCAGAGCATCGGCATCCAAAGCATGAGAGGCGGAGGACCTCCATCAAAACCATCAAATAATGACGAATTATCTCAGTCGAAAAGGTTGATGCTGATGCTGAGTTGATCTCTCTCGCGGGGTAACATCGGCATCCAGAGCATTAAAGGCGAGCCAGCACCTCCTCTACATCCCACGCTAGAGGTCCATCCAGACCAAGAACGCCAACACTGCGCACACGACGCCGTCCTTCCGGGCCAGCTCTCGCATCCAGACGACGGGCTTAGAAGCTGGCATCTCGAATCTACCAGGAGCAACGGTCTAACCTTGCAACTCAGAAAATACTTGGAGGTCTTTACTGACCGGGTGGCAAGTCAGTGGCGAGTGTCCTTGCAGCGCACAATACTAACGCCAATCCCATGTGACGGTAGTGCTCTCAGGAGCGTTTGAACTGACTAAAGAAATTCTTTCGGGTTCAGCAGGCATCCGATGCGATTGAGATTTTTTTTTTGCCGTGAATGGGCCTCGTCGGCTACGGCTGTAGCACTCGGTCCCTACAAACAAACAAACCAACAAACAAAGCAAACAGCGGTGAGACAAAAGCTAATTATTGAGGGCGAAACTAGCTGCGGCGCACAGGCTTTGCCGGTGTTGGCCGTTCAGCACCAGCTACGGGTCCTCAGCGACCGTTCCACAACAACAGTGGGCCGTCGCCCAAAGCTGTTCAAGACAATCGGTGGAGCCCGAGTCAAAGCTCCGGCCGCCGTTCTAGTTCCGTCGAACAACGGTCGGCCCCGATGTCTTGTCGTGTCCCGATCGTGCATGGGGGCCACAATTCCAAGGCCAAAGTCCAATGCAGTGGCACGACCCTTCGACGTATGTCGAAAGGTTTGGTTGCTGCGGCGATCGCGCCCATGCAGGAGGGGCGTCTTTCTACTGTGGGGGCCACTCCTCAAGAAGGCGCTGCATGTCGTTGCCACTTCTCGGATTGTGATTTTCACGCAGAATCAGAAGGTACAGTATTTGGTACTGACCCTCATCGCACATGCCCTTGAGGCGCTGGTAGCCATACCGAAGCACGTCGTGGTCTGGTTCATGGAGATGCGGCATGAGAGCTTCGGAGATGAATGGAAGTTGGATGCCGGGGCCAAATCCACCCTGCCTCCTGAATGCCTCGGCCGCAGCACGCCAATCCTCTTGTCCCCTACAGTACCCCAGGCGATACCATGGCCTGCTACCGTCTGGCAAAGCACCCTGATTGGACTCTTGTGCCACTAACCTATGGATCAGCACTTGGGCCCGGCAATCCCATGCATCGAAATGGGCGTAACGCCACAAGCGTACAGGGAAGTAGAAGTCCATTTTTTTAGGGCCGCGTAACCAGAACACAACCACGGCACTGAGTTCCCACCCCCTGGAGATAGCAGCTGCGCGCAGCCGCAGGCCAAGGGATGAATCATCAAGGGGGAGCAGGAGGCGAAAAGTGCCCTTACAGACGCCAGGGTACGAAAACATTTGCGGATCAAAGTCCCCGCGGCTTGCTGGGAGGATTCCTCGGTGAAAGCCTTCCATCATGCGGGCAGCGACTGCGATTTGGGGTTGGCCCACAATAGAAGATGGCACTTCTACTTTGACTCTGAGCTCAATGAACTGGAGGCCATTGTGCTTAACAGGTGCAACACGTACAATCTGCAAGAGGGGAGCCGCCTCCGGCTCGTCGCCCGAGCCAAATAGAACACAAGCTGTATTGGGAGCACCATGACAAATCAAACACTCGACCTTCGGGCAGCCGCAGCACCGGGTCGCAGAACTGGGCAAGGGCTATGGAAACCGCCAAAATAGGCGTGAGGCACATTCGGAAGGCCTCACTAGCCGTGCAGTGTCGCAGCATAAGCGCACGATCGGCAAAGTCCACTATACGTGCTCCGAAATTCTGAGGGCTGATTTTCACTTCGCATGCAGGCAGCGAAAGAGGCAGCGGCAGGAGGGAAAGGCAATCCTCTCTGCTGGGGAGAAGATCCCGTAGGGCCGTTGCACTTTCAGAGCCCTCGCGGAGCCGCTGTAATCGGCCCGCGGCCTGGAAGTTGCGTAGGATCTCGTGTTGTTCTCCAAAGTCCTCCTCCTCCTCGGGTGGAACACTTTTGCTGGGGATTGAATCAACTCCCGGCACCAAGCGGTCCGGCGGGATGTCAACGGCATCGAGCAATGTAGCCACTCGCTGGTCCCATGGAATGTCCGGCGCCTTGGGGACAGATGCAGCACAGCATTGGCTGCGGAGCTCGGCGGTCAGGCCAGGATCCTCTGTAGCAGGCACGCCGTCCTCCGGATCAGGAGAGGCAGATCCATCGATTTCATAGCGAGCGCGGGGCAGACTGGTGGTGGCGACAGTCGGGAGAAGGGCATCCGGTAAGTTGAATTTTCGCATCAGCGTCGAAACAAAGCGTTGGAGCCTCCCCAGCAACACCGTGTCGACCGTATCCGAAGCAATGGAATAGAGGTAGAACACTCCCGGGACAGAGGCGATGACCACCCCGGCATCCTCGCTCTGACCCTGTGCCACGGTAGTTTGGGTGTCGATCGTGATGTGCGCTCCTATCGCAGACCGGTGATGCGGGGAGCGGAAGGCAGCATAGGCCCGCTTGGGTGGCTGCAAACCATGCCCTCCGTGTGCCCGAAGACGGTGGAGTGTGAAGCGTGGCGGATTCGTGTCGAGCACTGGGTAAAAGGGGCGCGCTCGGGTAGGCTGGCCGGTGGGTCCACTGTGCTCAAAATCAACGCCCCGCAGGAGCAACTGCACGGGGTAACCAGCCAAGCCGCTGGCTGCAACCAAGGCACAAGCATCACAGAGTGGTGGCACTCGGTTGACAGACCAATGCCGGTAAAATTCCGCGGCCGTGTCCTTGTCCTCGCGTTGCGGTTGCTGTGTTCCCAAACGTGCAAGACCGTAAATGCGGCCCAAACCGGGAAAGCTTCATTGGGCGGAGCTCCAACCTTCGCAGGAACTGGCGAGGGGACCAAGTCATGCTGTTCTCTGAAGTGATTAATACGAACACTGTATTCTGAAGAAGAGATATACTTCTTTCGAACATCGTAATAAACCAAATCTTGAGGCGAGCCTTTAGGCGTAGAGAAAACAACTATAACTTCGTTTGATGCATCAACCAATGCCAAAACCTCTTTGACGCGCTGCGGAATAGGATCAATCATGACAATGCGCATATGGGGTTTGATGGTACCTGCGAGAGCAGCGACATCTTCGACCCAAGATGTGCAGACACAGTCAATTTTGGCCGCAAAGGCTTCTCCTTCTTCAACAACAGAAGGAAATGAAGCAAACAAGACATCGACCTTAAGATCCATCGTTACCAACTTTTCAAGGAGATGTCTCCAAAGCTGCTTGCATGTTTCTCTAGCAGCAATGTCATGTGCGGTCATAGCCATCGGGCCAAAGGCAGCGAAACCCCACTAAGGGGACAACCAACCCGAATTCACACTTAAAGTGCAAGGTCGAAGCGAGTCTCCTTAAGTGTGTTACAGGCACAGTGTACACCTGAATTTGAGTACAGCCGACTGACGTATGTCAGAAGGACGAACGTAGCACCGGCGTGGTCAGCAGTGAATCACTCGCAGTGTGAACAACAGCAGGATCGATCCCACAGTGAGTACAAACCTGAAAAATACTCACAACGAAGGGGGCAAACAGCCCTCCAAGGAATCAACGCCGACTGACGTATGTCAGAAGGGCAGAATCAGCACAGGTGCACCTGACACGCTGCAAGGTACTCACAGTACCAATAACTGACCTTCAACAAGTGTCAACTTCAGCAATCCTGATGCCGAAAAGTGCAAACGTCAGCAATAAGTCACTCTTCAGAGACACTTAAGGCAGTTTACACTAACCAGTTTGCACTTATTTCCGGAGTCTCAGGGACCTTTGCACGGGCTACCAAAGCCTCAAAACAACCACCGACACCGCAAAAAGTAACTCTTGAGAGACACTTTGAGCCGCTTGCAGTAGGCAGTTTGCACACGTTGCAAGAGTCTCAGGGACCCTTTTGCACAAGCTACAGGAGTCTCAGGGGCCTTCCACCCACTACGCCCTCACAGCGAGGGGGCTTCCTATGACTCTGGAGGACCTCCTAGTTACAGACTCCCACCCGACTACGTCTCCACAGATGTTCTTGAGCCGAGACGCCTTGAGCCAAAGGCTACGGAACGATGCGATTGAGATTTCCGCTCCCGAAATGCTAAATCCACAGTTTGGCCAAATAGAACACCCTCTTAAACAACCTATGTGGGTGCAACCTGAGTTGGAACCAGGTCGGAACTCGGGTTGGAATCTTTTTTTTTTGGCGTCGAACCTCGTCGGCTGCGGCTGCAGCACTCGGTCCCCACGGGGGGCCGTCGTCTAGAGCTGTCCATTCATGAAGAGTGGCATGTGCAAAAAATTGTAGGGTAGTCTATCTACAAGTTTACGGGGTCTTGGCCATGCGAGGGTTTGGGGAAAGATCAGGCAGGACTTCGGGGAGGGTCCAAAACGAGACTTTGCGAAGGAGTTATGGTTTTTTATCGAGTGCAGCAGCAGTCAGTCATTGACAGTCTTCTTGTTTGGATATTCAGAAACCTCCCCCCCTTCCTCAATTTCAATGTGTGCCGCAATGTGTGCCGCAATGCTCATTGGGCGCTTCTATGTACGTTGAATTTTGGGGGAGCGTTTTTTTTTTTTGGCTTGACTGGGCCTCGTCGACTACGGCTGTAGCACTCGGTCCCTACAAACAAACAGACATCCAACAAACTAACTACAAAAAAGCGGTGAAACAGATGAAGCTCTACGAATGGGCTGCGGCGCACGGGTTTAACCTGTGTTGGCCATTCAGCGCTAACTACGGAGCTTCAGCGACCGGTCCGGAGCAACAAAGAGCCGTCGCTCAGTGCCGCCCAAGACAACAGGTGGAGCCAAGACCAAGCTCCGGCAGCCGTTCTAGTCTCGCCAGACAACGGACAGCCCCTGTGTCTTGTTCCGTCGCGATCGTGCACACCAAAATCCAAAAGTCCAATGCTCCCGTCGGTGAGCGGCTTCCAGACTTGATGCGGTGGCCAGGGTCGTGCACCTCAAAGCCGGCCAGATGCGAACGCACACCGAAGAGCGGAAGCGAAGGAGCCACGGTGTGCAAACAAGGCGACTTAGATGCAAGGACCGACGGCCACTTTTCGCTGCCACGCACGCTGCCGGGCAGGATGTGGACCGTGGGAAAAACTTGTTGTGTGTCGAAACCCAGTGCAGTGCAAGCGGAGGAACGCCTTGAGGTTCCAAGAATGGGTCGCCCAAGAAGAGCGTGCACCCAGGAAGAACAGGAGAGAGAGGAACCTCAACGACGTATGTCGTCGGTTACATCGGCACCAACTAGAAAGCATTGGCGGTCAGAGACGACCCGACCAGCTGGGGTCCGTCACACCAGACGACGAAATTGCGCCACAACAACCGGAACGCGCAGCCAAGGCCCTCCCCCCCTCCACTCCCCCCCCACTGCAAAGGGAGCAGCGGCTAAAGGCAGCCATCGCGAAAGTGCACTCCGTCGCAAACAAGACTCAAACGGTCGTCGTGCCAGAACAAGAGCAGCAAAGAGAATGAAAGAACCTCAACGACGTATGTCGGCGGTTGCCGCGGCATCACCTGGAGACTCCTCAAGAGGTGAAGCGACGTGCCGCACGAGGTTCGTCACCACTTAACTATACCAGACCATTGCCAGGTGTTCTGGCCGCAGAGCCTGCACAAACGGCGTCTATTCGACGAGTCGGCAACTTCCGCCAGCCGTTCCAAAGCGGAGGAACGCCTCGAGGTTCCAAAAATGGGTCGCCCAAGTAGAGCGTGCACCCGGGAGGAACAGGAGCGAGAGGAACCTCGACGACGGATGTCGTCAGTTACAGCGGCACCAACAAGAAAGCATTGTCGGTCAGAGACGACCCGACCAGCTTTGGGGGTCCGTCACACCAGACGACGAAATTGCGCCAGAACAACCGGAAAGCGCAGCCAAGGCCCCCCCCCCCACCATTCCCCACTGCAAAGGGAAGCAGCGGCCAAGGCAGCCATCGCGAAAGTGCGCTCCGTCGCAACCAAGACTCAGGCGGTCATCGTGCCAGAACAAGATCAGCAAAGGGAATGAAAGAACCTCAACGACGTATGTCGTCGGGTGCCGCGGCATCACCTGGGGACTCCTCAAGAGGTGAAGCGACGTGCCGCACGAGGTCCGTCACCACTTAGCTATACCAGACCATTGCCAGGTGTTCTGGCCGCAGCCTGCACTAACGGCGTCTATGAGACAAGGCGGCAACTTCCGTCAGCCTTTCCAGTTGAGCCCGGTCACAGCCGGGTTCATGTAGCCCTTGCGTACAGCGGGGAAGGGAAACGACACAACGACGTATGTCGTCAGTCCCACGGTCGACAAGGGGCGGAGGTCACCTGGAGGAGCCAGCCGCTGCATCCTGCGGCCAGCTGTCGAGCATTCGTTGCATGTCACGACCGCCCGAAGGAAATTGACTCTCCTTCAGGAGATAGAGCAACTGATAGTTCTTTTCCTTGTAGATTTCCATCAGTCGCGTAAATGAATACTGATGGTTGTCATGGTCTTCGCAATGGAGGTGTGGCATTAACTCGGTGGAAATGCAGGGAAGTTGGAGGCCGGGCCCCAGGCCCCCTTCCCTGCGAAACTCCTCTGCTGCGGCCTTCCAACGGTCCTGCGCCCTAGGGTGCCCCAACCTGAACCAGGGACGTTCGCCAAATGGCAGGGACTGCGCTTGGTTCTCCTCTTGGGCGACTAACCGCTGAAGGAGGACCATCGCTTTGGCCTCAACAGCGTCGAAGTGCGCAAAGCGCCATAAGCGGGTCGGAAAGTAAAACTTTTTCTTTTGTGGCCCACGGATCCAGTAGGCCACGACCGCTCGGAGATCCCAGCCTTCTGAGGTTGCCGCAGCACGAAGTCGCCACAGGGCGCTATGAAGTAGGCCCGCAGCCTGAATCGATAGAGACGGTTGAGCTTGTAACCCCAGTGAGATGTCCGCAAGTGGGAAAAGCAGTCGAAAGGTGCCGCGATAAGAGCCCGGATACGTGAACATGCGGTCAAACTCGCCGCGTCTGGCCGGAAGGAGTCCATCCGCGAAACCCGCCATCAGGCGGTCAGCAATGGCAATCTGGGAACGGCCCACCAAGCTAGCCGGAACCTTGCACGTGATTCGCACCTCAATGTGCTGGCCGTCACGGGTTGGAGTAACGTTGGTGAGCTGCAGAAGTGGGGCGGCCGTAGAGTCGTCAGCTAGCGCTCGGGTGAGAAAGAACAGCAGCTGTACTGGCAGCAACACCTCGCAGTGCAGCAGTGGTGTTCCCTGCGTCGCCTCAACACTGGTGCTGCCTCCCCCAGTAGTGCGTCGCTGGCTGGAACCAGAACCCCGCCGGCTATTAGTCGGCGATGGGTCTGGCTTGGCGGTGGGGTCTCGCTTGGCAGGCGCAGGACAGGGTCACAAAACTGAGCTAATGCGATAGATACGGCAAGCAGGGGCGTCAAGCAGACGCGAAAGGCTTCGCTATAGTGCAACGTCGCATCATGAGGGCCCGGTCGGCCAAATCCACTACCTTCACTCCAAAATTCTGAGAGCTGAGTTTGATTTCACAGGCAGGCAGAGACAGGGAAAGAGAAAGCAGGGTCAGGCAGTTCGGTGGGGTTGGACAGCAATTGTTGCAGTGCCCCGACACATTCTATTCCATCGACAGGTTGCTGTAGTAGGCTTCGAGCTTGGTAGCGCCGAAAGGTGTCATGTTGCTCATCGAATTCGTTTTCGTCTCAGCCGGTGGACACCGGCTGGCAATTGAGGAAACTTCCGACACTAGACGAAGAGGCAGAGTCTCCACTGCGTCCAATTTGGTTGCTAGTAGTTGGCTCCATGAAGCGCTAGGCGCAACGGGGAGCGAGACAGCACAGCTTTGACTGCGCAGCTCTGCAGTTAATGCCGGATCCTGTTTGGCAGGCACTCTCGTATCCGATCAGAGCGGACCTCAGGCCCGTAGAAGCAACTGCCGGTAGCAAGACCGTTTCAGAGCAAGAATGGTGTACCAGCGACGAAATGAAGTGCTGCAGCCTTCCAAGCAACGTCGTATTGATCGTATCAGAGGCAATGGCATAAAGGTAAAAAGCCTCCGGAACGGTGAACTCCAGCAGTCCGAAGACTGGGCGATCGGTGTCGATTACCGGATGAAATGGACGTGCCGTGATGGAGTGGCCACGCGGTCCAGTGCTCAAAAATCTACGCCTCGGAGGAGAAGCTGGACCGGGTAGCCATCCACACCACTGTATGCAGCAACGGCGGACTGGGTAGTCCAAGTCTGGCGAATCCATAAGTACGGTTCGTTCCATCTGACCTGGGTGTGGTGGAGAACTGCATGGAGCTTCAAGGCTGCGACAATGCCCCACTAATGGGAGGGAGAGGCGATGATCAATGGACCAGTAGGCCGTGTACTGCCTGCTGTGAGCCGCTGGGTCTTTCCCCGACATAACACAGCGTTGAATTTTGGGAGAGCGCACAAAAACAAGAAGAAGAGCCACACGAAATCATTTTATGGGGTTTTTTGCAAAGAAAATAAAATGAGAAAAGGAAACTTAACATACAGAAGCCACACGACACGAAAAACAAAAAAAAAAAAGGATGACGCGTCACAGTTACAGTGGCAAACAACGGTGCTGCGACTAGTCGCCGCATGTTGGGCAAATCTTTGGTAAAGCTTCAGGTGTTCGCACAGTCTTGAGTATTGCCAGTGTTTGGCACGACGGGTAAATCAAATCCAAAGAAAACGGCGGCAATGCACAGGCTCTCAAGTGTTCGCACAGTCTTGAGTATTGCCAGGGCCTGGCTCGACGGGCAAATCAAATCCAAAAGAAAACGGCGGCAACGCACAGACCCTCAGGTGGGACTACACCGAACCCATAGTGTTTGCAGTTGCGGCGGTGTTAGCTTTAAAGCCAGATTCGTTGGAAAGAGAAGCATCGTTGGGCACCTACAATGCAGAATTGCTTTGGCACGCAGGTGGATGAGATTTTTCCACACATTTCTTGTGTAGAGCGCTTACTTCTTGGAAAGAGCAGCTTTGTTTTGGCGTCAGAAGTATGCACATTGTTTTGGTGTGGTTGGAGCATGTTTCGAAACCATTTCACACGTTGTCGAAACCTTTCCGCAAGCTACAGACTACTGGGAACATCTCGCAGAATTCCGCAGTTTTTGAGCTTGGATTGGTCCCCATTTTGAGACCAAAAATTGTTCCCAAAGCTGAGACCGCCTGATTGGAAACTATCAAGGGAAACCCTATTTTAGAATTCGTTTTTAGAGCTTGAAAATGGGCTTTAGAATAGATCGCAAACCTTTGGACAAAAACTCCAATTGGATTCAAACTTTGCTCGAAAAACAACCTTGTAGCCACCATGATGTCATAACAACTACTTGCCACAGCATGGCAAACAAGACGGCAACTGACTATGGGGGCACTCTATGCGTTAAAACCCAAACGCGCCTTGAGGCACACTTCTAGGTTTAGAAAAAGGAGGTGCAAGCCGACTGACTGACTACGTCACGCAAGGCTACAGCAGTGAAAGCTAACAGCACTTTTACACCTTTCGTCGCAACCAACTGTTCACCACGCGCTTGTCACGCAGTGCAAGTCTTGAGCCAAGTGAAACGGGGCGCAGACAGAGACTTCAGCACACTCACTTCCGCGGTAAGTCCTAAGGACTCCTAACGGCTTCTCTGCACTGGTAACTCTGTTCTATGGCCCAGGTGCTCCCCGGACTTCGTCTAGAAGTCCGTTCTCACAGCAAACAAACTGAAAACACTCTGATGTTCATCATGCTTCAGGGAAACACCGTTGTTCGTGAAAACTCGTGAGGAAAACTCCGGTTGGACACGCTTCTGGTAATGATCACTTTCACCGCAAGGTGAGACAGGAAGCGTGAGCGCAGCGACCGACAGACAGACAACTTTTCCCTACTCCTACCGTTCACAACTACACCTAAGGTTCTCTAAAACTCACAAAGGAGAAAACAGAAAGTGTTCCTGACCTTGGCGAGACACAGGGGCACCATTATAGGATTGAAAATCACGCTCGAGCGGTCGGTCCGCTGGGCTGAGCCCAGTTCGAGTCAGGGTGAGACGAAGTTTGAGGGGAGTCACCTCACCCTGAGTTCTGAGCCTAGTCCACTTTGGGAGCGGCGAGTTTCTCTAGACCAGTCTGACATCAGGTGATGTCCTTAAACAGCACCCTCGGCACAGACTGGTCGAGCTCACCTGCCTACTGCGGTTGCCCTCAGCCTACCTTCCAAGGAGTCTCCTCACTTTGAGCTAGGCGGCAACAAAAGGGTGCAAGGGAGGTATCTCAACCTTGTAGCTTCTCCAAGTCCACGGAGTCTCCTCACGTTGTTGGCTTGTAGAGCAAGGGAGTAACCTCACCTTGAGCAGACTTAGGCTTGTGACCAAATTGGCTCGTTGAATTAAAGCTGGAAAGGGGAGTCTCCTCACCCTGGAGCGGCTTGCAAGCTTAAGGGAGTCACCTCACCTTAAGACCCTTCAAGGGGTTTCTCAACTTGTTGGGGTGTCCAAACTTGGGATCGGAACGAGCTGCCAGGTTGTATCATCCGGATTGCTCCAAGGGTTGCTCAGGGGAATGACCATACCAACCCTGTAGCACAAAGGGAGGTAGGTTAAGAACCCCGAGTCCTTTAAACCCTCGAAGTGGTGCGGGAAGTCCTGGAGGCGGTGGAGGAAGACCTTGGCCAAAACCTCGGGGGAGCCATAGAGATGGATTTGTTCTTCCACCCATGGCCCAAACATTTCATGTTTGGCACATAGGCCAAGGAGCCCCTTGGTTGCCGCCTTTCCAGGCCAGTGCTTGTGCTGCGCTTCTCTCCAGCGGCCCCCGTCGTACAAACAAACCTGCACGTAGTCGGCCGAGCGCAGCTTTGCACTTTGGAGCGCCATGTTCTCGGCGCGTGTGCGCGCCAAGGTCGGGAGGGCCCAACCTACGTTGTGCTCCCCAAGATCCGACAAGCGGATATGGCAGGCACACAAAAACGCGACCACACTTAACAAGGCCAGGAGGTCCGGGACATCAAGTGTCCTAAGCCTTCCCTGCGGAGAAGCCACAGGGATGACCCGCCTGTAGAAAACCGCGCGGGCACGAAGGGAAAAACCCCGGCCATGGCCATTCTCTGACAAGGTGAGCAGAACTTCACCAGAGGACCCCGGTCGAGGAATAAAGGTGAAATCTCTGGATAATCCCTCCAGAAAAATCTGCTCCTGGTCCATGGCCTCGGCGAGCCCCAGCTTGAGGACCTGAACTTCGGCTCCAAGTCCCCATTGAGCCGGGGGCTCCAAGGTGACACGACTGCCACCTACCCCCAATACGGCCCATACCCCTCCAAGCTCGTCCTCCAGCTCCGCCGGAGTGTAAGTAGTCCAAGGCGTGCCAGACGTGCCCTTTTTGTTTAGGGACACGCCTCGGAGGGATCTCGGGATCTTCAGGGGCTGCTTGAAAAGAAGCTCCAAGGGAACCTCCGGATCTGGTTCCCCTCTGATGTCCTCGCCCTTGATTCCCGGATCTGGGCCTGAATGGGACTGCGCTGGGGATGGAGCTTCGGTGGTGGCCGGTGAGTTTGCCTCAACCTGGGCACTGGGGACAGGATCTGGGTGAGGTGAGGGTTCCTCAACCTGCTCAGGCACCAAAGAAGAGGCTGGCTCAGGTGAGATCTTCTCAACCTGTGTTTTGGAAGCCGGGCATTCTGTATCCGGCTTGGGCGCCGGTGAGGTAACCTCAACCTGGGAGCTTTGGGCAGGCTCCTGCTTAGGAGAGGTCAGTACCTCTTCCTGCTCAGGCTCCAAGGGAGAGGCCGGTTCAGGCGAGACCTTCTCAACCTGGTTGTGGCGGCCGGGCCTGGATCACCAGCATCTGTATATGGCTTGGTTGCCAGTGAAGGAACCTCAATCTGAGAACTCTGGGCAGGTTCCTGCTTAGGAGAGGTCAGAGACCTGCTCAACCTGGGTTGTGGAGGCTAGGCTTGGTTCATCAGCATTGGAAGGCGAGGGCACCTCAGCCTGCAGATTGGAACCGGAGGCTCTTGGCGAGGCCTCCTCAGCCTGGGCCTCTGTGCGTTGCCGCTTTGGCGGTGGTGGTGGTGGGGTTCGGGCTACCCCCATCTTGGGTGCGGCTTTTGGCCTCGTGATAGGGGCCTCCACCGACCTTGACAAGTTGGGACCAGAAGCCGGAGGTTCCCGGTCGGTACCTGAATGCTGGCTTTGCCTGGAGTACCTTGATCTCGAAATAGCAGGTTTGCCCTCACTAAAACGAGGATTGAAAATCACGCTCGAGCGGTCGGTCCGCTGGGCTGAGCCCAGTTCGAGTCAGGGTGAGACGGAGCTTTAGGGGAGTCACCTCACCCTGATTTCGGAGCCTAGTCCACTTTGGGAGCGGCGAGTTTCTCTAGACCAGTCTGACATCAGGTGATGTCCTTAAACAGCACCCTCGGCACAGACTGGTCGAGCTCACCTGCCTACTGCGGTTGCCCTCAGCCTACCTTCCAAGGAGTCTCCTCACTTTGAGCTAGGCGGCAACAAAAGGGGTGCAAGGGAGGTGTCTCAACCTTGTAGCTTCTCCAAGTCCACGGAGTCTCCTCACGTTGTTGGCTTGTAGAGCAAGGGAGTAACCTCACCTTGAGCAGACTTAGGCTTGTGACCAAATTGGCTCGTTGAATTAAGGCTGGAAAGGGGAGTCTCCTCACCCTGGAGCGGCTTTCAAGCTTAAGGGAGTCACCTCACCTTAAAACCCTTCAGGGGTTTCTCAACTGGTTGGGGTGTCCAAACTAGGGATCGGAACGAGCTGCCAGGTTGTATCATCCGGATTGCTCCAAGGGTTGCTCAGGGGGATGACCATACCAACCTTGTAGCACAAGGGGAGGGAGGTTAAGAACCCCGAGTCCTTTAAGCCCTCAAAGTGGTGCGGAAAGTCCTGGAGGCGGTGGAGGAAGACCTTGCACAAAACCTCGGGGGAGCCATAGAGGTGGATTTGTTCTTCCACCCATGGACCAAACATTTCATGTTTGGCACATAGGCCAAGGAGCCCCTTGGTTGCCGCCTTTCCAGGCCAGTGCTTGTGCTGCGCTTCTCTCCAGCGGCCCCCGTCGTACAAACAAACCTGCACGTAGGATTGAAAATCAACTCCCCCTCATGAACCTGTCGTCGAGAAAAGGTACCGGTCCAGTGGCTGCTGTTGCGTATTGGGCTCATCGATCTTCTCACGGTCCACGGTAGCTTTATGGCTCTTCCAAAAACGGCTGCGGCTGTACAAAGAGGCGTTAGCACCTACCAAGCACTCAAAGCCCTAAGAGCTGTGTGAGCAAAAGCTTCGGGGTAGTGCTGGGTGTTCTTCAGAACGAACATCTTACTATGCTCGTGGTTTCCAGGGCACTTTAATTTATCCATGCAGTGAATGAGAACATGACTGTTCGAGCACAACCTCCAAACCTTCTTCACTGGAAGTGCGTCCATTCCAACCATGCCGCAAGCACAACCATGCACAAGAGCGGTCTCATGCGGATTGATCTTAAGGAATAACTTCGTAGCGGACCATCCCCAGTAAGCACAACGTTGCGGCCACTCAATAACCCAAGTTGCCGAATCAGATGTGTTGACTAGCTTCAAGAAGCTCTTCCAGAGCTTTCGGTGGACTGTGAAAAGTCCTTTCATCCTTTCATCATAGTGATCTGCAGATCGGGCTTGGTGATACCGCTGCCAAGGCGAACCACCGGTACAGGGCGTCGAAGCCCACACAACAACATGCATGTTCCGACGGTGCGCCGAACGAAGCGCATGCTCAATGAGCTCGATGGTCTCCGGAAGAGTCCCATCCGTTTCTTCCGTCACGGGAATAGCATGGATGCCATAGTGGCTAGCAAGCTTAGTCAACCAGGCTTCTCCAGAGGTGCAGAACTCGACCATCACAATGTAATGCGGTGTCTGCAACCGACAACGACCAACCAACACACTCCAAGGATCATCGACGCTTGCAGAAAACAGACCTTTGAACGCGGCAAACACAAGGCAACGGACCGGGGGCGCATCACCTCGAAGATAGTCACTACGGGTGAGACGTTCCTCAAGACACAACTGTCCTATATGATACCAAGTTTGCGCGACACTCAAGTTCTTTGTTTGCAAGTCGGCGACGTTATCCGTTCCTGGGACGTGTGTAACCAGGATCTCGCCGTTCTCAACCTTATCCTGCAAGTAGCAAAGACGAAGGTCCACATGACGCATCCTTCTCAGGAAGCCGGACATCATACTGACTTGGCGAGCGGAAGAGCTGTCCGTAGGCAGGTATAGGGGTTGCGCAACGCTTTCGAAAAGGTGGCCCAAAAGCTGCCCCAATCCTACAAGCTCGCGCGCCATCTCAACCATAGCGAAAAGCTCAGACTCCGCACTGGAGAGTGCTACGATAGGCTGGAGCCTCGAGTAAGTCTTGATACAATTCTCATTCAGGTAAATCACTCCTCCGCTGGTGCTCTTCCGTCCAGTAGAGCGCTCAGAGGCCCAATTAGCGTCGCTGAATCCAACGAGGGTTGCAGTCCCAGGTTGAGCTTTGGAGTCCTTCTGAAAGACCTGAACAAGATCGGGAACCTCCAAAAGCCAACGGAGCACTTTACGCATACAATCCTCATGCACAGCGCGCGGACAGGCTTGACCTCTAGACAGCATGGAGTGAAAATAACACAAATCCCCCCTGGTTTGCACAAGCCAGCCTAGTTTCCCTAGGGTGCTTCTAAAGCGGCTCGCGGCTTCAGGGGAGAGCTCTTCGGAGGGCTTCTCGGGGTCTTCCTTGTCAAGGATCGATCGGAGGTCTGGTGGTGCAGTGCAGGGCTTCATCTTCCTGCGGTTCTCCTGGCTCCACCCAAAAGCCTCGAAGATCGAATCGACGTATTCTTTCTTCACAGCCAACAAGATCTCATGGCCACGCTTGATTATCTCACGGCCTAGGAATCCGATCCTGCCGTCCTCATCCAAGCGTCCAGTCAACTTGACCTTAAGACGGCCCATGAGGAAGTCTAGAAGCTGTTGGTTTGCCTCTTTCGTTCTTGTGGCTAGCAAGATGTCGTCGACGTACACAAGACAAAGCACAAGGATGTCTCCCCAATACCCTTTGTACAACGTAGGTTCAATAAGAGAAGGAAACAATCCCAACTCAGCAAGAAGTCCAGCAAGATGCTTCTGCCACGAAAGGCCTGCCGATCTCAAGCCATATATGGCTTTCTCCAGGATGACGTAAACCTTAGAGCCATCAAGGTTCTGAAAGCATCCCGGCAACTCAAGCACGGTATCAAGAACCAACTTGGCATACAAGAAGGCAGTCGAAACGTCAAGTCCCCAAAGGACAAGCGTATCCTGGACAACACGACAGATGAAAGCCTTGAAGGCCTCCACAGAAGCAGTCTGGCTCGCAATGCCCAAGTCAAGCGCCGAAGGTTGATTGAAAGCAAAGTCTTTTGCAACAAGGCGCGCACGCACAATGTGCTGATCGTCAACATCAACCTTGTCAGTGAAGACAAAACGCGACTTAATGATCTTGGCACCTGTCTCCTGGCAGTGGGTCTTAATCTCATCATAGGTTCGGGCGTTGCCGACACCCAAGTTATGCATAGCAGACACCTCTTTCTGCATGCCAACCCACGTTTTCTCAGGATCCAAAGGCAAGCCACTGACATCATCAACCACAGAAGTGGGCTTGATGACCCACACCTCCCGATCACCGAAAGGCATGGCTACCCCCTCATCGGGGTTACTGTGCTGAGCGGGTGCTTTTCTCTTAAGCTGAGCAGCAAACAAGCCGACCTCACCGTAATCAACAGGACTCAGGTGATGCTTCTGGTCCGGAATCACTGAGAACATGAACTGAGGCATGCTCGTACTGTCAAGGACATCCGGGACCTGAGCAACATCCATGGGCACAGTGTAGTCGTCCATATCAACCTGATCCATCTCAACGTCCCCACCAGGGAGATACTCCTGAGGGAGCTCAGAGTCTTGGGCTGCTTGTGAGGGTTCGGGCACCAGGTGCTGCAGATCCTCAGGAACAGGAGACCCAGGAAGACTGGGCTCGTAGTCCAAGCTCTCTTCTTCAAACTCCACAACTTCAGGGTTCGGGTTGATTTTTACTTGAGGCTTGTCAGGGGCTTGTTGCTGTTCAGGATTGTCAAGATCACCGAGCGTATCCCTGATGTAATCACGAAAGCGAACTTTGCAACGCCTAGAGTGGAAGCGCGATCTACCTAAGCATCCCGGACAACGTGCCGTTTTGTTGTTTTCAAGCCATTCAGGCGCCGGTTGCGGCAACGGGATTGCTTTCCTCGGTAGGGCCACCCCTGGTAGGCTTTCATAATCAGGCTCATCAGGATTAGCCTCGGCGATAGTGGGTAACAAGTTCGACGAGAACGTCACTGGGTAGGCCATCTTGAGAGCCCGGGCGACGCATCTTTTCATAGACCCATTTGAGAGTCTGATCATGCAGTGATGCCCTTGCCCACCAATCACGGGGCCGAGATAGGCACCAATGTCGTATCGACCATCAACTTGTGATGCAAGGTGTTCTGGGGGCTGAATGTACATGATGCAAGCGAAAGGAAACAACAAGTGAGGCGTGTGACTCTCACCCAAAGCTCGCTGCAAAGGACTCAACAGTTGACCCTGGGACGTTCCGAACCGGTTGTGTGAAGCAGCCGCATGGCTGTGACGCAATTCCATCGCTTCCTCATTTGCCAACAATTTCAAGCCACTCACGCCCTTGGCGTGAAGCTCGTTGGCCAAAGCGGTTTCTTTAAGCGTGCGGATTGCTCTCTCAGCTACCGGGGCGTGCCTGCTAGGAGAGGTTTTGGTAGAAACCGAACTCCCACCTGTAACCTCAACAACCTCGGCTGCTATGGCTGCTAAAAGCGGTTCCCCGTCATGTACAACATGAACTTCTTTGAGACCGAATGATTTGAGGAATTTGACTAGCTTCCCCACTGTGACTTTTCGGTAATCTCCTGCATAGGCGCGGCAGAAGAGATACGTTTCTGCTTGCTTTTACGTGTCCCTAATGCACCTGCACTTGCACACTCCGGACGACAGGCAGCTTCCGAAAACCCTGCACACTCACTCCTACAGGCAGTCTCCGAAAACCCTGCGCACTCACTCCTACAGGCAGTTTCCGAAAACCCTGCGCTCTCACTCCTACCGGCAGTTTCCGAAAACCCTGCGCAAACCTTCACTGAAGCAGCTTCCGAACCACAGGCTCTCACAGTACTCTGAGGCGTTGGCGGCAAAGGCTCTACACTCACACATGCACTCGCACTCCTACCGCTCCTACGGCATGCTTCGGTGTGTGTGGTGCTTGCTTGCTTAAGCGAAACGGCTGCGGACGAAACACAGACTTCAGAACCTACCACACAACCCGCACACAGCTCTTCAGAACAAACTGCAGGCACTACCTCAGTCTCAGCTGCTACTTCTGCTGCAGAAACACACTCGCACGAAAACTCACTGCAAAAAGCTCGCAACAAGAACTTGAAAGGAGTCACTTCCAAAGCTCTCTGCGGATGCTTGTTCGGATGCGCCTTCTCCTTGGCGCGGTCCACTTCCATTGCATCTCCCGTGTCGTCGTCTTCTTTCCCAAACTTCGGTGGGGTACCTTTGGGCACTCCTGCTTTGGACTTCGCTTTCGCCTTAGCTCTCGCGGGGCCGATCTCCTGGGCCATTGCCCACCAGCTCCTGGCTTCCGTCTCTAAGGGAACCCAAACCCAGGAACCCTTCCCATTCTGCTTCATCAAGCAACTCTCTCCGGGTGTGGCAGTGAACCAAGAACACCAACCTGAAAGCGACGCCTGCCAAGAACTGATCACATTGAAACCAATCTGACAAACCAGGACCTTCTGAAGCACTACAGGCCCTAGCCTCCCAAACTTCACACGGATATCGACCAACCCGAGGCATTCCATCTCGGTGTCGCTAGCACTCATCAAGACAGGCAGCGGTCCCGAATGCTCCTTCACGACTTCGTAAAACGACAAAGAAGCAACAGACAACACGTGGCACGTGGCTCCACTATCAACAAGCCACGCAAAGTGACTGTTCCTAGAAGAGGACTGGTTCAGCTTCTCTACTTCCTTATCCGTCATGGTGAGACGTGGGGGCTCAGCATCATTGGGCTCATTCTTCACTGCTTTCCCTGGGCGCATGCCCCTGAGACGATGAAATCTCAAGGCCATCACTTGCTCCGACGGCTCGTCTTCAACAGCGCGTCCCTTGGACTTCGCTTTCGGCTTCGCCTTTGGCTTTCCCCACTTTCCTTTGTCCTTGCCCTTCTCGCCCTTCTTGTCGCCTTTGCCCTTTCCTTTGGGCTCGCCTCCTCGACCGCCACCACCAGAGGGCTTTCCACCCTTGCCTTTGTCTTTGTCTCTGCCTTTTCCTTTGCCACCCTTCGGTGGTTCAGGACACTGCCAACTGTAGTGACCAGCCTTGCCGCAGTTCCAACACAAACCCTTGTCACCAACAGCGTGAAGGGCTCCAGCGTCGCAAAGCCTGGTCTGTTCCTCAAAGAACCGGATGCTCGTCACAAGCTCTTCCCAAGTTCCAGACTTGCCGTGCAAAACAACGTAATGCCGGCACTCAGGGTTGACAGATTGAAGCAAAATGGTTAGGCGATCCGAGCCGCCGGGCTTCAGCTCCGGAAAACGATGGAGCTTCTGATCCACTTTGCCCAGCTCATCCTCCAAGAACCGGACCACATCAAGTGGCCTCTTGTAGGTTCGGGCTCTGGCAGGCAACTTCAGGGCCTCATCTCTCACTGCAATTGCCTCCATTCTTGAGACAATGCTGAAAGTCGCATGCATTTGCCGCATGACTTCGTACCCACAAGCAGCTTGAGCTTGCCGCATGGACGTGCTTCTCACAAGCTCCATGCCTCTCTCAAACTTCTGCAAACTCTGTTGAAGGTAGTAAAACAACCGAGCAGACCTCGAAGCCACAGGAGCAGACATCTCTGACTGCTTGATCTCCCTGTTGTGCACCATTGCTTGGCGCAACTCGTTGACGTAGTTGTCGTCTATGAGCGCCAACCATGACGCCAAGACTTCACACCAACGGTGGTACTCTTCCAGCTCTTTCACACGCCCTTTCCCCATCGATGGAGCGTCGATGGTGGGCAAAGCAGGGAGGTACTTCTCAGCTCTGTTGCTTCCTACGTGCAACGACGGACCAGCAGACGCTGGAGGTGGAGGAGCAGTAGCTTTAGCTGACGGACTTCCAGCCGCAGCCGTCGAACCAAAGGGGTCCGCTACAGCTGCAGAGGCAGCCTCAGCTTCTCGCCTTCTTCTCTCATCTGCGTCCATCCTAGCCATCATGACCTGGAGCGTCTGCTGTTGCATCTGCATCATATTCAGAAATGACAAATCTGTGTTCGGGCAAGACACTGCACAGCTGCACAGTCGGCAAAGGACAGCACCTGTCAGAAACTAGCGACAAAACGCGCGTGATGCATGTCATTGCAAAGGTATTGGCCGAATAAGTGCTGCCAAGTTCCAAAGGCTCTCACTGCAACTGCTAGGCTCTAGGCTCTAGCCCAACAACTCAAACCCTTCTTGCTGTAAGCGCGCAAACATGCAAACTAGGGAGTTGAGACGGCAAAGAGCGTTGACGAGTTGAGGTCTCAGGTTTAAAGTTGAAGGGGCCCGGCAGCGTAGTGCGTGAAGAGGCTTGGAATTTTCGTGTTTTGGATGTTGGGTCCTTCAACGTGCAGCAAACACCAGGCTTCTTGTCGCGCTTACAAGCTGCATTTCCACTTGGTGGATGGGTTAATTGAGCGATCCCTGGTCCGTTCTTAGAAGCATTTAGAAACAGCCCGGTTCAACTTCGGAACTGAGTGTAAAGCGTGATAAACCGGCTCTTACATTACCTCCCGGTGTAAGCACGACCGGAAAGCCTGTCGTCGTCATAATCAATGATTATATATATATATATATGTATATACATACATACACACCATCGCCATGACATTTGCAAGCATCGTCTCGAACTCCAAATGCAGCAGCAACTGCAGCAGCAGCAACTGCAACAGCAACAGCCGCAGCAGAAGCACCAACAACAACAACAAAAACAACACGAGGAGGACAAACATGCAGAAGCTTAAAACACTCCCCAGAGTGCCGCCCAACATCGGAGGCAAAATATCTGGTGCCTTGTCCGCAAACACCATTAGCCTCGGCACATCTTCGATGGCCGGTCAAGAAATTTGCAGGCTCAAAGTTCGTAGCCCGAGATCTGCAAAAGCTTGCAAGCTCAGCCTTTGCCGACCTTTCCTGCACTCCGTAGTAAGAGCTTTACACACACAGGCGGATCCGCCTCTGGTTGGTTTGGCTGAGTGTTATCCGCAAGACTAGAAACGGTAAGATTCAATCCGCGTGACACTTTGATCGCCCAGGCACATCGTCGTGGACACGGTGCGCAGGCCCTCCTGGCGAAACCCTGCCCGAAACCAATCCCAAGAGCCCTGAAACGAAAACCGTGTCCCTCTCAAGCTAGACCCCGAGTTCGAAAGGATTCTACTTACAAGACCTGTACACCTCAACAAACTCTACAACATTCAACAACAATCCCGTTGAAATGCTTTAGACACACCTATGGACCGATGACTAAAGCGTAAACCCTCAACCTCGAGTCCAAAATCCAGTCCTGAACCCAGAAAGCAGTAAGCCCAAGCCCAAAAGCAGTGAAAATCCACACCTGCCTGCGGTCCGATGACATGGATGGCAGCACGCAGAACGTCCGCAGTGGATGCGATCGAACCTGACCGGCAACACTGCAGTTCGAAGATTGGGGTTTGGGCATGCCAGGGCTTTGGGGTTTTGGATGAAAGGTCTGGCGACTACGGGGCATTGGGTTTGAAAGCAAGTTTGGGCATTTCGTGCCGAGTTCGGTGAGGCTGGGTTTAAGCTCGAAAGTATGGGGCTTTCAGGGGCTTGGCCAGGGAAACGAAAGCTGCGCGGCGGACGGGAAGCAGAAGCGAGTCAGCACCGGGGAACCAATATGAACAAGCTGAGCACTGCGACAGTCCTCACAGTTCGCCGCGCCCCCAGCACTCATGAAGAGATGGAGGACATGCAACGCAGCTATCCGAATAAGCTTCCTCATCGGAGGGGGGGCCGTTCTTCCAATTCGTTCAGGCCCACTGCTAATGCAGATAGAGACCAAAGCCGCGCTAGGTATAGCTTTCGTGATTTGTGGTGTGGGCCTGGTTTTAAGCTTTAGCTGCCCTGAAACCACGGGAACCGAAAACTCCAAACACTCGACAACTCCACCTCGAGGGCCTGTTCCACATACTAATTTTGCAGCTTGATCCACCTGTGCATGCAAAGGAACGAACGAATAATTCGTGCAATGTGTTTTATTCTCAAGCTCCGCGTTTGGGGCTTGGAGGGATCCTGCTTCAAAGTCGTAGTTGAGGCTACAAGGCTATAAGGTGCGTCTAGCGCCAGACTATCTGCAGGACTCGACGAGGCACCTGCTACCACACAGTCCGCCGCTCCAGCGTGTAGCAGCGTTGCGGCGTAGTACAGTGGCGCTTTGGACAACCATGCCTTCGAATGGCGAGGAGAGTCCGAAACACTCCTGATCACTCCTGATTCTGATTAATCGGTCCCGATGGTCAGGAGATGCAAACGGGATCCAAAACATGAATCCACTCAGCAACCCCTAGGACAGCTAGGACGTGCAACATGTTGCATGTGCGTGGAACAAGAAGAAGCTGTGGTGCAAAATTTGAGGTATCTCGCACGAACCCCAGCAACTGAATCAGCCAAATTAAGGCCAGGGGCCTTTGGAAGATCGAAATGAGGGGGAAGAACAAACAGACTATAACATCAGGTTGTCAGGGAGATCCTCATCCTTTTTCTCAAACAACCCACCCCTAAAAATCGATGTTCGCCTTCAGAGACTCTGACCGCGGAAAGTACACACCAAAAAACTGTCCCCCAGCAACGAGCCCTGACTCATCGCAGTCCCCGGCGTTCAGGCCTTGGCTTCTTCCGGTGGAACTCCCTGGCCTCGATGCATCCGGCTTAGAAATTGGGCTTCCTGGAGATTCCATTTTGGATGGCCTCCATGTGCAAGCTGAGTTGCGGGAGAGGCGTGGTTGTAATGTCGAAGCAAGCGATTCCAAGCCTCAAGTGATTGGCCAAGCAGGGTGGACAGGAATGACAACAAATAGCAGCTGCAACAGATCCAAGGCCTGAAGCAGTTTTGTCCCCTAGCCAAGGTCAAAAAAACACAGACAGACAGAGAAAACTGCACCCAAATGCTGAGACCCGCATATATAAATCGCAAGGCAAGGGTGGGTAAGTTCAAAAGCAATCCGGCACTGCAGCTTTCAAGCAGACTAAAGTTGGACTGTGCATTGCAGCAGCAGCAGCATCAGCAGCAGCAGCAGCAGCCGCAACAGCAGCGGAGGGAAATTGGGAACCAGTTTGCTGCGGCCAAGCACCAAATGGACCAAGCGTTCTTGAATGTTTTTTCATGCATGCCGCTCGACATGCGCGAGACGGCGCAACGGAATTGCGGCTCAAGGCACAGAGTGCGACGTCTACAAGCATGCATACGCGCACACACACACACACACACACACACACACACACACACACACACACACACACACACACACACACACACACACACACACACACACACACACACAAACACACACACACACACACACACACACACACGCACACCACCCACGCACCCACACCCACACACACACACACACACACACACAGAATCTCGGCTTGGTTTTGGGGTAGCAAGGTTGCACAAGGCAGAACGAGCCGGACGTCAACCCCAGCTTAGTAGCAGCAGGACGGCAACACAAAGACAGCGCGCCGTCCCGGTCCGAAGCGCTCCTTTCTCCTTCTGGTCTCTCACTCCAACGAATGTCAATCTCACGGGTCCCCTCCATGCGCTATAAACGCAACTTTCTACGGGCTTGGATGAAGTTCGCTGGCTCATGGCCCCTCTATGACACATGTTGTTCTTCCTTTCTTCAGCAATCACGCGGCAGGTGACGGTCGTCGCGGCATGGGCTGAGAACCTCCACACCAGTAGGAACGTCGGAGGCCTCCGAAGTCGCGGCAGTTTCATCTTGGGCGCAGGGCTGGATGGATGACAGTTTCGAGCTGTACCCATGAACAGACCGTGGCAGTTCTGACCTTTTTTGGCTGTGCGCCTTCACTTGACTTGTCCGTCACCGAGTTCTTGGAAGCTCTTCTTGGATTTAAAGTCCAGTGCTTCGGGCTGAAGGGCACAAGTTCTTGTCCTTCGCCATCGTTCTTCCCCTAAAGGCCCCCGCTCCGGCGACTGATGCCTGAGGCCGGAAGACTCTTGAAGCCTCAACGAATCTTGTCGAGCCAACTTCTTTGTCGCTGTTCGCCTAAGGAAGCTGATGCACTCTCTTTCACGAGTAGGCTGCTGAAGCTCCGCTCTCCAGCTTTTCCCTGTGAAGCCCAGGAGCCTGAAGCCTTCAGTCCCAAACTCCCGCCATAAGTCTTCAAAAGCCCAGACTGAGCTTGTGGAGCCTATGGAGTTTAAAGTTTGAGGCTTTGGTGAAGCTTGATCCCAGGAAATCCTACAGTACACTCTAAAGTCTGAAACCTTTCATACACCCTGCCCCTAAAGTTTAAAAAGCCTTAAAACCTTAAAGCAAACATGTGACGCGTAAACCGGGCCTTCAAGTCACCCGTGTCGACCAGAGTGGGGACCGCTAACTTCTCCTTGAGGGTTTTCTGGCTTGAGCTTCTTCGGCTGATGGTTTTGAGGGTTTCAGGATTTGGGGCTGGAGGTCTGTTGAGGTCAGAACAACACATGAAAACTCGTGACATGACACACAGCTACACATAACTACAGTACGTACGTGTAGAATAAAAGAGGGCAATGACAGATGTGGAACCCATCCATAAGAATCTAGCTGCACCGGGCATGAGGGAGACGCTGCTGCTCCCATACAATCTCCTTGGCCAGAATGCGCGCGCATTCGAGGACGCGGGGGTCCTGTGGCCGGGCAGCGGGAACCAGCAAGGGACGGTGTTGAGTCTTCGTCTCGTGGGAGTTTGGATCGCGGGGGTTCGGAGATTGGAGGACCGAACCATTGAGCTCTCTTAACCCCCAAACCGCCCAAACCCTAAACTTTCGTAGTCACCGAAGCGTTGTCTCGGAGGCTATGCTTGTGTCTAGGTGCACTGTCGGAGTCCAGTCAAGGGTTTCGGGACAAAAGACTGCAACTCAAGCTCTCAGCCTGCACCTTGGATCCCTGCACGGTTCAGGGAAGGCTGTCGGTAATAACGTCTCACTGATTTAGGCTTGAAGCCCTTCTCGCATACCGGCTTGAGGAGGACCTGCTTTTGGGTGGGGGCCGGGGGGTCAGAAGAACGGGTTGGGGCTTTGTGCGGCTTGACGTCACTGGAATCTGCTGAGACGCTTTTGGGGCAACTGCCCCGGGAAGAAAGACGTGTTTGCCCATCATCTGAACACCTCAACTGGCCTCGAACGGAAAGCCCACAAAGCCGAAATGCAAAAGCTGCAAAACTGCAAAAGCTTGAAAGGCAGCGATGTCCTGAGCTTCAGGCAGCAGCACGCGGGCGAGGGCCTGGCATGCAGCATTCCGACCCCCGAAAACCCCCCGGATTGAAGTCTTCAAATGATGATCACGCTTTAAACGATGACGCCAAGTTCCAAGCTGGTGTCCCCTCGCTTGCGGTTATCCAACGCCTTATAGAACCTTGCCAACCCGCAGCACAAAATGTAGAAACTTTTGCTCCCAAGTCCCCCAAGCCCTTCAGGCCTGGGATTGAACCAGCGACGAAGGAATCATGACCTAAACTCACACAATTTCCACGTAAACCGAAAAGCCAGCCGAGACCTCTCTGGAGGCTGCTTTGTCACGCACGCGCTGGGTGAAGCAGGTGCTGAAACCCCGTACCTGCTCACCACTCTTGTACGGATCTCACAGCTCGTCGGCTTCATTCTTTGACTCAGGCGTTGACGTTGGTCAGAATGACAACAAGTTTGTGAAACACGTTCGGCATCATGTACTATGGGCACATGTTTGTTGCAACCATCGTTGGTTCAGTATTTTGTGTACTGCCCCTTGCTGTCCGAATGGATTCTGACATCACGGGGGAGCTCAAGGAGTCAAAAGAGACAAAATTAATCACCATCATGATTCGCACGGTGGTCTGTGTCGTCACCATCGTCAGTCACACCAGCAGGATGCAAAGCTCTCTGCTAGTTGTCCTTTTCACACGGCCCTGCACTAGCAAGGCCCGATTGTGCAACGTGTTAACACGCAGTTGACATGTTAAGGCAGGTATCAATGTCCGTGAAGATCAATGGGTCAATGCATGATTGCTCCTGAGGGACCCATGTTGAAGCCCATTTTCGAGCATGCTGTTGCACCAACCTCAGCGGGTACCCAGCCTAGGACTAAGGAGGTCAAGACGTCCCGGAAAACATCATGACACCCAGATCTGCCAAAAGACTGGTAGAAAGCACGACAAAACAATCCCCTCACAGCGCTCTTCTTCTGCTGCGGCGGCATCCAAGAGCACCAAGGAACAAGTGGAAAAGAGCCCACCCTGTCATAGCCAAAACGCAGCAAACGGATCAGGGTACTGTAAACCCAGGACGGCTTTACAAACATTTGGCCGCCCCTCCATGAGCAGATAAGGCCAACAAATACTTCTGGCTCGCTGCATTCCAAGCACATGGTGCCAGCTGAAATCACCTATATAACTGCTGCCATGCCCAGCTGGCTGTACAAGAAACTGCGGGAACGAGGAGATGTCGACCTCCACGCAAACAACACGCAAGTCATGCCTGGCCCTGTAGGAGACGTCAAGCAACAAGCAATTGGTGCATGTTTTTACACTGCAAAAGTTTGCGTCGTATTATGAGCCGTGCCCGAGGACAAACCTTCGATACCATTTCCAGAGGCGAAGCAATGCCGAGCTCAAAACGTCCCCTTGAGACACACCCTGCAACTCACGTCCCAGAGAATCTTCTACATGGATAAAGTTGGTCATCGCAAAATGCTGCACAACTGCTCCGATGGAATCAAATGAGCAATAAATCCAGACGGGATCTGTACACAATGTACACGTATATACCCAAACACCCTTTGCCGTCAGCGCTCTTTCGAGGGATGCTTACACCATGAACCTGCGCATCCCGCCACCACGCGGAGAGAACCGTCCACATGAGCGCACGCGTCTGGACAGGGCAGTTGTCGAAAACAGTCCTTCATGTCCCTTGCAACAGCGTATCCGGAATCGTACCCCAGATGTCCGGACTGTACATTAAAGCATCAACTGCTGCAGCTGTGGGTCCAAACCAACTGTCGTCGTCACTGCAGGTGGAACCGGTGCTTGCTGTGGCACTGGCTGCGGTGCCTGCTGCGGTCCAACAGTCGGGACAGGCTGAGGTCCTGGGTTCGACGGCTGACTCGCCTCTCCAGGACTCGGACCAAACAGTTCAAAGTCGTCCTCCTCAGGCACTGGGGTCGCGGCACTTTGGGCAGGGTCAGCCATGGCTTCTCTACAGCTACGAGCGTGCTACACACGCTCCGCTACCATGTGAAAACACAGCAGCAGCGCGCTGAACCCTCTTTTTCTCACGGCTTGAGCCAAAGTCAGCAGCCGGAGGCTTTGTCTGTGCAACTGGCCACAGATATTCCATGTGCCATAGCACTGCAAGTGAAACACTGCTCAGCCACGTGTTCTCCACAACTGCAAAACAAACTCAAACGTCAGTGGGAGTTCTCGGGACCGACTCAAAACTAGCGCAAGCAAAACTACAGCTACCAAGTCACTCCAAACGTAGTTACACCAAGGAAAAACACTTCCCTACACTCTCAAGCACTTCAAAAGGCTTCCCACTGAAAGCAAGCTCGTCAGGCAAGCCTCCAAGGCAAAACCTTCAGCTAAAACGACTCACACCTGAGCAGGCATGCAGGACAACCAAAGTAACATGTCTTAAACTCTTAAACATGAACTTTCACACCCCCGCTTGGACTGTAATGCCTCAGCGCAACAGTGTAAGCACAGCTCTTTAGGCTAAGTGCTCTGTTCGTCATCCTCGGCACACGTCCGCACGGCAGTCCCTTCTACGGCTACTTTCAAGACTCGCTTAGCAGCACGCAAAAGAGCCCTACCTAGCTTGGTGGGGTAGTAACCGGTTGCCTCAAGACTTTCAGGAGCAACATGCACATGATTCTTGTCACAAGATTTCCCGGAGAAGATTTCACACCACTCCGAACAGTTGCAGGCAAACCACCATCTCTTATAGACCAAATCAAAAGCACATCGGTCTACTTCTCGTCCAAAGGATAGGCCAAGGGACTTCTTCACTCTTTGGTACGTTTCTTCCTTCCAAAGTCCACAGGTCTTTGGCCACTCCTGAGTCAGCAGGACGTCCTGGCAGTGGTTCTGCAACAGCTTTCCTAGCGTTTTCCACGAAGCAACATGCTTCTTCATCTGCTCACGCCAGCGATGGCGAAACTTCGGTTTGTGCCAGTTCTTAAACCGAAAACTACAACCTGCAGTACACGGCGACGCTACATGGATATAGATCTTGGGCGGATTTCGTTTCAACAGACAGAGCAGAACTTCTCCTAAAAACAACTGTGTGTTCTTACTCAAGAAGTCTTCTTCCTGAGTGATGCCAATGTAAGCAACGCTCTCACGCTTGCACGCTGCACACAACGCACTATCACGGGCACAGAACAGCTCAACCACCAGCAAAGGAACAACCCCCATAGCCAAATCAACGGCTACTGGACGATACTTCAGTAAGTTCTCCGGAAGCTCTTCAAGCTTCTCGTGGAGGTTCTCAAGTTCCTCCACTCTCTCTCGAAGTTGTTCAGGTACACACAGTGTCTGCAAGTCTTCCTCACAGATCCGCTCAAGTCCACAAGCCTCCAGCAGATGCTGGAGCATAGCTTCTTCAGGACTCTTTGTGAGTCCGTCGCTCGGATTCAGGCATCCTTGGATGAATGTGAGACGCAGTCTCTCACTTTGAACAAGCTCTTGCAAGTACCGATGCCTCAACTCCAAATGCCGCACTCGACGCAGCAGGCCTTTCATCTTCGAAATAGACAATGCCGCTTCACTGTCAGACGACAGGTAAATGGGATACGATCCCGTGTCACCGGCAGGCAGGCCTTGAAGGAGCGTTTCCAACAGCAGGGACAGGTACACAGCTTCCTTGGCAGCTTCAGTAAGCGCGGCCAGCTCTGCTTCAGCTGAGCTTAAGGCAGTCACTGACTGCTTCCTTGAGAAGCACTTGATCATCATGCCATGCCAAAGGACAATGGCACCAGACACTGAACACACGTTCCACGAGGCATCCACATACCCCGAAAGCAAGGTCTCCGACTCAAAACTCTGGTCGACCCAGCCAAACGCAGAGAAGCGCTGAAGGTACTCAGGCAACGCCATCACCCAACGCACAACTCTTCTTAAACAGGCTTCGGCTTGGCTGTCAGGATCACTCTGAAAACGACCTAGAAACCCAACAGGATAAGCTAGGTGAGGAAGCGTGAGACTGGCCCACATGAGCTTCCCAAGCACACGTCGATACCTTTCGTACGACTCAGTGCTTATTGAACCTCCAGGTTCCTTCTTCCGGTACTCCCTCTCAAGGTTTCCCAAAACAGGCTTCACACCTTTTCCGCTGATCCCAAACTCTTCACCAAGCGACTTCAAGTAGCCCGGTTTCAAGCCGAACAACACAGGTCCAGCGTCCGTCACACGGACGATAATTCTTCCTAGAAACTCAAGTTGCCCTTTCTTTCCAGGCTCCAAGATCCCAGTCTGCTTCATTTTGTAAATCTTGGCCAACTGAGCATACAGCTCCTTTGCAATCTTTGAGTTCTGGGAGAAGATGATCAAGTCATCAACATACACCAGCACCAAGGTCAAAGAACCGTCCTTCTCGAGACGGTGGTGCACAGTAGGGTCCGCAGTTTCTCCAAACCCAAACTGCCCACGCAACGTGTTGGTGAACTCCAAGTACCAACTCAACGGCCCAACCCGCAAGCCATTCATGGCTTTGTGTAACTGAGCAAAAAGCGGATTGCCCTGATCGTCATACATCCCGTTCGGAAAACGGATGCACTCAACACCTTGGACAGGCGCCTGCATGAAGGCTACCGAAACATCGGCAGACAACAGCGTTCCTCCACGAACCGCGTGCACAGCAAGGACACCTCGTAAAGCTTCCAAGGAGGTCGTAGGGGAATAGATCCCGTCAGCCAGAGGGCTGGATCCAAGCGCGTAGTCACGCACAACCAAACGCGCTCTCACACGGTCAGGGTTTGTCACAGAGGGTTTGGAAGTTAGAACCCAACGAGTGGTGTGGATTCTTCGCACGGCCTTCTTCCGGGCCTCAGCTTCTCCAATCACGGTTGCCACACCAAAGGCATCTAACTCCGACAGCTCAAGCTTCATCCCTTCTTCAAGATGCTTCCTAGCGAGAACCTTCCCTGAAACTTCACACACCGCGTTATCTGGGACATGTACCCAGATTTTTCTACCTCCAAACTTCATACTGAACCACTCAGCGGGATTATCTCCCCTCCTCAGCTTCTGCGTCACACGAAGGTCAGGTCCTTCATAGAGCTGGCGAAGACCATACTCGTACAGCCAGGTCAGGCCATCATCCATGATATTATCTTCACCATCACCCATCTCAACATCATCCTCATCAAGGACACCACCAGGAGGAGGTTCGACATCCATCCCTTCACCATCAGCAGGAAGAGAGGGGGAATAATCTGCTAGATCCTCATCCTCCATCGCATCAGGAGCTCCAGGCTCTTCTGCTTGTCCCACAGGGAACTCTAGACTACCATCAGGCAACGCCGGAGGGTCAGGAGGAGGCTGAGGTGCATCCAGAGGCACATCAAACTTGATGGGTCGCTCGGGGTCCTCCCGGTTTCCTTTCAGTTGGTCTAGCACTGCTTTGTCAAACTCTACCGGGTCCCGGGCACGAAACGAGCTGAAAATCTCCAAACGAGGCGGCTTCCCATCTCCTAAGGGAACAAAGACACGTATCCCAGAGCCGTTGGCGCCATGGGGCCCAACGTAAATCGCCCTCACTAGGCGCTTTCCTCGATGCTCCGGATAGTCCTTTTGTGGCTTTCCAAAGCCTACCACCCCAAACTCACAACTCTTCACAGCTTGGACTGTAGAGCCCCTGAGGCGTTCCAGAGGCGTGCTTTGCTCCTTGGACACATGAAACAAGTTATGCATCCTAACAGCATACCGCATGGCTTCAATAAACAAGTAGCTCCCTAACGGCAGCTGCCCTCCTACACGCTCTTCCAGTCCTAGCCAAACAGACCAAAACGCTTCTTTCACGAGGCAAACGTTACGCTCAACAATGCCTTTTGCCTGGGGCCTGTTCACTGCAAACGGAACCCAATGCATGGACCGTCCTACAAACGTCCTATGCTTCGCAGAATCCCGGAACACACTCTCCAGGAGGTTTTCTTGGTCACCGTGGACCACAATGTCCAGCCCGTTGAGGCCCATCTCAGAAAGAGCCTTGCAAACGGCTGGTACAGGCACCGGGTCCTCAGGACCCAAAACAACAGTACTCAAGTATCCCGACAGGACGTGAACGATCAACAGAAACCGAACATTTCGACCGAAGAAGCCAAAATCTACTTGAAGCTCTCCCGGCGCATAGTGGCTCTTCATGTTCTTGCGTCGTGCTGGCACACGACCACGTGCCGACTGGCACACATCACAGAAACTCAGATAGGGCTGATGCCCTTTGTTCCGGTGCGCTCGCAAACGCTCTGAAGTAATGTATACTGGAACCTCAAGGTCTTCAGGAGGAGACAAACCTGAACCAGACGGCTCGGGACGAGGTTCGGGGTCAGGAGGGCCGGGAGGTTGAGGCTTCGGTTCGGGGTCTGGCAACAACTCTTCTTCAGACTCAACAGTGATCTCAACCGGCAAACCTGCAAGCATACGCGCCCTATGCACAACACGCTCGGACACAACATGCTCACGCACAACATGTGGGGCCTCAGGAATCCGCGGTGCTTCTTCATTGTGCTGCCCACGCAAGGCAGCAACTTTCTTAAGCACTTTGCGGACCAAGCACAACAACCTTCTCATCATCGGCCGTTGGACTCTCCAGGGGAAACACCGACGGGGATTCCGACCTTTCAAAGTTACTCGCACCCACTTGTGTCTCCTACGGCTTCCGAACCGCAGCTTCCTACGACCCCCGCTTCGACGCACTACCACAGCTACAGCACAGACTGCCAGCAGCACGCAAAAGCGAAACCCCGCAACCTTTGAAATAACCCTGAACAAGGCTGCGGCACACGATCTTTCTAAGGAACACCTGGGCAGAGCGAGACACTTTGTGGATCCATTCGGGTAGGGCGTAGCTTCGGGAACACTCAAGCAACACGCACCTACCGCACCACACTCGAGGTTACCTTCTCCTAAAGCACTGCACTCACGACAACCTACCGCTTCGGCACTGCACTCTAGACGTTCTACAGCTTCGGCACTGCACTCTAGACTGCCTACCACTTTGGCACCGCACTCTTGCACCTTTTTCGGGGAAGACACCGAAGAGCTCACTTTGAGTTCTATAGGTTTAGTTGTGCTTGCTAGCGGTATGCCGGAGGCTTTAAGTTCAAACTCAAAGGCCCTGAAAGACGTAGTATTTTCCAGGAGTGCCGATTTGTCTCACATAAGTCGAGTGAGACAACAAACGAAACAACCAGGTTGATGGGTGGCACGTTTCGCCCCCCCATCCAAACTGTCGTTACAGCAGTAGCAAGACGAGAGAACCCGAAGTACAGGATGACCAATCTGCGAATGCAATGGCGGAATAAGTTCGAAGTACTGCTGTGGGACCAGCGCGAGCACTTGCACTTGCGATGCATGAGAACCTAGTGGTCGCAACGAGGAACCTCCTTTGGCAGAGGACACAAACGACCCGAATCAGAAGGATACGGATATAAGCCCAAGCTAAAGCATTACCATTGCGGAGGTTCTTGAAAGAGGTGACACGGTGTATTGCAGCAAAAAGCGTAAGATAAACAAGACAAGCGATAATTGCAAGTAGAAAACACTGTTCAGCTGCTGATACTACTGGGACTGTGAGACGTGCCTGCCCCGAAGGCCCAGTTTTCTTGTTACGAGGTCTTTGTCGAGTTCTTTGGCCAGTGCCTTGTGAAACAGCTGTGCGGTCCTAGAACGCGCCAGTCGTGAATCCGCATAAGGGCGGGAGGGTGAGGAATTCGAAAAAACCGCCAGCAAGCACAACTAATACTGTGAGCCAAAATGTTCGCACACATAAACTATAAAACAGATGTGAACAAGTACACAAATCGGATGACGGGCCTCGAACCTAAGGTTGAGGCCAAAACCTCAGAAGAAACACACCGCCTCAGATCGAAGGTGATCGATCTCTCTTCTTTGGCGTAGGGGCTAGAGTTGCCCTTGCTGTTGGCCGTGGTGCTTTTGACGGCCTGGCTGAAGGTCTCACGGTAGGGCGGGGCGGTGGAGTTTGAGGCACAACCGACACACTCGGAGTGATGGGCGTCACATGCTGGCCCACAGCTCCAAACACCTGGCGCAACGGCCCGGTGGACCACGGATTGAAAATGCCTCGGTATCCTGGCGGTGGTGCTGGAGGCACTGGTCCCATGTACCCCAAGAAGGGCGGCGCCGGCGGGAACATGTGCATCTTCCCAACAACCTGCGGTGCTTGTGGTACAGGGCCCATTGGCCCAACCATCGGCGGCGCTGGAGGTCCCATGTGCCCAACATCCGGCACCTGCCCCACCTTGGGCATCGCCTTCACTTGAACAGCTCGGACCGGCGGCCTCAAAGCAACTCGAACCGCAGGCCTCGCAGCAGCTTGAGCAACAGGCCCCGCAGCAGCTGGAGCAACAAGGCTCACAGCAGCTTGAGAAGCAGGGCTCTCCGGAACCTTGGGCATCGCTTTCACCAAAGGTGATCGTTGGGGTGTCTTTGGAACCGCAGATCCGGGCGACACCGGCGTTGTCGGAGGCGTTCCTGGAGGAGTGATAGCTTCCACACTCGAAGACGACAGGCTGATCCGCCTGCTGGCTGGTAACTCCGGAGGAGTCCCAGACTCTACGGCTCCCTCGGGGGCCGCTGAACTCTAACTCCAAAGTAAGCAAATGCTTGCTCCTGAGCAAGCAGGGCTGCTTGGAGCTCTGCCTCCTTGCGTGCCCTCTGTTGGGGCGTCCACTTCTCGACAGCCACATTGGCGGCTGCCTTCGCCGCTGCCGACGCTCGCTCCTTCTCCGCCAAGTTCTTGCTGGCGGCAACCATCTTGAGCTCTTGCTCCCTCAGCAAAGCCACTCCTTCGGCGGCCTTGTCTCTCTCGCCCTCGTTGTGGTCCTTCTTGTCCTCGGCGACCTGGTCCTTTTCTCGTGCACGGCGCTCCTTGGAGCCTTTCTTCTTCTCCTTCTTCTTGTCCTTCTTCTTCTTCTCCCGAGGAGTCTCCGGTGGTGTCTCGGGCGGCATATCCGGGGGTCCAGGCGGCACCACAGGCGTCCCCGGTGGAGGCGGGCTTGCAGGAGGGCCTGGCACCGCCTTCCATTTTCCCCAATCGTCGGCCTCGTTGCCCTCCTGAGTGGGAGCGGGAGGCTCTCCAGAAGGCAAGGCCGGAGAAGTTAGGGAGTGAAATCCTCGGTGGAGCAATTCCTTCGAATCGCATCTGTTCATTGCCACTAGTTCTTCGGCCTCTCGCCTCTGCTCCACGCTGCGACTCAGCTGCAGCTTCTGCACCAACTGCTGTCGCCTGCTGGATGCCGCTGTCTGCATCGCTCTGAGATCTTGCCATCTCTCGGACATAACCATCATCTGGGCCGGCTCCTTCTCCTGAGCGACCCCTTCCGACGGCATCTGGAGCAAAAGGGTTCTCTTCTTGACACACAGTCCCCGTCGTAACGGAGATGACTCCATAGAGAAAAATCACCCACCGCAAGGCTCGAGACAGAACCGCGGCAGAAGAGATACGTTTCTGCTTGCTTTTACGTGTCCCTAATGCACCTGCACTTGCACACTCCGGACGACAGGCAGCTTCCGAAAACCCTGCACACTCACTCCTACAGGCAGTCTCCGAAAACCCTGCGCACTCACTCCTACAGGCAGTTTCCGAAAACCCTGCGCACTCACTCCTACCGGCAGTTTCCGAAAACCCTGCGCAAACCTTCACTGAAGCAGCTTCCGAACCACAGGCTCTCACAGTACTCTGAGGCGTTGGCGGCAAAGGCTCTACACTCACACATGCACTCGCACTCCTACCGCTCCTACGGCATGCTTCGGTGTGTGTGGTGCTTGCTTGCTTAAGCGAAACGGCTGCGGACGAAACACAGACTTCAGAACCTACCACACAACCCGCACACAGCTCTTCAGAACAAACTGCAGGCACTACCTCAGTCTCAGCTGCTACTTCTGCTGCAGAAACACACTCGCACGAAAACTCACTGCAAAAAGCTCGCAACAAGAACTTGAAAGGAGTCACTTCCAAAGCTCTCTGCGGATGCTTGTTCGGATGCGCCTTCTCCTTGGCGCGGTCCACTTCCGTTGCATCTCCCGTGTCGTCGTCTTCTTTCCCAAACTTCGGTGGGGTACCTTTGGGCACTCCTGCTTTGGACTTCGCTTTCGCCTTAGCTCTCGCGGGGCCGATCTCCTGGGCCATTGCCCACCAGCTCCTGGCTTCCGTCTCTAAGGGAACCCAAATCCAGGAACCCTTCCCATTCTGCTTCATCAAGCAACTCTCTCCGGGTGTGGCAGTGAACCAAGAACACCAACCCGAAAGCGACGCCTGCCAAGAACTGATCACATTGAAACCAATCTGACAAACCAGGACCTTCTGAAGCACTACAGGCCCTAGCCTCCCAAACTTCACACGGATATCGACCAACCCGAGGCATTCCATCTCGGTGTCGCTAGCACTCATCAAGACAGGCAGCGGTCCCGAATGCTCCTTCACGACTTCGTAAAACGACAAAGAAGCAACAGACAACACGTGGCACGTGGCTCCACTATCAACAAGCCACGCAAAGTGACTGTTCCTAGAAGAGGACTGGTTCAGCTTCTCTACTTCCTTATCCGTCATGGTGAGACGTGGGGGCTCAGCATCATTGGGCTCATTCTTCACTGCTTTCCCTGGGCGCATGCCCCTGAGACGATGAAATCTCAAGGCCATCACTTGCTCCGACGGCTCGTCTTCAACAGCGCGTCCCTTGGACTTCGCTTTCGGCTTCGCCTTTGGCTTTCCCCACTTTCCTTTGTCCTTGCCCTTCTCGCCCTTCTTGTCGCCTTTGCCCTTTCCTTTGGGCTCGCCTCCTCGACCGCCACCACCAGAGGGCTTTCCACCCTTGCCTTTGTCTTTGTCTCTGCCTTTTCCTTTGCCACCCTTCGGTGGTTCAGGACACTGCCAACTGTAGTGACCAGCCTTGCCGCAGTTCCAACACAAACCCTTGTCACCAACAGCGTGAAGGGCTCCAGCGTCGCAAAGCCTGGTCTGTTCCTCAAAGAACCGGATGCTCGTCACAAGCTCTTCCCAAGTTCCAGACTTGCCGTGCAAAACAACGTAATGCCGGCACTCAGGGTTGACAGATTGAAGCAAAATGGTTAGGCGATCCGAGCCGCCGGGCTTCAGCTCCGGAAAACGATGGAGCTTCTGATCCACTTTGCCCAGCTCATCCTCCAAGAACCGGACCACATCAAGTGGCCTCTTGTAGGTTCGGGCTCTGGCAGGCAACTTCAGGGCCTCATCTCTCACTGCAATTGCCTCCATTCTTGAGACAATGCTGAAAGTCGCATGCATTTGCCGCATGACTTCGTACCCACAAGCAGCTTGAGCTTGCCGCATGGACGTGCTTCTCACAAGCTCCATGCCTCTCTCAAACTTCTGCAAACTCTGTTGAAGGTAGTAAAACAACCGAGCAGACCTCGAAGCCACAGGAGCAGACATCTCTGACTGCTTGATCTCCCTGTTGTGCACCATTGCTTGGCGCAACTCGTTGACGTAGTTGTCGTCTATGAGCGCCAACCATGACGCCAAGACTTCACACCAACGGTGGTACTCTTCCAGCTCTTTCACACGCCCTTTTCCCATCGATGGAGCGTCGATGGTGGGCAAAGCAGGGAGGTACTTCTCAGCTCTGTTGCTTCCTACGTGCAACGACGGACCAGCAGACGCTGGAGGTGGAGGAGCAGTAGCTTTAGCTGACGGACTTCCAGCCGCAGCCGTCGAACCAAAGGGGTCCGCTACAGCTGCAGAGGCAGCCTCAGCTTCTCGCCTTCTTCTCTCATCTGCGTCCATCCTAGCCATCATGACCTGGAGCGTCTGCTGTTGCATCTGCATCATATTCAGCATCAACTGCTGCAGCTGTGGGTCCAAACCAACTGTCGTCGTCACTGCAGGTGGAACCGGTGCTTGCTGTGGCACTGGCTGCGGTGCCTGCTGCGGTCCAACAGTCGGGACAGGCTGAGGTCCTGGGTTCGACGGCTGACTCGCCTCTCCAGGACTCGGACCAAACAGTTCAAAGTCGTCCTCCTCAGGCACTGGGGTCGCGGCACTTTGGGCAGGGTCAGCCATGGCTTCTCTACAGCTACGAGCGTGCTACACACGCTCCGCTACCATGTGAAAACACAGCAGCAGCGCGCTGAACCCTCTTTTTCTCACGGCTTGAGCCAAAGTCAGCAGCCGGAGGCTTTGTCTGTGCAACTGGCCACAGATATTCCATGTGCCATAGCACTGCAAGTGAAACACTGCCCAGCCACGTGTTCTCCACAACTGCAAAACAAACTCAAACGTCAGTGGGAGTTCTCGGGACCGACTCAAAACTAGCGCAAGCAAAACTACAGCTACCAAGTCACTCCAAACGTAGTTACACCAAGGAAAACACTTCCCTACACTCTCAAGCACTTCAAAAGGCTTTCCACTGAAAGCAAGCTCGTCAGTCAAGCCTCCAAGGCAAAACTTTCAGCTAAAACGACTCACACCTGAGCAGGCATGCAGGACAACCAAAGTAACATGTCTTAAACATGAACTTTCACAAATCAAGACCATCAGAAGGAAAGAAGAGCAGCACGAAGCTTTTAAAGAGCATCTTGTTGCTGCGGCCCGAGCATGATGGGGAGAAGGCTGAGATTTCAGATGCCAATGACTCGAAACACGTCTGGATACCTTCCGCGTGAACATTCCCGCATAGGGGGGATGGCACGAGCCAATTGAAAGAAGGCTCTGCTGCCACATCACTTTCTGCCACCGGAGCTGACTATGTGCCGCAAACCTTGCCATGTGCCCGCTCCTTGTTGTTTCTAGTCTCGGCAAGGGGCAATAGCGCATTGCTTGCGTGAGAGATGCTTGAACGAACAATGAAGCTACTAATTATTTCGAATGCCGCCGACCATGGCGAGGAACACTGGTACAGTCTGCAGGCCTCACAGCAAAGGTTTGGAGACAACGGGAGTTGGTGGCCCAGCTATCGCGGAAAATGCCGGAACCTTGTTTTCTGGTTGAAAGGAATGTTCTCACCGCGGTGCACTTCTCCAGCACCAACTATTGTTCACAAGATCATAGGAAGCGCCGCGTTTCCAGAAGGAGGCTCCAAACTCGCCTGAAAGCTTTCTTCCGACAGATGCGAGCGAATCCAGGTGGCTTGAAGAGGATGTCTCTTGTCCCACACGTCCCAGGAAACATTGGTTCAAAGCTGACGTAAAGCGACCCTACTAAGACTGTGGACTGTGGCAAAACTCCTGACATTGTGTCCACTTTTTCGAAACCACGCTGAGCTGCCACTGTGGTCCATCCGATGTTACGAAGTCTTGGATCGCGGGTAGCGCCCCCAGAAGCGTTCGAGCTTGTAGTGCATGCGGAAGGCCGAGCAGTAGTCTCAATTTGAAGGCCTGAAGTCGGGATGTTGACGCACCCTGCGGCAAGCGACGAAGTGAAAGGCACAACGGAGGCCTTGACACTTCAACTGTGTAGGCTACCACCCCTATGAGGCCTGGTCAAGAGGCGTTGCGTCTTGCTGGGTCGTGACTCGAAGCCCACTCGATCAGTTGGAGCGGAGACCCATTTGTGGTCTGCCCGAAGCCCACTCGATCAACCACGAACGCATTCCGCTGATAGCTTCCTTGATTGTGGTAGCTCATGGTGGGTTGTCCTTAAGGAAGTTTGCAACAGTTTTCGAGGACGCTTCACTTCGCAATCCAGTCAGTATTTCCCAATTGATATATGGGACATTGAATATTTGTCAAAACATATTAAATTGCAGCAACCACGGACCGTCTTCATTTTGGCACACAAGGGGATGATGCTGCTGCCCAACTTCGAATGCCACGCGACGGGAATCTCAAGAGACCGAAGAGCAGCAATGCACACACACCCGCGCGAAGGCGGTACAATGATGGCCGCACGAAGGCTTCCCGATCACTGCCACAGTCTCTCTCCCGGGAGGGCGGGCGGGTGAAACGAAATTTGTGCGCCCAGCTTGAAGCACGATGCTGCACATGTGTCGCAATCATCTTCTGTGCTTTCCAAGAACGTGTGTGAAAACGAAAACATGAAAGTCATAAATTCGGAGACATGAAAATCATAAAACATAAATTCATTCGTCAATCGCAACTACAAATAGAGAGATACTCCGTGATGTTTTGTTTGTCACTGACAACGCAGCGCATCCCAGCATGCAGACACTCAAGCACCCACCCACACACACACACACACACACACGGAATGCTAAGTTGGGTTTCTTTAAGCGAAGAACCAGCACCGACGCCCAGGTCTCGAGTGACCACACGTCGGGAACTTTTGCCGCGTCAGCACATGTACAAGAATGTTGAAGGAGGACGGCAGAAAGAAACCCTGCCTGAACCTAACAACCTGCCTAAACTACAATGCGGCCTGAACCTCAATCCCCACTCCGAGCAAGCACTGTATGCCAAGTTGTCACGCACGCACTGACGAAGTTCAGAGTGGGGTTCTCGGCTTGGCCCCATGCCATATCCAAGTAACCAGAAATGGACCATGCTGCAATACAGGCATATGACAAGTAGGACGATGAATGCACAGCTTGTACTACAGAGGACGTCACAAGCAGCAGGTACACAGTGGAGCGTCCCCCACTGCATCACAGGCACTGATGAGCGTCTTTATTAGTGCCGGTCTCATCAGTGCCCCCGGCACCCCCTGCTATAACTCGGTCAATGCGAAATCAAAATCAGTGCAGAACGTGAGGTGAAGACCCTTGGACACAGGGTTGTCACACACACACACCCTGCCGAAGCGGGGTGAAGGTTGATGCGGATGCAGCAAGTAAAATCCGAACTTGCAAGGTTGGGTAGAGTGAGGCCAAATGTCAAACTCTGTAGACTGCTGGGTAGTTGGATGCACTCCAGGCTCTGGTCCAACTTCTCGCCAAATGTCAAACTCTGCAGGCGACTGCTGAGTAGAGGGACGCCCTCTAAAATCTAGTTGAAAATGCCAAGAAAATGGCTGTGGAAATGGCTGCGGAAAAGGCTGAAGCAAACAGCTGCGATAAAAGGAAGCTGCGGCTGCTGGGTAGCGGATGCCCTCCAGGCTCTTATCGACCTCCTCGCCAAATGTCAAACTCTGAAGGCAGCTGGTAGTTGGATGCCCTCCAAGCTCTGATTGAATCGCCGACCAAACGTTAAACTCTGCAAGCTGCTGGGTAGTTGGATGCCCTCCATGCTCTGGTCGAAATAGTCGCCAAAGGTCAAACTCTGCAGGTTGCTGGGTATTTGGATGCCCTGCAAGCTCTTGTGGAACTGTTCGACAAACGTCAAACTCTGCAGGCCGCTGGGTAGTTGGAGGTCTTGCAAGGTTGGGTAGAGTGAGGCCAAATGTTAAACTCTGTAGACTGCTGGGTAATTGGATGCACTCCAGGCTCGGGTCGAACTCCTCGCCAAATGTCAAACTCTGCAGGCTGCTGGGTAGTTGGATGCCCTCCATGCTCTGGTCGAAATAGTCGCCGAATGTCAAACTCTGAGGCTGCTGGGTAGCTGGATGCCCTCCAGGCTCCGGTCGAACTCATCGCCAAATGTCAAACTGAGGGCTGCTGGGTAGTTAGATGCCCTCCATGCTCTGGTCGAAATAGTCGCCAAATGTCAAAGTCTGAAGGCTGCTGGGTAGCTGGATGCCCTCCAGGCTCTGGTCGAACTCCTCGCCAAATGTCAGACTCTGAAGGCTGCTGGGTAGTTGGATGCCCTCCAGGCTCTGATTGAATCGCCGACTAAACGCTAAATTCTGCAAGCTGCTGGGTAGTTGGATGCCCTCCATGCTCTGGTCGAAATAGTCGCCAAACGTCAAACTCTGCGGGCTGCTGGGTATTTGGATGCCCTGCAAGCTCTGGTTGAATCGCCGACCAAACGCTAAACTCTGCAAGCTGCTGGGTAGTTGGATGCGAATCGCCAACCAGAGGTTAAACTCTGCAAGCTGCTGGGTAGTTGGATGCCTCCAGGCTCTAGTCGAATTGGTCGCCAAATGTCAAACTCTGAAGGCTGCTGGGTAGCTGGATGCCCTCCAGGCTCTGGTTGAACGTATGCACCACAAGCACCACAGGCATTGGCACCGCATGCTCAACAAGCCCCACAAAGTGTAGCAACACAAGATCCGCAGGCAGTAGCAACGCATGCTCAAAAAGCGCCGTAAGCTGTACCACCGCATGCTCCACAGGCGCCAGAAGCTCCGAAGGCAGTACCCAGAGCTTCCAAAGATGCTTAAATAATTTTTAGATATCTTTAATCATCTTGATTAAACACTATAGTGTCTATTTAAGCATGGTATGTAAATGGCAAAAACAATGCTTAATTAAGAAATGTTATTTTCTGTATATGCATCCCAATTATATACATGCATGCGGACGATCGACTGCACGTGTTTTTTCCTCCCAAGGATCACGTGCCGATCTCGATTCGAGGAACTTTATTAGCTGCCAGGAATCGTCTGAGAACTTGACAAGAAACAGCATTCATCGAAAACTTGCCACCACGCCGTCTGCCCAGCAATGCTAGGGTATGCCCATAGCTCTCATCCCTGTAGGTCCAGGTCTTGCTAGGGTTCACCTCGCCCCTGGCCAATTCGAACAGCTGATGGGCTTTAGGTTTAACCCTGAAGAGCTTGTCCACCTCGAAGTAAGTCTCGAGGCTGCCCCAGAGTAAAAGAAACTTCTGAGAAGAAACTCTGAAGACTTCCTTGTCCCAAGCTGCAGTGCTGAGACAGGCATATATGGACTGCAAAGCTTCTGTGCCATGCAACATCGCCTGTTCAGCAGGCTTTGCTGGCGACAAATACTTTGTAGCCAATTCCATGGCAGCACCGACGAGTGCTCGAGCTTCCCCTGCTTTGGCTCTCAACTTGGGGGATTTGATCTTGCCTCGATCCTCTTCACGAAGCATGGTGGGAAGGAGCTTCGGCAATCGATCTTGGACCCCAGCTCTGTCGTAGTATGCCTTGATGTCTTGGTACAGCTTGGCACATCGGATGAGTTTGCTCAGGCCTCGGATCTTCTCATTCTGCAAGTAAAACAGCAAAGACCCAAGCCAGTCGGATGTTACTCCGAGGTCGCAAGCGTGTAAAAAGTCCATCTTGCAGCAAGCCGTATTGAATCCTGGGCAAGAAAATAATCTCGACACCAATTGATTCTGCTGCCTCTGGCGCATGAAGAAGTCCATGCTGGAAATGAGAGGGTACCTGAGGCAAAGGCAACTGCCAGGAATAAGCGATCGACTTCAACTGTCTAGCATGCCTCACACGTCGAAATTAAAAGACAATTCTTTCCTGGTGGCGATATTTCGAGCCGGTTAATTGACTCCTTAAGTCGACTGTATCATGCTAGGGTATGCCAAAAGATATAAAACTTTGAATCTATCAATCCCAGATGCTTGGCGAAAGTCTGAGTATCAAATTTTTTCAAATCAGCTCGGGGGCACATACACCGCCAACAGATAAACCCCTTCGAACTCCAAGAAGGGAAGCTCAAAACGTCCTTGTAACAGCTCCAATCAGCTCGAAATTCAGCCAGAGCAGCTCTCAGTGGAAGCTTTTTGCCTGCCAAACGTTGTCGATAACTATCGGTTCGATTGAAGGGCATGCCATCGTGTCGGCAGCTTGGCATGCTCCCCGTCGCCAGCTGCTTGAAGGACCACTGGATGATTTCGAATACATCCTCAAAAGTTTGCGATTTGGATACAAATTCTTTTGGAAAGGCCGCAACAGGCAGGCGAAGATTCTGCTGGCCAAAGATGTTCAAAGAAATCGTCTCCAAAGTCATGGATCGGTCGCTGTTGAAAGGCACACCATCGCACCACATCCCCATGAGGAGAGTGGATTCAGAATCCAAGCCCAACTCATCCTCCAAAAAATGCAAGTGGTTCTCCAGGTCAGGCCTGTCAGGCAAGATCTCGGCTTGCTGCTGAAGCAAGGCCTCTGGCGTGTTCACTTTGAGCAGTGAGTGCAAGGATTCGTGAGGCAGCAAAATTGCCAAGGAATACTCTTCAGACGTATTCTTCGCCTGATTCCAGCCACGAACCTTTGCATGATATAACGAAGGCCATTTCGTGTTTCTGAAACATTTTCGCAAAAGATCCCGATGGGTGTTGCGAGTCTCTGGGCGGACCTGTAAATCTTCCACATGCAGTGCCCCGGCTTGCTGTGCTGACCGCAGTACTCGAGCGCTTCGCTCAGAACTGAGCTCATTGTTTAAAAATATGTCGACCATCTCGGACCTGAATCGTTTTGCAGGAGCAACGGCCTGGACATCTTCTGTTGTCAAAGATCTTTTGTTGAACATTGCCGGCAAGTCTCGAAGCGAAGCGAACCCTACAGAACAATGTCTGGACAATCAAAAATTAATCCAAAGTACATGCGGTTTTCACATATATACAGTATATATATATATATATATATATATATATATATTTATAAACATACACTGTCTTAGTATATGAATTTACTTAGATCGAAGTAGCTATGCGCACGTGCCTGTGCGACATGGGGCCGAGCCTGCAGAATGTAAGAAGCAACAGAAAGTCTGCAAGCACTCACGGGTCTCATAGCTGCAAACAGGCGAGAAGAAGCATTGCATGCACGCATTTTCTACCACTGCGAGGTCAGTGCAGCCTCTCCTGCCAAGGAGCTCCGTCTCAAGGCGAACTTGGAACAACACCTGTACTCCTACCGGATAATATCATCGAGGGTGATGAATCTCAAGCCTAGGGCCGATCACTCCATCAGGCCATTGACTTTCTTGAGCAAGGCCTTGCTGCCTTTGTCGTGGTTGGCAGCCTGGTCGACGACAGTGTGAAAGGTGGCCACAAGCTCGGTGCAATCGGAAGTAACATCCGCCGGCACACTCTCGGCCTCGTGCTGGCGAAGAACACCCAAGAAGTCCTCGAGAGCTGCGATCGCCTGATCGACGTCGTCCTTGCGATTATCCCATGTTTTGTCCCCGCTGTACTTCGTGGAAATCTTGGTCTTCAAAGACTTCAGCTCCTCGTTGTTTTGGGTCAGCTTTCTCTTCTCGGCCACGATCTTCTTCAAAAGATCTTTTGCCAGGGTATGGCTCTGGCTCGGCTGCAAAGCCGGATCCTTGGAACTGGAGCTTGCCGCACTCTTGCCCAACATGATGTCGAGGGACCTCTTGTCCTTCAACTGCAAGTTCTTCATGCCGGAACAATGGCTTCCCAGGGACTCCTCCGTCTTAGTGGCCTGGCGGGCCACCTGGCCTTTCGAGTGCACGTAGAAGTACTTGCTGAGCACCTCGAACTTGGGGTGAATTTTCGTCGATCTCTCATAGCCGTACCGCTTTTCGGCTTCGGACATCAGCTCTTCCAGCAGATCCTTCTTCATATCTTCCTCCAAGCCGCTTTCATCGATGCCCTCCAGCTTGAAAATTGCCGTCCTGCATGCAGTCTGCATGCATGCTCAATATAATCATCCGTTCCATAGTCGAAGCCTAGAGAATATAATCATAGAATAGACAATCGAACAAGAGCAAAAATCTGACAAAACTGCCACCGAAAATCCGAGTGTACCAGTTCTTCACGGTATCTTCGTGCTCACTGTTGGTATTCACGGTCGTCTTGACCAAATCGTGTACCCAATTACACTGACGGACGCCGAACTGTGAGACCTTGCTCAATATCTCTCTCTTGGTGGCAATGTCCCCCGCCTCGTACTCCTGCCAAGGAGCACCAGTGGAACGAAAACAAGAATCAAAACAACTGGCACGGAAGTACCGGAAGTGCAAGATGCAGGCGGTCCTCGAGTACTTTTTGGGCGTTTTGTTTCTCTTCCTCCGTAGTTTTTTTAGCTTTGAGCTGATAGCGAAGCCCGGTCAAAGCAGCTGAAATTGTGCCCCGAGCATACCCCAAGCCGCTCGGTGCCGTTGAATCATCGTCTTCCTCGCCCGCATCACCGAGCTCCACCTTGGCAGCCTTGGCTTTCCTCTTGGGGGTCGCCTGCTTTTCGTGCTTAACCTTAGCCTTGGCGGCCTTGCTCTTTGCAGCCATGGCCTTGGCCATCTTGCTGTTCTGCGGACCTTTGCCACCCTTGCTCTGGGCCGGCGCCATCAATCCGGGGAGGCTACAGGAATGCTACCCGATCATATATCGTGAGCTGAGCTCGATCTAAACATTGATTCAGCAGAAAATTCATGCGAAGAGTCGAGAACGGTGGCACACGAGTGCCATCACATGTTCACTGTTGCACACGGCATGCATAAGTTATTTCATTTTGCAAGACACCATCGCCTTCGCCGGCAGGTCAGAGCTCGTCCAAATCATAATCGTTTTGCCACCAATGCATGTCAGCACCTAATCTCCTAGCCAAGGAGATGGCACTTCCAGAGACCGAGCGACACTTCAGGAAGTATCTATCATTCCAATAGCCAACATAACGAGTATACCATTCATACAAGAACTTTTGGAAGCACTGCTCGGAGCAATCAAATGTATCGTACAGAAACCACAGAGCGAATGCACTCAACCGGGTCGTGAAAAGCCTTCTCATCAGCTGCAAAGCGAACAACGGCAAATGAAGCACAGGTCGCTGCCTCATGCCTCCCATGTGCCAGCTCAGTTGCTGTTTCATCCACAATCGAGCCTTTGCATGGCAGGGCTGGCCTGCAGAAAGTCAAAACTCTGCTGCCGAACTTGAATCCAAGAACCTGGCTGGGTACAGCTGCCGATGCCAATGCGGTGGAGAATGGTCGCTCTGCGGATCCGCACCTGGGTCTAGGAAGACCCCGAAAATTTTTAACAAGCTTTTTTTTAACAAATTTTTAACTGTTAAAAAAAATGGCTTATGAAGGGATTCCTTTCATAAGCCATTTTTTTTAACAGTTAAAAATTTGTTAAAAAAAAGCTTGTTAAAAATTTTTCGTCGCTTACCAGAATCTATCTTCACCCATCACTCCCCACAACAGACCTCAGAGAGAATTGGACACGAATCACAAATGGAACTGGCCTGGGTTCTGATCCTCCATGCTGCGAAGACCTGGCAATCGGTAGACGACATGCATGTGTACACGTGAACAAACTCCTACCCAGGAGCAGGACCACTCCTACCAAGGAGCAACAAACTGCAAACGTGATGCACACCAGCTGCCGACTCCTACCAACAAGCTGCAACCTACGAGCACTGCCGACCCAAACACAGATGCACACTAGCTGGCGACTCCTGCCAAGGAGTCCTTGTTTTTATCGTCTCCTTGCGGGAAGATCAATCCGGCGGAAGACACCTATGCTACAGCAGACACTGCCTCAACGGAGTTCGTCAGAATCCCCAGGGTCTTCCTGGGTTTCATCTGCAGCCGCCTGCTCTGCCTGTGTTTCCGCTTCGTTATTCTTCAGGTGCTTGTAGGCTTCATCAAGACCAATCACGTGTTCAATGGTCTCGGCGCCTTCCACCATGGATCGGAAGCTCTGCAGATGCCCCGAGCCGGGCTCCAAAAGAGCCTCGTCAGGACCCGCATCCACTGCAGCTGGCTCCTCAGCTGCACCACCGCCCTCCTGACGGGCTCCTTGGCCTGCAATCTGCTTCGCCTCGGCCTGCAAACAGAATGAACATGTGCTTCATACTGATGCGACTTAAGTTATAACAGATGCACTGAGCATCTGCAGAAGCTGGCTCCTACCTAGGAGCATATACCCTGATACCACAGAATTTAACCCAGGCCTCACGGATCAAACGAAGCTTCTTGGAGGATTCCGACGGAGCTCCTCCGACCCATCTGCCCTCCTGCTTCAGAGTCTCAATCTGGCTGGCGAGCCACAACTTTCTTTTCTTGCCTTTGCTCTTCTTGAAAGACTGCTGTTGCTCCTGAGAGGCATAGTCCCGCTGCCATCGATCCGAGCCCCAATAAGCCTGGGATTTTTTATCCATAAACTCTTCCCATTCATTGTACTTCTGCATGGCATCCTGGCTTCTGCCACTCTGCGGGCCGGGCCTCTCCCAGCTGGAGCTCGACTGCTGCTTGCGGCCGCCGCTCTTCCAACCACGGCCATAGCTGCTTGAATAATCGCCCCAAGTATCCTCACGGGTACTTTGCTCATTCGCAGCCGTGCTTTGCTCAGCAGTGTCACCGGCCCCGGTGCTTGGCTCCTCCACAGGAGCTTGCCCATACTGCATATACGGGTCATCCTGCACCGGCGGCTCTGCTTTCACAGGCACAAAGCGCCGTTTTTCCACTGCTTTTGCAAACCTCTCCGAAGCAGCACCCTTGGCCTGAAGCCTCTGCCACTTTTGGCCCTCCTCAAGGGCCACTTGGGCTGCCGATGCAGCCTTCTCCGAGCCATAGCTATGCTCCTTCTCCATCTTTATGGCTGACCTCAGAGCATGCCCCGCCTTGTGCTCCTGGGAAGCGCTTTCCCATGCATGGCGGGCCTCCTCATACTCGGAATAAGAGCTCACTTGATTTTTCTTCTCCAAGCCGAAGATGAAGGCATTCGCCTCTTCGTCGCTGGACACGACCTCCTCGATCCGTGGCCCGTCGCCTTCCCGAGCAGCCACAACCTGAACCTCCGGGTCCTCCGGCTCCTCCGAGTCCGCTTCCTCCTCCTCGAGGACGTCTTGGAGTTGTTGCTCAAGCTTGTTCTGATATACGCCGTCAGCGTAGCCGCTGTTCTTCCACGAGGTCCAGCTCCAATTTCGTTGCATGCTCGAAGAGCCCAGGGACCCCGAGGATGCAGTCTGGGCATTTGAACTCTGAATGGGGCCACGTGCCCAAAGATTGGTATTGGGCTCCTGACGCATGTAATACCACTGGCATAATATGTTGATACACACCCGCTTGCGGAGATAACTGCGGGTGCCGCACTTCGGACACATACGAATGTCCTGCAGGGCTTCAGGTGCATCTCGCTGCGACTTGCTCAACATAGCTGCAGAGCTACCAAGCTCAAAAAAGATATCGAGCAATCGCAGCTGCACAATACTCGAATCCTGACTGCTACCTCCTACCAAGGAGTTTTCAGCACATCTGTATGCCCTGCAAACAGCGATCGCCAGCAGATCTACATCTCACCTGCATCTCAAAACTCCTACCAAGGAGCTAGCATGCACTGCAATTAAGACTGCTGCACAGAAATGCAAACATATGCCGTCGCACCTCGATCTCGAATTTGAAGATCGACCGGGATCGCAGCTGCTGCCGCCAGACCTGCAAGCACAGCCAAGATTCTTTAACCTAGCTCCTCCCAAGGAGCTCATGCTTGGACTTCTGAACTGCTAGTGCATGCAGTCAGCAAAACAACACCTAACACCTGCACTGGCAGAGCACATGTCCAGATCTCAACATGTGTCTTCGGAACTTAAGCTAGCACTCTGAGGCCCGGACTTTACAAAGCAACAACGAAAACACTCATGCAAAAACGGCTGCAGCAACATCAAGTCAAGCATGTGTGTGCACCAGCAACATGATTCGTCAAAATCTCTGCACTTGCACTAGTGACTTAAGCAAACTATGCGAAACTGCAAAACTTCTGACAAAAATATTTTTCGTCCAATCCTGCATGCATGCAGCATGTCGATCTTTGCAATTCCATCCACCTGTACAATCGCTGATATACACAATCCTATAGCTCGATCGAAATATCCCCGCCACCCGCACGATTCAGGTCAGGGTTTTAACCGACTCAGCCTTCTTCTGCTTGTCTGCCAAAGAATCCCGGCAATATTTAATGCAGTCACTCCAAGCATCTGCTAAATTGTCGTACTGCGACCAGGAGTACTGGGATCGGCATTCTGTTGGCTTCTTAATCCAGAAAGCCTTGTTCCTCACAAGGACGTCAATGGCGATCCCGTCCGGCAGTCGAACAGTGTAAGAGTGCTTGCCCGAAGCATCGGCCGGTGGCTGAGCCTCTTCTGGCATTCCTGTGATATCATAGCCTTGGAACAGGAGTGCATCACTAGCTGCAGAATTTGCAGGCCTCGCCGCCTCGAGCTTTTTGTCAGGACCAGAATCGCTTGCTGCATCAGGAGACTCCTCAGCAGGAGCTGCTTCGGAATCCGGTGCTTCCTGCTCCTCCGGGGCGGACGACTGCTTACACTTGCCCTTCGCTTTGGCTTTAGCTTTCCCACGAGCTCGTTTCAGCTTCGGGCCTTTTTTGCCTTCATTCATCTGAGCAAGCCATAAATTCGGCACCTCCGATTGGAATGGCATTTCAGATGGAAAGCGAACCATGCAGAACCCCTCAGGTCCCTCTGAAAGTTCTCCTCTCACTTCTTGGCCATCTGGATTGAGTCTGATGTAGCATCCAGCCGCAGGGTCAAAATAAGCCTTCTTTGCTAGTCCTTTGGTCTTCGCTGCGGCCGGCTCCTCATTTTCCGACGAGCAGATTTCAATTTCGCTTTGGCTGTCATGAATAACACCAAAGTCATCAACATCGCCAGCTTCGTCTGCAAGCTCGACGTCTGCATCTTTAACCTCCTCCTCTGCATCTGTCCGATTAAGTCCATAAACCGACAAAATCTCTTTGGCGGACTCGGGACGTGCAGCCGTCTTGCGTCTCACTCTCCTCTCAGGAGAGAACAACAACCTCTTCTTCAAGTTGGAAGCCCGGGATGTCGATGGAACTTCGTGAGAACTGGCCTTCGAACTAGATGCTTTCGGCGAAGAATTGCAAGTGTCGGACAAACTCTTAAGCCTCTGCACAAGCCTCCAGAGCGCTGGCTCCAATTTCTTGCCAGTGGAGGTGCTCTGCATCTTGCTTCGAGCAAGAACGAAGCAGGAGCAGATCTTCTTGGCAATTTCCTGTGCATCGTCTTTGCTTATCTCAAAGGCCTGCATAATGCCATCCCTCAGGACATTCACTGTCGGCCTCAAAGTTTTTTCCACGATTTCTTGGATCAAGGCCTCATGCTCTTGCACGACTTTTGTATCTGCCTCTCTGAAAGATGCTATATCGATAGGTCGGTTCTTGAAATGAATCACGAAGCAGGCGCAAATGTCCTTCGCTGTAGCCGTGTTCTTCGCCCTCGGACTGCTTTTCAAATCGAACTCCATGCTGCCCGGATCTAAACTCTGTATATACTGCAAAACTGGTTAAAATTTAGGGAAGCTGCAACATGGATCATTATAATATCTGCTGCTGCATGTTCCACGCACACTGCACTGCAAGCTGCTTACGATGATCAGCTGCAAGCATGCATGCACACACCGCACAATTGTTCGGTTCTCGCAAAAAACATTGCCGCAACTCCCAAAAAATCCATGACAAACATTACATCATGCTCAACGATTCATCGATCGGCCCATGTAGCAAAAATGATCGATCTTGCAAGAAGAAATACCATGCTTAATTAAGATGTGTTATTTTCAACAACATTTAAGCAATGATTGTTTAATTAAGCATTGTATTGCTTAATTAAACAAGTAAAAGTGTTTATTTAAACAATTTTAACAAGAAACATTGTTTAATTAAGGTTTTACAGCTTAATTAAACAATTTTTATGTTGATTAATTATATAATTAAGCATGGTTTCCTTATTTAAACATCTTTGGAAGCTCTGGGTAGCACCGCATGCTCCACAAGCGCCGCCAGCCGTAGCGCCGCGTGCTACGCAAGCTACACAAGCTGTAGCACCTCATGCTCCACAAGCGCCGCAAGCTGTAGCACTGCATGCTCCACAAGCACCACGAGCTGTAGAACCACATGCTTCACAGCTCCGTAGGCTGTAGCACCGCATGCTCCACAAGCACCACGAGCTGTAGCAGAGCCGAAAGCTGCAGCACCGCATGCTCTGCAAGCGCCGCCGATGCTCCACAAGCACCACGAGCTCAGCAGACCACATGCTCCACAAACTGTAGCACCTCATGCTCCACGAGCGCCCCATGGCAAGCTGTAGCACCGCATGCTCCGCAAGCGCCGCAAGCTGGCGCACCGCATGCTCCACTAGCACCACAAGCTCCGCAGGCAATAGCACCGCATACTTCACAAGCGCCGCAAGCTGCAGTACCGCAGGCTCCGTAAGCGTCGTAAGCTGGAGCACCGTATGCTCCACAAGCACCACAAGCTCCGCAGGCAGTAGTACCGCATACTCCACAAGCACCGCAAGCTGTAGCACCGCATGCTCCATAAGCACCACGAGCTGTGGCACTGCATGCTCCACAAGCACCACAAGCTCCGTAGGCAGTAGTACTGCGTACTTCACGCACCGCAAGTGTAGCACCGATGCTCCACAAGCACCACGAGCTGTAGCACCGCATGCTCCACAAGCACCACCAGCTCCGCAGGCAGTAGCATCGTACTCCTCAAGCACCACAAACATCCGCAAACTGTAGCACTGCATGCTCCACAGGCGCCGCAAACTGTAGCACCTCATGCTCCAGCTGTAGCACCACATGCTCCATAAGCAACCCGAGCTGTAGAGCCGCATAGTTCAAAAGCGCCGCAAGCTGTAGTACCGCATACTCCATAAGCATCAAGCTGGAGCACCGCATGCTCCACAAGCACCACAAGCTCGTAGGCAGCAGCACCGCATACTCCACAAGTACCGCAAGCTGTAGCACCGGATGCTCCGCAAGCGGTCGGCGGAAAGCGTAGCCAAACGTCACTTGGAGCCGTTGAGGTTTTGGTTGAACTCGCCGCCAAACGTCAATTGCTGCTGGGCAGCTGGATGCCTTTGAGATCAGCCGAACGTCAAGCTCTACCGGCTGCTAGGCAAGCTGGATGCGCGTAAAGCTCTGATTGAACTCGCCGACAGATGTCAAACTCAAGCTATATTTGAAAGCGTAGCCAAACGTCAACTGGATGCTCTTCGAGTTTTGGTTGAACTCGCCGCCAAATGGGCAGCTGAATGCCGTTCAAGCTCTGGTTGAACTTGAGCTGAACGTCCAGCTCTGCCGGCAGCTGGGCAACTGTAACTCGCCGGCAAACGTCCAAATCCGCAGGCTACTAGAAAGCAGGATGCCTCCAAGCTCTGGTGCAAAGCGTAGCCAAAAGACCCACGGAGCGAAGCGCAGTTATGTTCATCCTGGTCTAGCGAAGCCAAAGACGAAGCGCACTTGCAGTTTTTAAACAACATTGTTTAAACCACAGTTTTAGCTTGTTGCGATTTTACAACAGATTCCGATTTTCATGGTTCGATGCTGTTTTTCGCATCACGATTTCCAGCATGATGCTTCGGTTGATCTTGTGCGATTTTGAATCATGTCATCCGGCGGTGTGTTCAAGGCTGAGATTGCCGGAAATTTTTCAAGGAGCCCTGGGGACTTTGAGGTCCTTCTTTAACTGCAACAGGCTCCTCAAACTCAACCGGCGGACGTTTGGGGCTAGCCCGTCGTTGCAAGCTGCTCTCTGATAGAGTAGCGGATGGACCCGGAGTCACTGTCGCGACAGCGAGCGTTGGGGACTCTAGCTCTGATTTCGAAGCATTAAGTGCCCATTTGCATTCGCTACAGCTTTCTTTCAGCATTCTCGAATCTCGCCTCAGGGTGCTGGAGGACCGCTACAGTCTCCTTGAGTCTCAGGCAGGGCAAGTCCGTCTCTGTCCGACTTTCCCTTGCATAACGTTTTCCTGGAGCCTTGCGGCTTTGTTGCCGGCGACTTTCTTGAGAACACTCGTGTTGCCTAAGCTTCTTTTGCGGGGGATGAGGCTGAAGCTTTTTATCCGGATGAGGGGGGCCGTCTCGCAGTCTGTTGAATCAGGTCAGCAAGTCCCTCTGTCTGCCATACCTGCCAGCCCAATATCTCCGAATTCGGCTGTGTTTGAGGGCACACCTGATCAGAGTTCCTTAGTGGCCTCCATGAGCAACCCCGCCGAGGGTGATGATCTTACTGAGAAGCAACTGGGGGGCCTGATGTCTCGCGAGGACACACAACTTCCCCCTGACGACGACCCGACTGCGGACCGATTGGAACAGCAGCTTGCCAGGCTTCATTGCCTACGGCGGCAGCACAGGTGATTGGCATGCCACAGGTTTCATTCTTGCAAGGCATTCCCGTCAGGCGATGCCGTGGGAAAGAGTGACGAGGCCCCGCTTGGGGCCTAGCTTCATGTTCCAGGAGCCGTTGCTAGGTCGTTTCGACGGTCTTAGGAGGGCGGCGATCCCCGCCCCTGCAGCAGGGCCGTGGGCATGGGTGCCCAAAGGAACTTACGAGGCCAGGCGACTTCTCGCAGCCAGGTTTGCCAAAAGCGATGACATGCTTAGGCTTACCGCACTAAAGAAAATTCGGCTCATCGTGCTTTTCTTCCCGGATGATTCGGAGCTTGGAAGGAACCTCGTGGGTTCTGCAGGCTCCCTGGTGGAGGAATCCATGCTGACCTCGACCATCGAGGACACTTTTTCAGGCAGAGCCGCCAGCACCCTTCTGAAGCGGGCCTCAGATTTCTCAAGGTTTGCCAAGTGGATCGTAGCTAACAAAGGGCGCCCGCTGGCGCCGTCCGAAGGCGAGTTGTATGCTTACATGCTTCACTTGCGACGGGAGAAAGCCGGAGCCACCGCCGGCGAGTCTTTTCTCAAGGCCTACAAGTTCTTTGTGCACTTGACCGGGGCAGGGACAGGCTCCAGGATTTCCCCTCGTGTGCAGGGAGCAGCCAAGGCGATGTCCCTGGCCAAACGGCCGCTCTGGCAAGCACCTCCACTTCCGGTGGAGGCAGTGCGGCTCCTGGAAGAATTGGTTCACGAGTCCGAGGATTATGCCAGGGCCAGCATAGCAGGGTTCATTCTTTTCTGCCTCTACTCCTCGGCTCGATGGTCGGATGCGGCTCGAGGGACTCACTTGAGCATTGACGTGGCAGGTAACGGGCTTGTCCTTCTTGAGTGTTCGACCAAACATTACAAGACGAAGGCCAAGGACCGAAAGGATACAGTGCTGCCTTTGATTGCACTGGGCAGCGGCCTAACTCAGCCCTCATGGGGACGTGTCTGGATGCGCAAGAGGGCCCTGGCAGGGCTACCAGACTGTTCCGTAATCATGCCGGCCATGTCGCCGGGAGGGAACTTTCTAGGAAGGGCCATGACAGCTGCGGAGGGTTCCTTGTGGCTTCGTGAGTTTTTGCACTTGCAGGGTTTCGCGGGGGATCTTGAACAGTACAGCTCGCACAGCCTGAAAGCAACCGCCTTGTCCTGGACGGCCAAGAGCGGGACCATGACCTACGAGGAGCGCCTTACCCAGGGGCATCATTGCAGCCCAAAGCACGGCATGGCTCTCCTGTACTCGAGAGATGCGCTTGCAGAAATCATAGTGAAGGTAGCCAAGGTCGTGAGTGCTGTGAGCAGGGGAGTGCTTAGTCCCGACCTCCCGCGAGCCGAGAGGGTCGCAAGAGCTCTGCATGGCGATCCAGCAGATTTTGCACATCTTCCTGAGACGACGGCTGAGGATTTACCGGCCGAAGAGCCTCAAGATGAAAACAACTCCGAGGCCGGGTCTGACATAACAAACCTCGACGGTCTCGAAGTGGACCTGGGGGCACCGGCCCCGGAGGAGGTCCGTCCTCGGCTCAGCTGCACGTTCTCGGGAGAGACCTACATGCACGTCTTGAGTGGAGTGGTGCATAAGTTGGTCAACCCCGGAATTTTTAAGTGCGGAAGGAAGGTCACGGCGAACATGCGTTTGATGGGGCCTGAGGAGGCTCAGGAGAATGTCTGCCAGCAGTGCGCAGCTTGAAGAAAAGAGGATGTGCTCAGTTGATCGTTTGCTGATTTGCGACGTCGTGCCTATGCCATTTGAGATGAAGGTGCTCGGGCCGATTGGGATCAGTTGGAGTGTTTCTTGCTTCGGAGCACAAAACCGGACTGAGAAGTGTCCGCAGTCTTTTGGCTGGAAGTTGCCAAACTGGGGCGAGTCTCCCGCGCGGCCTGGTGAGCACCCAGGCTTGAACTTAGCGGGAGTTTGATTGGGGGCCTTGAGATTGCAAAAACCCCCGTGGTCGGCTGCCTTTGCCGGCCTGAGTCATGAAAAAAACGATTGGAACGCGGCCGGCTGGGATCGCCGGTTCCCGAAGGCCGCCTGTGATCGGTGGCAAAGAAGTGTGAATCCGAGACAAACGCGACCCACGGTTGACTTCGCCGTGGGTGAGACCTCGAAACCTGTATCCTCACCTGCCCAGGTCTCATGGCCGGACTTGAATCGGTGCCCGCCTTCACCGATCGAGCAAAGCAGATCGGCATCAGCGAGGATCTTCTGAACAAGCTCCTTGCTAAGAACTTGGACACCTTCGGCAAGCTCGCTTTCGTGTGCTCGAGCAAACCTTCCAGCGGGGATGACACTCCTCTCTTCGAAGCCCTGAAGACTCTGATTGGGAGTGAGGTTCCAGTGGAACAACATATGGTGATCAGGCGATTGTGGTACGAGAGCCACGCCCACGCCCTGGTTGACTTAGAATCGAGGGCTTCGAGAACAAGTGATACGAGCCCCCGCGAGCTTCCGTTGGCAGAACGCCTACCCTGAGTCTGCTGTTTACCTAATTTTACACTTTGGCTTGATTTACTGTAAACGAAGGATTTAGTGTAAAATGACCAAATTTACGTAAATTTTCTGGTGAGCTAAAAACATGACAAAACACATAAAAACATTATGCAAACACAAACATGGAACTCATATTTGCGGCTGCAAACTTAGACACCACATGTAAAGGATTTAAAAAAATCACCGGCATGAGTTTGTTTTGCTCTGCAATCGCAGACACCACATGTAAAGGATCCACAGCAGAAGTAAGGACTTTTCCGAAAATTCGCAGGCCCAAAGCCATAAACTAACCAAAGAGAATCCATGCAGATTGCTTATAAGATCCACACCAGTATATACGACAACTGTGATTCAAAAGCCCAAACAAAAGACCAGGAGCACCACATATAGCAGAGAGACACTCTTTTTTTTCGCGACAGAAAAGAAAGAAGCTCTCACGATCGCCCAACTTTGCCCCGCAGAAACAAAAGGTGCCTCTCTTTGAGGGCAGCCTTTTTGGAAGCATGCCAGTGCTTCACCCCTGCCAAACAACTCTTCCATAGAATCTGCAGGCGATGCATCGTCGTCTCTCCCTTGTAGCACCAGACCATCGACGGATGAATAAAACTGCTGAGTAGGAGACTATGCAAAACGAAGTGGGTCTTACTTGTGAGATTGAAGAGCTTCTCCCCCGTCCCTTTGTAGTGGGCTTGCAGGCTGCTGTGGAGCTGTGCCATTTGGCAACCGAGCTTGAAAGCCAGGTTTGCTTGCTCCTCAGGTAAAGCCAAGAAGCCGTACCGTGGCCCATAAGCTTCCAATATTTCAGCCAGCTGCAGGTTCAACCGCAAAAAGAGCCGGATTTGCTTGTGTTGATAGATACCCTCGTCCATTTGCTCTTCGAATAGAGCAAGAATTGCACTGTCCAAAGATTGAATATCGGAAGCTCTTCCTCTCATCTTGGGGAATCCTTTTTTTGGTTGTATCATTGTAAGTTTCAGAAGTCGCTGGCGGAATGTGTATCTGGTTTCGTTGTCTCGCTGGTACTTCTTGATGAAGGAGTCGCAGTATTTCAAATTCGCCAAGATACTCCCACCCAAACAATCGTGGACCACGATGCTGAGCACGGAGCCATAAAAAAACTGTATCCACCCCAAAAACATACAATGCATATAGTCCATCGTGATACAAAGTCCCGAAAAGCCAGGTAAAGAATACAGCTGGCATGATGGATTCCAGTGGGATCTCCAGTTGGTGGTGGTGAGGCACGAGGCTTGCCACGGCGAATTTGCACGATTGTCCATCCATGTTAGTGGTCCTTTGAAGGCGGCCCGACAAAGAGCACAAGGTTTGCTGTGATTGCTCCATCGTGGAACCTCCAGCCATTTCGCATAATAATCCAAGTCGCCAGCCATTTGAACCAGGACACCATAATATCCTCCGCATAGGTCGGTTCCCGCTCGTTCGCCCTCCTTTGTACTGGCCCCATACCTCTGTGCCGTGTAACAAACATTTTCTTACTTGTGAGACAGGTTCATATATATCTACATATATATATCTACATGTGGTGAGAGGGTTTTTTACGTATACTGTGTGGTGATTTTTCTCACATCCGGTTCGTGCTGCTTTGGGATTCCACGGGTCCGTGGTTTTGTGGCTTATATATGTTTATACGATATTATATACTGTGTATATATATATATATATCATCACCATCAAGGAAGCTGTTGGGTTAGGGTTGGATTTGAGAACAGGGCTCTCATACATAGGGTGTGTATGTATATAGTCACATATCTAAAACAGGACCCACATCATAAAAAATCAAGAAAGACAAAAAGGCTTACAGCTTATAGGGTTCCCACAGGGTCCTAAAATGTAAGGGTTTCCAGATTTCTGGCACATGTGTACATATACAACAACACACCAGGCTGCTTCTTGCCTTGCCAATCCCGAGCAGGCCATTTACCGGTGTAAAGAATGTTGAAAGACCAATACATCACTTGCCAAAAAGTTTCCATTGTCCCAGCCCCCTCGCCGCCAGCCGGAATAATGAACTTCTCAAAAACGCCCCAAATGTAGAGGTTGCAATCGGCAGCAGATCGGCCGGCCGCTGTGGCCATCAGCGATACCCATGAAAAAGCCAAAACACTGCGAGCCCATATCTTGCCCACTCCAAAAACAGGAACTTCGTCGCCGTGTATGCAAAGGGGAATAGCCCTTTGCATCCAATTAGCTCGCGATTTTACCGCATGATTTGACATGCAAGGGTGTCCATTGAACGATCTCCAAAACCGAGGCAAAGCCTCCGCATCAGGCAACACAGAAGTAATCCATCCAGTCGTCGTCTTCCAAAGGTGGTGCATAATCTCGTGCGGAAGCAATATCATGGAAGTCGCCGTGCCTTCGACTTGTCCTGCTAAGGGGATATTAAATTCTGTCGGCATCGGAAGATTGGACTGCTGGGCCAAGTGGTTGTCAATAGAAGATTGCAAATTTTTTCCATGCTTCACCTTGCTGAGCCTGTCCAAATCAGGAAGAATTTTCCCGTCCCTTGCATTTCTAATATCGGCAGCCGCTGCAACTGCAATTGCATGAATCATAGAGGCCGACAGGAGGCCTTGTGCCAAATACGTCATCAGCAAATCGTGCAAAGAACTTGAGGTGGACTTCTCACTCACCGCCTGGCCCAATCTCTGTTGGACCCCACCCTTTCGTCGCTTTCGCTCGGGCCCTGCATCCTCCATGGTACCTTCTCTCCATATATAAATAAACAGAACAGCACCTTTATGCAAAGTTGGTGTTTGTTGCCAGCTGAACTTTTGTGCCTTATTTCATACAGTGGTTTGTTCGCTATAGCCATAAAACATTTTATAAGGACGGGACACACATGGTCAGACACACCGAGCATTGAGGCTGAGGCTTGTGAGCAAGTTATACATATATGTGTGGGCACCAAATATACTATACAAACAACAACAGAAAGCTTTTGCCCCAACCCCGCAAAACCCAAACCCCCTAAACCACACGGTCCACTGCCCCTCAATCTGGACGAAACAAATCTTGTGAGGGTTTATATATAAGGTTCAGGATTTAAGGGTTTATAGAGGGTTCAGGGTTTGGGGTTACGAAGGTTGTGTTGTGAGCTTCACAGGGTTTTGGAGGTATGGACTTTCATGGTTGATTCAATGCTTGAGGTTCGGAGGTATAGCTTTACACATGTGTGCACTCACACATGCAAAGCAGGCTACAACAACACCATCGGTGTTATATATACTCTAAAATTGAAGCTGAAAGTCACGAAGACCAACACCCCAACATGATTCAAAAGGTTATAGTTATACACGTCGTTGCTCACATGTAAAAATCACCAGAAAAGCGCCAAATCTCAAGCTCTCATCATCGCCGTTGCTTTTTTCTCTCATCGCCAAAACTCAGAATCGCCGTTTGCACCACATAGAGGCGACAGCTCCGGAACTGCACACATTCAAAATCTGTCTAGCATCCTTTTTTGGCTCGGACAGTCAACTTGGCTTTCACGGCTGCCATTTGTTCTTCGAGATGAGTTGCTACTCGCCCGGACTCTCTCATGGTCTTGGAATATGATGAGATCGTGATCGGCCCGTCCTCATTCTCATCCTCGTACTCGTGCCACGAGAGAAGGTGCTCAAGTCCCTGCTTCGATTTTGTTGCTTGTTGGACGATGCTCTTCCTTACAGCTGTGGGGTCTCACACAGGTTTCGGTGTTCGGGCACTGGGTTTACTTGCGAGAGAAAGCACAACACTTTGGTTACATGCGACTGTTGTTGAAGAGACTACTTTTACGAGTTAAAGTTTGTGCTTTACTTGCGAAGACAAAGGTTGAAGCCTCCATGTATTTACTTACGAGTTAAATTGGTGACTTTACTTGCGAGGATAAAAAAGTTGAAGCTTTTGGCAAGGTTGTTTCAGGAATACAAAACCAGTCCAAGTCGCACACTCTGGTACATGTCCTTGTCCTGCTTCTCATCCACGGAAGCAACCAACTTTCTGCCCTCGACAAGGATCTTATTGTAGGCCGCGATCGCCTTTGTAAGCTGCCCATCTGCTGCCTTCCACAGCTTCTCCGTCATGTTCCTGCTGGCGGCCACGGTACCATCGCAGATTGCGAGCTGCTCTGAGTCATTTGTCAGAGCTCTCTGGGGCTTTGCTTTGCCCTCGCTCTTCTCCTCAAACAAACCAATCCTCCAATCCTTGGACTGCTTCTCGAAGAACTTGGCCTCGCCATCCTTCGCTTTGGCATCGGAGCCCATGGAAAACTTCTTCTCCTTCCCTGAAGTGGAGTTGTGCACATCCTCGGACCACATGTAACGATCGGGTCCGTTCTTGGAACGGACAGCGATGATCTCGCCACTCTCGAGTGCGGCTTCGAACTGCTCATTGCTAAGATTGAATTTCCCCTGAAGCAAGATTTTGCCCAGGGTTTTCTTCTTGTTGGTCGCCTCGGACTTCGTGTAGTTCTCCTCGCTCCACCCACAGAAGAAAAGACAAGCCGAAGGGGTTTAGGGTTCAAGCTTAAGGGTTTGAGGCTTGAAGGTTTTAGGGTTCAGGGCTTCGTCGTTTGAGGCTTTGGGGTTTGGGGTATATATATATATATATATATATATATATATATATATAGGTGCACAGGTTCAGGGTTTAAGGTTTGGGGTGCACGAAGGGTTGTGGTCATCATTATTATACGTATAGTATAGCAATTATATATAATATATATTGTATGGGAATGCATTTATAGAGTGTTTTTAGATATGCATATATGGTATAATAAAAATAAATGTAGTAGAGCCCTCTATAAACAGTTAGAACTACAAAACAAAAGCCGGTGGGGTCCAGAGTTCAAGGTGTATGGGGTTGAAGGTTTTAAATTTTCTAAAGGTGTAAGGCTTATGCAGGCTTTAGGGTTCATGGCTTCGTAGTTTACATATAAGGTTTAAGGGTTGTGGTGTATTAGGGTTTCAAGGTTTTGCTCATTGTAAAACTATAGCTATAAGCTGGACCTATATATACTATAGATACTTTATACACTCCCCGACTTCGCCTTCGGCTTCGAAGTGCCTCTCCACTTAAGGAAGCGAGCACACCTTGAAATCACCCCCGATACCCATCTTTTCGTCGTCACCTGCATGGAGTGGAACATTGGTTTGGCAAAGTTGAGAACCAGGCTGGTGTCAACACCGGATCGTCGGTCGATAGCATTGTTGATAAGCTCCCGCTGTCTCTGCCGCTTGCCCGTTTTCATCTTCTGGGACTTCTCCCATGCATCTTCGAGCCATTCTGGCAATGACCCGTCCTTTAGCAGGCTCATGAACTTGTGCTGCTTGCTGCGGTCCATCTTCCCCGAGTCCTTCGCCGGGTCTTCCATGGCCAGCACCTCGTCGTCTGTGGGTGTCTCCTCCTCTGGCTGCTCTTCGGCGGCATCCTCCACCTCCTCGAATCCATCAGCCCAGTTGTCCTCCAGCTTCCGCTTCTTGTTGTTGTCATTCTGCTTGGGAGTGTTTTTGCTGCTGCTGCTGCTACTGGGCTTGCTTCCTTTCTCTTGCTCCTTGCCCTTGTTCTCCTTCTTGTTCTCCTTCTTGTTCTCGTTCTTGTTCTTCTTCTCCTTGGCTGGGGCCTTTGCTTCGGCCTTTGCTTTGCCCTTTGCTTTGGCCTTTGGGGTGCTCTTTGGGTTGGCCTTCGGAGTGGGCTTTTGATTGGGCTTGCTCTTTGCTGCTGTTGCTTTCGTTGTTCCTTCTGCTGCAGGCTTTTTCAAAATCCCGGTCCCGGGCTCTTTCTTTATCGTGATCTTCGCCGCCGGCTTCTTCATGGGCACCTCCTGCTCTTCTTCTTCTGCCTGCTCGTCCTGGGGCTCTTCCTCGGCCTTCGTATACATATATATATAACACTCTGGTTTTACAAAACACAAAAACCAAAAAGCGCCTCCGGAGCTTGGCTGTCTTCAGCCATCGCAGGGAAAACACGAACAGTAAAGATGATATACTGTCCTCACAAAAAAGGCACCCCTCGCTGAAGTGCTCACAGCTGCAGATAGAAGTAAACATAATTGTCATCGCAGTGTAAGTTCTCTCTGACATGCAGACAACACCGAATGTGTTTCGTCACAGTCATAGTATAGCTTGAATCACACAAGTATATATAATTTTCTCGCCAGCTCTGGTGTAAAGACACATGCAAGCTTCTGTGTGGGGTCTGGCACACAGGTTTGAGGTTGAAGGGTTTCGGGGTTCTGTATATAAGGTATATAGTTTAGGGTTCAGGGTTTATATGACATCAGTTGTTGGGTTCTCGGGCTTTTATAGGCAGTCTCCTGGAGTCGGCCCGGCTCATTGTTTTGCTTCACACTTGCAGGCACGATAAAGTATAGAAGTTACTGCTGTGCAGAAAAACAGCTGCTCTTATATCTAGCTCCGTCTGCAAAAGCAACGAGACAATTTAATTATGTACATGCACTTCTGTACAACGTGCTGGCAAGTCGTAGCTCACTGGTCTTGCTGCTCAGCTGCTGCTTCGCTCCACCAGACCCAGTACCAGACCCTTGGGGATTATGTATAATATTCAAAAGCCAAATTACTCTCCTAAACAAAACCTATACAATAGATCTAATGCAACCAAGTTGCTGTCGTCCATGATGGACACAGGTCCGCCAAGCCCATTTCCACACTCGTCTGGGCGACCGGCTCCGGCTTCGGCTTCGGCTCCTGTCTTCCTGGAACACGAGAATATAGCTATTCCTTTTCTGCATTCAGAAAAGTGACTATGTGGTTCGTCGGAAAAACAAAAGAACAACACAGGTCTCCTGTCGTGGCATCTTCGAAGAGAGGCTTTGTTCTGTCTAGTCAGGGAGGGAGAAGGACACACTTTTTTTGAGCCGAAAAGCTACACAAAAAAAGGATCCTCGCAGAGCACCGTATATAGTGTTGGATGTGGGGCGGTGGGGGGTGTGAGTGTGGGGGGTGGGGGGGAGTGTGGTGGGGGGTGGGGGGTGGGTGGGTGGTTGGGGGGTGGGGGGTGGGGGATGGGGGTGGGGGGTGGGGTGGTGGGTGGGTGGGGGGGAGGTGGGGGCTGGTGGGGTGGGCTGGGGAGTTTGTCAATGGATTTTAAGCAGATTTTACAAAAAATCAGCAGGTTTTCCAAAAAATCTCGATGCAGTTTCGATGCAGTTTGTATGCAGTTTCGATGCTGTTTCGATGCGGTTTTAAAACTACATACAAACTGCATCGCGAAATGCTGTAAAAGCTATGCAGTTTGTATGTAGTTTTAAAACCGCATCGAAACAGCATCGAAACTGCATATAAACTGCATCGAAACTGCATCGAGATTTTTTGGAAAACCTGTTGATTTTTTTGTAAAATCTGCTGAAATTTTTGTAAAATCTATGGAAAATTTGGGGGAGATTGTTGCAAAACCTGCCCACCGGTGCCTTTCCGGTGTGTTGTTCGAGTCTCGCATGTAAGGTCTAAGCCGCATCTCATCGGATCCCCACAAGTGGTTTCCCAGCTTCAAGCGCTACGCTTCGTGTGTGGGGACCGGCACACTGTGTGTCTAAACCCGAAACCCTAAACCCCTAAACCCCGAGACCCCTGAGCCCCTAAGCCCTCTCTCTATATATAGATGCATGAATACAGGTTCTGCAATCTACATGTTCGGTTTGGGGATTCAGGGCTTCATGTGTGGTGTATGCAGTATCTTCATAAATGGTTTAGGGTTCGGGCCGGGCTGTTTTTTGTCCTATCGTGTGACTTGATAGGCCCTTCAAGCAACCCAGGCATGTTCACATGTGTTCTCTATACACTCTATAGACATGTGCACGTGTGTATGTAGCCACCACCACAATCTCTGCGACTACAACTCTTTCCAATCGCCCGCTTCACTTGCTTGTCGGAGTCTCGCACAGCTTCGCAATTATCCGGATGTGCAGACGACCTTCTGAGGATCCTCGAGGTTTTGTTGCCTGGGCACATATAATGTAGTGTGGTGTAAGTTCGACTATGTATATACATATATGTATATATAGATATATGTATAAAGAAACATATACATATACATATGCACACATACGTGCTTATTTGTAGACTATGCATCTACAATTTTATACTACATCCATGGGGTCGCTGCACATTGTGCTTAATTGTGAGAAAAATGAGTGGCTCGGCCTGTCTCATCGTCTCTCGTGCAGCACTGTGCTGTTGCCATCGCCGTTACTGTTGTGTAAAGCTTTATCCCTCTAGACTATATGCTATAGACACACAAACAGCACAGGGGTTTAAGGGTTTAGGGTTTTAAGGGTTTATAGGGTTGATATAGGGGTTTAGGGGTGTAGGGCTTTAGGGGTTTATGTGTTTAAGGGTTTGGGGAAAGCCATGAAGTTCTACTCTTGTGTAAAAAGCTGCATCTCTGCAAACTCTACAACTGCACTGCATTATATTCAACGGCGGTAGTAACGACGATGGTATCGGCCGCGACTGTCGCCTCTGTACCTGCGGTAGCTACGACTGTCACTCCTGTACCGACGACCGTAGCTACGGCTGCGACCATGGTAGCTCCTTCGCCTTTGGCTCCGGTAGCTACGAGCACGACTCCTACTGGCCCGCCTAGAGTAGCTACGAGCCCGCCTAGAGTAGCTACGAGCCCGCCCCGAGCTACGAGCCCGCCCCGAGCTACGAGCCCGCCCCGAGCTCCGAGCCCTGTTCTCTTCAACATCTTCACCTTCACCCTCGGAAGTCGGGCTGGGCTCCTTTGGGGGTGGGGTCGGCTCCTTTTTTGCCTTCTTGGCTTTGGGCTCTTTTTTCTTTTTTTTCTTCTTCTTCTTCTCTTTCTCTTCTTCATCTACACTGCTGGGCGGCTCATTGGCTTGCTCAGCTTCGATCTGCCGCTTCAGCCGCGGGTCCACGGGCGGCTCCACGGCCGGGGCCACGGGCCACTTTCCTCGCAGACGGCTTCGGCTTGACGATCGGCGGCTCCGGTGGGAAGCCAGTGCCAAACTCTTCCTCGGTTTTGTGTTGTCTATATATCGAAGAAACACACACTCTTCTTCTTCGCAAGTAAAAATACACACAGACTCGGGCAGAAATTAGGGTTGACAAAAAAGTCTACACTCCTAAACATAAGGCTGTGGGCTCATAGAACACTTTATTTTTGAGAGAAACCCTAAAAACCCTAAACCCTAAACCGGCTCTATTGGTTTGGTGCCGGTTTATAAAGCGGCTTTTTTGAGGTTGCTGCTATCGCAGAAAAAGGCTCTGGAATTGGTCCCGTGTAAGGGTCGCCAGAGTGAAGAAGAGCCCAGTCATATTGCTCTTGGGCCTGTGGGGATAGAGCTTGGAGTTGGGAGGATTCACTGGATATAGCTTTTGGTTTCAAAAACCACAAAGTTTGGGTGGGAATCGTTGTCTGGGTTTAGGGTTAGGGTTTAGGTTTTAGGGGTTTAGGGTTCAAGGTTTAGGGTTGAAGGTTCTGGAAAAGTAAGGTTTTTATAGGGCCACAGCCAACCGAGCAGCCGTCATCTCATTCCAGGGCTTAACGTCGACGACGGGGGCTTTCTCGGCCACAGCTTCCTTTCACTATATATATAGTATATATAAGCAACCGAAGCAACCGTTTGCTGTGTATAGGTTTGTGGAGTTCCGATTTAGGGCCTTCTTTTACTTGCAGGGTGATGGCTTAAATGATTCGGCCCGGGTACTGCACCGTCATCCACCACCGAGTTTGGTCCAGCCGGCTCCAGCGGCAGCTGCTTGTCGTCCTTTTTTGTGGGAGCTCTACTTCATTGTGTGGCTCTGGAGTTTGTTCTTCTTCTCACAAGTAAGGGTACACACACCCACAGGCCTCGGTCTTGGTGTTCGAATCGAAGGCTCCTTCTGCAAGCGGGGCAGCAGCATCCTCCTGGGGCTGGTGTTGTCGTCGGAATATGAAACTATGAATCTTTTAGGGCGGGTCGTTTGGGGTTCTCACATGATGCCATATAGCATTCTTAGATTTGGCCCCCCTAGCTGCCCTATAGCTCTTTGTACACATGTTGATTATATATACATATATATAAAAACACATGCAGATATGTGTAACAAAACATGTTGTTGAACTATGCAATGCAAGATTCTTTGGGTCGTGGACCACCATGTACCCAGAGCTCCCAGGCTTGCGGCTTCACCGTCTCCAAACCGTAAAGTTGCTCAGGTGGAACCTTTGGGTGTGGTGGTGCAAGGTGTTGCGGCGGTGGGTACGGGGGCTGGGTCGGCATTGCTTTGGCTTTTGGTGGGAGTGCTGGTTCTGGGACATTGGGCTCTGGTGGGCTTTGGGATGGCGGTGGTGCCTGGCCCAGTGGAGGGGGGGTGGGCGGAGGACCTTTCCAAGGCGGCTGTTCTTGGGCTGGTGGCGCCCACTTGCCCCACGACTCGTCTTCCTTCGAAGCTTTCGAAGGGGGCGGCTTCGCCAGCTCTGCCACCAGGTACTTGTTCGTCGCCATCCGCCCATGCCATTGCCCGTCGAGCGAAGCCCGGGCAAGCTCAGCCGCATCCGCCGAGTCCTTTGGTTTAGGGTTTGGGGGTTAAGGGTTTGGGGTTTATAGGGTTTAGGGTTTAGGGTTTATATAGGGGTCGCAGCATCCTCTAAAAAAACCAAGTTGCGAACTCCAAGAAGAGGCTGCAGTGATCTGGCCGCTGCAGCTTCTTCTCCCAGTACCGTTCCCTCACGACCTGGATGTTGCGGCAGTCCAGCACCCCGAGCTCTTCGATCGCAGCTCTGATCGCCTCGGCTCTCTCTCATGTAACTACATATATGTATGCCTGTCTATATGTGTACCAACCTCACCCTTTGTATATATGTGTAGATATAAGCATATATAATTAGACACAAAAGAAAAGTAATGAGTGTCAGATTGTGGCCAATAGACGTGTATTGAGTTTATCTATATCTACATATTGTGTACATATAAAGTATATATGTTAAACCCTAAACCCTAAACCCAAAGCTACTTTTCTTTCGAGTGGCCCACTTCGTCGCACTGTACGTGACATTCTTCACGTAGACACGGTAGCAGTCGACAGTTGCCATGGCCGCGAAGCAAAACTTGCTATATATGTTAGAACACCCAAAGTGAACAGCCTTTATTCTTTGTGGATAAAAATGTGCCTAGAGCCTAGCCCCGGCGCCGAAAGCCTGACACCCGAAACTCGGTAATGGCTTTGGGTTGTATGCTTTAAAAGTCCAGAGCATCTATGCGAAGCTATCTACAATCCAAACCTTCTACAAATACTGTGAGGATAAGCCGCATCGGCACATGGTGGTGACATCGTGTCGAACACATCGTGTGTAGGAGATACTACGTCGCAAAACTAGAGTCTCTCCTGCTGTAAAGGAAACAGCGACCACGGCCACAAGTTTCGGCTCCAACATCATCTCGCAAAAAAGCCTCGATAAACCTCTTCAGCCGGCATTCTCTGCACTCAAGCAATTCCAACTCGAAAGTGTTAGACATTGGAGAATGTTTTTTTGGGGGCTCACAAGGAATCCGGGCTGTCGGTTTGCGGTTTAAGTTTGGGGAGTCGGGTTTGGGGTTTCGGGTTTTGGGGTTTATATAGGGTTTATGGGTTTAAAATTAGTTTTGGGTTTTAGGGCTTAGTGAGGGTTGAGGGTTTTTGTGAAATACTGCTTTAAAGGCAAGACACACTCGCAGGTAGATCTCGCAAGTAACACAAAGCTCCCCATCGCATGTAAAGCTGCACAAGGAAAATCTCGCAAGTAACACAAAGCTCCCCATCGCATGTAAAGGTGCACACAAGGAAAATCTCGCAAGTAATATACAAAGCTCCTCACATCGCATGTAAAAGGAAACACTCGCACAGGTAAAAAGCAGAACTCATCGCAAGTACATATACAAAAATCACCGTCGCAAGTAAACCTGCTTTGAGGCTTTAGGCTATTGGTGGTTTCGGGGTTACAAAGGCTTATATATACAGTATATGATAGGGATCAAATACATATATCACACAGAACAGGAAGCACTCAACCTCACACACACACACAAATGCAAGAAACATTTTTTCTCGCAGTCATTGCCCCTCTGCTGCCGGAAGGTTCACCCTTTTTGTGCTTCTCACTAAAAGGGCCAAAGATGCATTATGCTAAATGGCATTGTGGCAGATGTAGTGCTCTACATGTAAACGAAAGACATATAGAAACACACCGTGACTAGCACCCATGGGTTTTCTCAGAGTTGTGGGAAAACAAACCACGTTTATATACAACATATATATGCTTGAAACTCAGATTGTTATATAGTCTACAAAGTTCAGAAAACCCAGGGTGCACATCATCCCGCACTGAACACATTTTGGTTTTCAAACCCCCAGCGACTTCATGACGTCCTGTCGCAGCCCTGCTCGACGTAGGGAATCATCTTCTCGATCACCTCATGATGCTTCGGACAGCAACTGGAAATGATGCTCCTCAGCTTGCCGCCGTTATCGTAGTTGCGGATGTAGGATTTCTCAGAGTAGAACTCTACCTTGCAAGATCCGTACTTTTCGGCGGACAGCCATTTGTTAGACGGCGAAGTCGCCGCCGCCGGCTTCGGCTTCGCCGCCGGCTTCGGCTTCGCCGCCAGCTTCGCCACCTTCGTCTTCGCCGCCGACTTCGCCTTCGCTGTGGCTTTGGGCTTGGGGCTCTTCTCTTTCGGCTTGCCGGTGGCTTTGGGCTTCGAAGCACCCTTCTTTTTGGCCACAGCCACAGACACCGGCGGCATGAAAGCCATGGCATTTTTGAGGATGTCCAAGTCGCACTCATCCGTGGAAGAGATCACTTCCACATCCTTGGCCGGCTCAGCCCCGGCACCAGTCTTGATCTTTGCCTTTCCTGCCTTTTTGTTCTTTGCCTTTGTGGCCTTCTTCTTCAGGGTGCCCTTCTTCATAACGATCTTCTTCGGCTTGCTGCTCTTATGGATGTGCACAAACTTCTCCGCAAACTTCTTCGGCTCGCTGCTCTTCAAGGTGTCCGGAAACTTGGTCGGGCTGCTGTTCTTAAAGATTTCCGGCAACTCCGGGAACTCAAAATCCTGCAAAGGAGTAAGCTTCTCGTCACCACGAAAAGGAACAGGCTTCTCATCCTCGTTCACGGGAACAAGGGCCGTGCTGGGGGAATCAAGAGGCTTCGGGGCAAACTCCTGCACCTGCACCCTTTCCAGGCAAAGGTCAAGCTTCCTGATTGTATGTTTCCACAGACTTATAGGTAAAAAAAAGTTTGCAACACTTCTTTGTTCCGTCACACGAATTATATATACAGCGAAAAAACACGAAAAACATATATGTGCAGCCACTGCACACTTGATCCTCGTGCGACAGGGACCTGTAGACTTTCCGCTTGAAGCTCTCCTTCTGCTTCATCGCACGGAGGTGGCTAAGAAGAAGACGGATGGCGGTGTCCATCTTGTCCACAAGGTCCTCTGCCTTGTAGTCTTTGTGGCCTTCGAGCAGCAGGTTCTTTTGCTCGTGAAGGATCCAAAAGCTTCGGGTAACCCGCTGCGACAACAACTTCGTGTTCGGGGCGAGGCGAAGAAGGTCAAACAGCAGCCCAGCTGTCTTTGCCAACCACGGACCGTGGGCGGCAGTGTGCCAAGTGTAGCTTATTGGCCCGCCCGGAGGGGGGCACAGTAAAGGCCACAGGTCCTTCGTCTTCTTGAACTCGAGAAAGCCAAACACCACATCCGCCAGCTCCTTTGCTGTAATAAGCGGATCGGCAACCACTCGGTCCTTGGCATTTTTGCCCGTTGCAACGGAAGCGCCGTCCGCCAGCTTGACCGAAGCTGCAGCTGCTAAGGAAGCCATGCTCGCAAGACTGTATATACTGTGTGTACCTTTGCTGTCTAGCCTGCGACGACAGCTAGTACCTTTTTGCGTTCGTGACGAGCCGCCGTGGCGGCGAGCGAAGAAAACTCAAAAACCTTAATGCCCTAACCCGTGTGCTGCCTCTCCCACTTTAAGCAATGTATTTTCGAGCAGTGATTTCTTGAGAGAAGAAATTTCCTTGAAGAGCATGTGAAATGTCCACGTCGTGTTACATTGCTGCTCAAGAGTGGGAGATGGGTCTCGACTACCCTCCCACCACACCCGTCGAGACTTCAGATCGCTTGGGGCCGATCTTGCGATTCCAGTTGTGCACCACTCCGTAGGCTGTGCTCTACGTTGGCCCAACATGCGAACAGCATGTTGGCAGTGCGCCTAGCCCGCGGCCTAAGGCCGGGCAACCCGGTGCGCCCCCTGAAAGAAAAGAAGGGTCCGAGTGATGCGATACGATATGAGTTGATTGACTTTTATACTTACGGAGTGAGTGCAACTTATATTCGCTTGAATTTGGGTTTTGAGTTTTTCTACAGCAAAAAATGTATAGGGTTTATGATTTCTCAAAAAAATGGAATGCATTTGTCTCTGTCTCCATCCAGCCTCGCACTTACCTCTGGGTCTCGTCTGGACCAAACACACAGCTGCAACGTCCGAAAATTTTTCTCACTCTCGGATCTCAGAAAAGTATATATATATATATATATATATAAGTAGATCTCTCGCATGTAACCTACAAGAGTCTCGCACAGGTAAAGGTGGACTCCTCGCAGGTATAAACTATATTGTGATGACTCTCGCAAATGTACATGTACCGATTTCTCGCATGTAAAAAGCACACATCGCAAGCAATCCGCCGGCTCGACCCAGCACAGAATCAAACCGAGCTGCGATTTCAACATGGAAAACCATGGCTTAACAAGTATGCTTGCAACACAATTCTCATAATTTTATCTTCACACCTGACCATGCCGCACTGTACAGTCGCAGGAAAATCTCATGCAATCAACAAGCAGAACCATGATAAAAGAAACAAAACCAACCAAAATTAGCTTGCATTTCACTTCTTCAAATTCGGGAATGTGTAACCTAAAAACATGTATTTTGCAGTGTAAAAAAATTTACATTGCAGTGTAAATTTTTTACTATACAAAGTAAATTAATTTACACTTTTTTTTACGTAAATTTTTTCGTAAATTTGAAGTGTAAACCAAGCTTTGTTTAGTAAATTGCTCGCCACCTAAAATTAGGTAAACAGCAGGGTCAGGGTAACACGCTTGAAACGCCAAAGGGGCGAGCTCAAAGGCCTCGAGATGGATATCCACACAGAACCTGGACACGGCCTTGTGGACCGCGTCCAGGCCATGCTCGATTCTGCACAAGTGCTGCACATCGCACCGGAAAAGTGCATTTCCCGCCATGACGAGATCCTGGGTGAGAAGACGGAGCAAAAGCTCTCTTTGGGAGCTGACGGGAACATCAAGATCACGAAGCAAGCCTCGAGTCTCCGGTGCGAGACTACCGGCGAGCTCAAGCTTCGCCGGTGCTTCCTGCGCCGGGCCTTAGCGTTCGATCAAGTAGGGCTCGCCTCCTTCACTGCAATGGAGTCTTGGCACAACCGCATGTTCCAGGCTCTGCTTGATGTGCCTCCGGCGGGTTATCGCTACACTACCGTTCAGCAGCTGCTCGCAGCTGACCAGAAGCTTTGGCAGGTGGTGGCCCAGGAGAGCCGAGGTGACATCGTCGTCGGAGTCGGAGCCCCGGCTCCTCTTGATAAGCACATAGCCGCTGCTGCAACCAATCAGTTTGTGGTATCCTGCCTGACACACCTTCCTAAGCCTGCCGAGAACCAGGCCCAACCGTGGAAGCCGAATAAGGGACCCGACAAGGGCAATCAGAAGGGAGAGAAGGGTACCAAGGGCAAAGGCCGCGGCAAAGGGAAGCAGAATCACAGCCAGGGCCAGGCTGATGCCTCCTCGCAACCGTCCCTGAAGGAGCTGCTGGAGTCGTTACCCGAGGGCTGCGTGCGGGCCAACGATGATGGGCGTTTCATCTGCCCATTTTACAACAAGGGGATCTGTCGCTTCCAGAAGCGCAAGTCGTGCCGCTTCGGAAAGCATGTGTGCAACTTCAGGGGGTGCGGGGCAGAAAGGCCCTACAGTGAGTGCAAGCATTGACTAGCCTCGCCCTCGCCCGAGGTTTTCGCCAAGCAAATCTTAGCTCAGAGCACGCCTGTTACCGCTGAGCAAGTGATGAGGCTTTTTGATGCCTTGCCGCATGAGCAGTGCGACCGAGACGCCGAAGGGCGCTCATTTTCGGCAGGGATGTACTCTCGAGTTAAGGTGAGCCGTCGCAAATCTTGTAGGCTTTTTCCACAAACGGTGCGCGTGGTGAACAGGTTTGTAGCCTCTTTGCTTGATGGTGCCGTTTACACCAGTTTTGCCATTTTTGATCAGGTACGCACTCGGCCACACCGAGACAGTCAGAATTCCTTTTCTCCGACAATTATGTCATTCCTTTGACCGTTTTCCAAGGGGGAGCTGTCAGGGTAAGCGAGCCAGGCCAGACTGTGGACTTGGAAGTGTCTCGCGGGCCCATTAAATTCTGTGCGCGAGGGTATGAGCATTGCACTCTGCCAGCCACCGGGCGCCGAGTTGTTTTGGTGCTTTTTGCTTTGCAGGCCGGAGAGCGAATCTCCGGAGCCGACAAACAGGTCTTGCTTGATTTGGGCTTCCCGTTGCCCAATGCTTCGCAGTTAGCTTCAACTGAGGTCTGCTCATCACAACAGCTTCCAGTGACTGACCAGATGAGTCGGATTCTCCCCCTGAAAGAGCCAGCTCCGCCTGCCTCCGAGCAAAAATCATTTCCCTCGTCCGAGTCTTCGGAATCCGACCAGGTTTCATCGGATCCCGGCGATCCCAAATCACCGCCTTGTCCGGATCCCAGTGCACATCAGCGAAGTGCCGCTTCCGCCTCGTTCGGGACCGTTGAGGGCTGCAACCCCCTGTCGAATCAGGGCCCCTCTTCGGTCCCTCGTCCGCCCATGCTGGCCGATTGCCTCGCTGTCTCGGGATCTTTATCGGCCGCCGCCCTGCAGGCTGGTTGGGATGCCTTGCCATTGGGCCACAAACGTGGTGCCCCTGAGTGCTGTCCCCGAGTGCCGATTGACCTCTCCGCGAAAGATGATCTGAAAACATTGCTTGACTTTGATCGCCATACACTTGTCGACTGGTGGCATTTCAATCTGTTCATGAAATCTTGCAATCAGGGGCGTGATTCTCGAGGACGTGCGAGCCTTCGTGACGCCTCTCACTTGCTAGGGCGCGACGGCCTTCCTGCCCGCGCCGATTCGCTGGTGCAGCATGAAAACAGTTTACTGCAAGCCGTGGTCGACCTGCTGTTCCGAGCTTATGAGACTCGGGCCCTGGTCAGCTTGATCGGGCCGGCCCGGAGTTGGGTTTGGAGCCTCTTAGCCCACTTCGTCAAGCAGAGGCAGCATCAGGACTTTCTGCAATGGTTCTTCGCTTTGGCCGATCAGGAGCTTGATACTTGCATGTTCGGTGCCCCATTCTTGACATCGCTGCGCATCCGAGCCGACTCTTCATCTTTCCCAAACCTTGGCCGTCCCTGTGATAAGTCCCATAAACACATGCCTTGGATTCCCCCTTCTGCAGGAACGGGTTTCAGTGATGCCTCCCTGCCTGCTGAGCTGTGCCGGACCCTGTGTCGCTCCGCCACAGCAGTCTGCCGAGGTCTCCAGGCCCAAAGAGTCGACCTCCTGCGTAGCCGCCGACTTCGAGCTCAGGTGCGAGCGGCAGCGGCCAACCAACCCACATACATGCCTCCCTTAATCCCTGAGTTTCGGGTTAGGGTTCCTCTGTCCCAAGTACCGAGTGGAGCTGATTACAAAATACTCTCCAAAGGCCGGGGCTCTAGTGCGGGGGACAATGATGAGCCGGGGGATAATGATGAGCCCAATCCTTCTAAGAGGGTCCGGATGCAAGGAGATGGTAGAGCCGGAGATCTGGCAGGTGTGTATTTCTCCATGGAGGAGCACCTGCATCGCGCATGTGGGCTGACCTGCCCAGCTGACAACAGTGCTCGTTTGCCCGATGCTGTTCGCCGCAACATTTTTGCCACGCTCACGGAAGGCCCAGTGGCTGTGTCAAAGCGGCGGATGCTTGAACTGAAAAAATTGAATGACCGGATGGCGGTGCTGTCTGCCACTGAGAAAGAGCTTCGAGCCAAAATGCATCCGGATGTGGAGCGAGTCACTAAGGGCAAGGCCCTAGCTTTGTTTCGCGAGCTTCTTGAGGAAACAGGCTTTCCCGACATGTCAGTGGTCGACCTTCTTACCGACGGTGTGCCCTTAGTTGGTCAGGAAGCTGAGTCCCCTTTGTTTGCAAAGCGGCCGAAGCCCATGGACCTTGAGCCAGATCAGCTTAAAGCCCAGGCCCTACTGCGGCGGCGCGCATTGCAGAAGATGAAAGGACTTGTTTCCGAACAGGATTACAAGGCGATGAAAGATGAGACTTCCGAGGAACTGGCAGAGGGTTTCCTCACGGGTCCATACCACTCGGAGCAGGAAGTCAGCGACATCTTGAAGACCGATGCTTGGTCGCTCTCGCCTCGTTTCCTGTTGAGGCAGGGCGAAGACGCCAAGATAAGGATAATTGACGACTTTAAAATGTCGGCGGTTAACAGGGCCTTTGGTTCCTCGTCTTTCCTAGAGCTTCAGGATACGGATTACGCGGTCGGCCTCCTGAGGTTCCTTTCCCGTGTGCTGCAGGATCGCTCCAAGGTCCGGGTCCCCTTGTCTGATGGCACCGTGCTCGAGGGGAACTGGGATCCCGAGATGCTCCGCCAGCCCGCTCTACTCGGCAAGACGCTGGACTTGAGTAAAGCCTATCGCCAGGTGAGCATCCATCCTTCCACGAGGGAGCACGCTGTTCTTGGCTTCCCCGACCCACAAGGCAAGTGGGAATTTTACATAGCCCAGAGCCTGCCTTTTGGAGCTGCTGCAAGCGTGTATGGGTTCAACAAAGTTGCACTTGCGATTCTTCACATCATGGTTGTCAAGTTCGCTGCAATCGCGACCGACTTTTACGACGACTACACTGTATATGAATTTCGCCCAGCTGCATTCCTGCTGGACAAAGTCCTGATGAGGCTGCTGGACCTGCTAGGGTGGACCTACGCGAAGTCTGGGCGGAAGTTTGTGCCGTTTGACAACAAGGTGGTCTCCTTGGGTGTTTCGTTGGGCCTTGACGAGATATGGGGAGGCACTCTCAAGGTCGAGAACAAAGCGGGACGTCTTGAAAAGATTGCGGAGCTCCTCCGAACAGTCGCCCAGGGCGGAGCTGTGACGAGATCTGATGTGGCCTCGCTGCACGGCTTGATCAACTTCGCAGGTGGATTGATTATGGGCTTCGAGCTGAAGCCAACGTCGCGAATGCTGTCCCGGGCCTTGTCGGGGCCTTTCCAAGGCAGTACACTCGAACTTCGACTGGCTTGTGCGTTAGCTCTGGATGTCATTGCGCAGTGCAGGCCAAAGCGGTGCCCAGCTACAATTCTGCCGCCGATTGTGCTCTACACTGATGGAGCCTTCGAGAAGGGGCGAGGTACCTGGGGCGCGGTTCTTGTAGATGCTTACACGGGCTCCCGATGGGTCTTCGGGGGGGAAGTCTGCCAGCCCACAAGGTCCGACCAGCCTTCGTCGCCTCCAACTCCGCGTTCTTCAGGTGGAACTTCTCCGGGTCGAAGTCGCGGGCCACGGCATACTCCTTGAAGTGCTGGCCCTCCTCGGTGCACACCAGGTGCCTGCATAGATGGACCTTGTCCACACCCTTGCAGGCGTCAATCAACACCGGGCTGCCTCGGAGCGTGTCTGCCTCCACTGGGACGAAGAGCCCTGGCGAGCGAATCGTTTGATTTTCCGAGCCCACCTTGAAGACTGCCACGTGCCCTTCTCTTCGAACCAAAGCCCACTTGTCGCCGCCCGCTGTGGACTTGAACAGGCGGAGGTCAGCAGTTTCAGGGATTCTCCCGGTACCTGGTCCGATGAAGTCGGCCCCGGCAGCTTCGGGAACCCCACCAGCCGCCCGCTGAGCCCAGTAGACGAGTGTCCCGATCTTTCGAACCGACACCCGGACAGTCCAGACGACACACATCACGATGAAGGTCACGAGCGAAATGACGGGCCAGCACAGGGCCCAGAGGTAGTGTGCCCCAAGGCACAGTAGCATCAGCATCACAAGCCTGAAGGCCCTTTGGCAGCCTGTTCGAACATTGGGCCATGCACTTCCAAACAAAGCCCAGCCGATGCAACTCACAAGAGTGTCGAGGACCATGCACAAACCGCTGTCCCACGACCAAGAGCGAGGCCCCGGCGGATCACCTCCTGGCCCTTCGAACCAGGCGGCCCAAAGACCCCGCAGATCCTCGCCACTAGGGAGGCGTTCATCCGCCCAATCGCGAAGCTGTGCCCAGCGAGAAGAGGCTCCGTCTGCCCTGGGAGATTCCTCGGGTCGCCCAGTCACATTGCCCCGCTCGAAGAGCCAGCCGCCTCCATGATGGGCTGCCGACAACGCAAGCAGCAATCGCACCCCTACCTGTGGCATGGTGCCCTTAGCACCCGACTTCTAAGCCACAAAAGGGCTCTGGGTTCGAGCGCTTGCTCTCTCTGCCCAAAAAGCAACAGTTATTGCTAACTTACCATCTTTGAGGCACTGTCACAACAGTGTCCGCACCCAGGGGGAAGACTGGCGGGAAGGAAACCTTCGGGGACTTATGCATGTTGCGGCTCCGCCCAAGGCGTGTCAATCGGCGGTTCATCACGGAATGCTACAATCGTGTATGCAGTGCACAGCATCTCTCTTCAACGGCGCGTTCGTCGACCACCACCCTCTCTTAGTCCACCTAAGGTGCCACACCCGGCCAGCATGGCAGATGAGCCTCCATGTGAAGTGTCAATGAGCCTCGCTTTTCCACGCCCATCAAACACATCGGACAAGCCTTCGCGTGAAGCGTGAAGGACGCAGTGGTGTCCTGGATTACCCTCCAAAAAATACAAAAAGGTAAATGATAAGACGGGTAAGTGGGGGATACTTCTTGACATCAGTTTCATACACACCTTTGCAGGCGATGAATGTTCCGCCAAACAGACACATTCCTGGGCAGGCGATGATTGTTCCGCCGGGCGATGATTGTTCCGCCATTTGTAGCCGTAGCTGCAGGTATGAGGCTAAATGCCTCTTCGCACAAAGGTACCCCTTGTCACCGCCGGTGAAAAACAGCAGAGCATTGCGAGAGCTGAGTACCCCTTCTGTGCCTGTTTGGGGTTGAGCGTTCAAGCCGAAAGCCCAAGCTTCCTAACGTGATTCCTAACCGGCAGCCGTTTATGCTCAAGATATTAAGGAGGCCGTCAGTGCGTGCGCTGATAGTCCCTTAATATCTTGAGCTTGTGTTTTCTTGAAAATCGGGCTTGATTTTTAAGGAAAACGGCTGCCGAAAAATGTTCTGTCAACATTAGCCCAAGTGGCGCTATCTTGCATCTTTTGTACCCGCGCTCGACATCTCAAGGTAGTTTGAAGCCGATCGTGCATAAGCTTCGAGTGACACAACATGCTATCCAGCTGTGAACAAGCCATTGACTTTGCGCATGTTAAGTTGCAGAAATTTTTCTTGCCCACCCACCCGCACCAAAAGAGTTGGGGATCTCTCTTGACATCGGGCTACTTCTTGAACTTCTTGACATCAGTTTCATACACACCTTTGCAGGCGATGAATGTTCCGCCAAACAGACACACTCCTGGGCAGGCGATGATTGTTCCGCCGGGCGATGATTGTTCCGCCATTTGTAGCCGTAGCTGCAGGTATGAGGGGGGATACTTCTTGACATCAGTTTCATACACACCTTTGCAGGCGATGAATGTTCCGCCAAACAGACACATTCCTGGGCAGGCGATGATTGTTCCGCCGGGCGATGATTGTTCCGCCATTTGTAGCCGTAGCTGCAGGTATGAGGCTAAATGCCTCTTCGCACAAAGGTACCCCTTGTCACCGCCGGTGAAAAACAGCAGAGCATTGCGAGAGCTGAGTACCCCTTCTGTGCCTGTTTGGGGTTGAGCGTTCAAGCCGAAAGCCCAAGCTTCCTAACGTGATTCCTAACCGGCAGCCGTTTATGCTCAAGATATTAAAATTTTGGAATTGTTTGTCCACAAATCTTGAAACCTTCCAGACCCCCCGCTCCCCCCAAATTCAATGTACATAGAAGCGCCCAATGAGCATTGCGGCACACATTGCGGCACACATTGAACTTGAGGGGGCGGGGGGGAGGTTTCTCAATATGCAAACAAGAAGACTGTCAATGACTGACTGCTGCACTCGAGAAAAACCATAACTCCTTCGCAAAGTCTCCGTTATAGCTCCTCCCCGAAGTCCTGCCTAATCTTTCCCCAAACCCTCGCATGGCCAAGACCCCCGTAAACTTGTAGATAGACTACCCTACAATTTTTTGCACATGCCACCCTTCGCGCGCTTGGTCAGAAAATTCATGTTTAAGACATGGTACTTCGGTTGTCCTGCATGCCTGCTCTTGTGTGTGCAGTTGTTTCTGTAGTTGTGCCTTGGAGGCTCAGCTGGAGAATTTGCTTTCAGTGGAAAGCCTCTTGAAGTGCTTGAGAGTGTAGGGCAGTGTTTTGTAGGTCTGTGACTGCGTTAGGAGTGATTGAGTAGTTGTAGTTCTGCTTGCGCTAGTTTTGAGTTGGTCCCGAGAACGCGGGCCTCTCCTCGTCGGACAACAAGGACGTTCCGACCCGTGTCCAGTATAATGGAAGGTGCTAGCTTGGTGGTAGGTTTGCGCGGGATGTATAGAGACAGAATATGAGTTGCCAGCCGCCTCTGGCTTTCGCGAGCGGTTGGATAGTTGGCCATCCCGATCATCGACGCAGAGCCGTGGATCTGCAAACTGGCGGTAAGTCTGCTTGTCGGGCCCATTGAGTGTGCCGTGTGGCATACCGAGCTGCGATGTGCCCTCCAATGCGCTGCTTGTGATTATCACCCCATCTCCGTGCATCCAGCATGGAGCAATGCCTTGGATTTTTGTGGACTGTGGTGTGCTCTGCCGAAATGGAATGGTCACCAGGGGGCAGTCCATTGTCCGACGGGACGACTCGAGTGGCTGCCGGAGCTTGGATTTGGCTCTTCCTCTGACCGGTCAGCCTTGGGTGCCGACCCACTGCTGCTCCAGATCGGCTGCTGAGCCCGATCGTTAGTTTCCTGGATTGAAGCGCTTCAGTGGGCAAAGCCAACTTGCCGCAGTCTGTTCTTGTAGTTCGGTCTGTGCCACCCATTTCACCTTGTTTGCACGTGCTTGTGATTTTTGTGATTTAACTGGAGACTGAGTGCAGTTGTAACTGCCGACGCCCGCAGCAGCTGGAACCATTCTGGGTGATTTATTGCGCCCTTTGGTCTTGGTTTTTGTGGCTCCGACGTGTTACAGGCCTTCGAGTTTTCCACTGCTCTGGTTGCTTTTGCTGGAGAACTGGCAAAGCTTCTCTGCATAAGTTCAGTTCGGGGTTGGAGTGACACCGTGCCGGCGATGCCGTCAGCCTCTTCGATGCTATCTCTTGCTTACTTGAAACCTTCCATGCACGGCAGTTTGGTGCGCACAAACCCAAACCGAAGAATTTTTTTCGAAAGTGCGCTGTTTCAGGCTGTTCGGCTTCTTCGGAAGGAAATGCGCCGAAATGGATAGGATGCGCATATTTCAAGAGACTGTATGCTTTTTCAGTCATCAGTGATTGCACCTTTCAATTTTCCGCAGAATCAATCATTGAAAGTTTGTGCCGTTAACTGGTGCTCCGAACTTTCTCAGGTATCCTTACAGGGCGCAGTCTTCTCGGCACCCACGTTTGGGCCTTTTGTCCAGCAGTGCATTCCTTGTCTGCACTATCGGCAATTGGGAAGATTTTCGAGACAACATTTGCATGAATTTTAACATTTGTGTCGGTGGAAAGCGCTTTGTGCCACAAATAATTTCGGTGTGGTTTCATCGGACTCTTTTTCCGAAATGAATGGGCTGCGTTTGCATAGTTTTGACCCGGCCGGTTTGTTTCGATTGTTGCAAAGTGCTGACTTGTTCAGTTTTGGTCATATTAGTCTGTGTAGTGGTGATTGGTTCTGGTTTGGGATTGCAAGCGTGCGGTGTTGATTTCAATACAGTTTAGTGAAGGAACCCAAAACAGCACGATATGCGGTGGCTTGAAGAGGAGCGATGTAAAACGGCGGGTTGCGATAAGAGAACGAAGCATCGCGCACATTTTTTTGGTAGTAGTGCAGACGTTGATTTTGTTGGGTTGTAGTGAATGTTGTTCATTGCTCTGGAGTCCCGTCACACCCACGTCGACTGTCGAGTCATGGATGAGGCTCAAACACCTGAGTGTGCACCCACAGGGTCCTACACTTCTTGGTGATGCAACGGGGCACAGCCATGTGGGCGTGGAGCAGGTGGAGGCTGGCACGACTGCGTTTTGAGGGGTTCGAGGTCTTCGGGTTGGGTCTGTACACTTGCTGTGTATTTCGTTTCATGGTTGACAGAGTTGAGGTTGGGTCCAGGTTGAAGATCAGCCGGGCCACGACTTGTATGGGGTACTGGGGTCCTCGACAGTTCTTGTTCCTTCGTATATTGCAAGGCACGGCTTACGTGCAAAATGCTGAGCCTGGGACGTGGAATCTGTAGTGTACTCGGCAGCTTCAAAACCGTTGGAACATTCCTGATCGATTTCCGAAACGTTGTGTAAGCGCTCTGCGCTCTATCTGCAAGACACCAAAGCGCCATTGCGCTTTGCAATTACTTCTACAAGCGCTGACCATCTATAGCCATACTCTTGTCAACGAACTCCAGAGTGCCCGGAGGCTCTGGATGGGCCCGGCCCTATTTTTGGCCTTGTCTGTGCCGGGAGCCAATGCAGCGTGGGGAACGACGCACCTTTGTCATGCATGGAGAAGTGAGAGATTAGGCTTTGGGTTTTGCACGAGTTGAGAGGATAGCATTGTTTGTTTTGTGTGCTTTGTGGGCATTTACACAGATTACCACATGGTGCAACGGCAACGGTCAGAATGGCCGAGTTTGCTTTTTATCGGAGTTAGGCTCTGCGAAGGGCCGGAGATCAAGCAACTCATTGCTAGCAGAACGCAGAAGCCGTAGAAGAAGCAGCACAAGTGCGGGGACTTCAGTGCCAATACAATCCCTGCCGCTTCTGAACTGTTGGAATATAGCGATCGGATTATACAGCCCATCCTGTTCCGTCCAGTCCGGTCCTGTCCCGTCTCGTCCCATCCTATCCCATCCCACCCCATCCTATCCATCCATCCATCCATCCATCTATCCACTACTAGTATTATCATCCGCATCATAACTAGCATCATCGCCACAACCAGTTCAATATTAGCATTATTGCCGTAGTTGGAGTACCATCGCTAGTCGTGGGATCACCATGGTGATGTTCGTCTGCCACCGATTCTCATCATCAATGCAAATCCCTGAATAGATGTGAAACCCTTAACGTGACATCCTTTGGACCTCAACACCCTTCACCCAGGATCGACGTCGCAGGAAGGCAGCGCATGCTTACACAGCGTATGTCGAAGGAGATCGTGAAGTGCAGCTCAGGGTGTCACTTTTTAGACTTGCTGACAAGTTGAGCCTACAGCACGGTGTTGAGAGTCGGAAGGTAGCCGCCTTTCACGGCTTTGAACCCTGAGCGCATTGGCATTGGAGTCATTGGAGGTTATGGTCGATTGGTCAGTGTAGCTTCTGAGTTTCGGATTCAGCGCACCATGCAGTACGTTTGGCTGTGTCAACGTATATCTCCGTTCGATTGAGCATGTGGTGCACCCACGGTACCCTGACCTCGGTCATTGAATCGCTCGGCCTAAAGTTGCTCGGAGAGACTCAAGCCGCTAGTATTTCACGCGCCCGCAACCGTTCAAACAGAAGCTTTATGAATGTGTCGAGGGATGAAGTCGAATGAAAAAACGATAGTCTTGCGAACGACAGCAAAGATTGCAGGATCACAGGCAAGAGCGGTCAAAATCAGAAGACTCAGAAGGCTAGGGTGGCAAAAGAGACTGCAGTCAAGGTTGCCGACAGTGCTTCGTGGCCCCAACCGTGCGGATGGTTGGGGTTTCGAGTCCGAATCCTCGTTAAACTGATACTTTGATTGTACCAGTGCAGACGCAGCGCAGAAACCCTGCAAGATCGAACGCAAAACCTAACAGCCCACACCTCTAGCCTGCATTCTAGATTCTCGTCAGGAGTTTCTATTGGTTTCACTCGGCCTTGATCCTGAAGGGAACAAGGCACGAATGATGCTCGGTTGCATGATTTTTCGGTTGATTATTGGGTTGATTTTTGCTTCTGCGGCTCTGCTTGGCCTCTGTCCTGGCTCGGTGCAAAGCCACTGGCTGAGTCCTAACTTCTACCCTTCAGCTGCTTGTCTAGTCTATCTGCTGACTGAGTGCGTCAATCTTCACTACATGGGACAGTAGCCTTATGCTGCAATCCTTGATTAAAGCACAAAACGACAGACCTTACCGCACGAAGCGACAGCGGAAGGATGGCCTGAGGCACACGCATTCTGCCCCTGCTGGGCCCCATCCGGCCCCGTCGCAGACCAACCGAAATTTCGCACAACATCAATCACACACACACACACATAGCGCACACCATCGCAATAGTAATCGCAGCAGCAGTAGCACGACTCATCGCGATACACAACAGCAGCAGCAGACCACACGCAGCGCATACACCATCCTGATACTCGTAGAAATCGCAGCAGCAGTAGCAAGACTCAGGGAAGCAAACGACATAGTCAATGTGAGCGCGATCACTACACACGAAGCATCCGAACAAGTACTAACTAGCCCGAGACCTTACCCATAAAAGTTTCTCCTGGTACATAAGAACATAAGACCCTGACCCCCAGAACTAGACCCACAGGGAAAAACTATGAGTGTCTGCATATTTGTGTATTTGTATATGCGTACATGTGTACATGTGTAAATGTGTCTATGTGTCTAGTATATGTGTATATGTGTAGATGTGTCGATGTATATGTGTTTATATGTATCTATGAATCTTTGTATGTATGCATATATGCTTATATGTATTTATGTATTTATGTATGTATATATATATATACACATGTCTATATACATATATGTAGACGTGGGGAGTACGTCAGGTTCATACATGTACTCACACGTGCGCCTCATCCTTGAAAGCCAGCAGTTAAAGCCCTGATCCTGCAAGCTGGTGCCTCGAAGTAGAATTTTCAGCTCCACCCTCGAGCAGCTTCTGAGACATCTCAGACACTCGGGTTTCAAACTCCCAATGCTGGGAGCCATGCGTCTGTTTCTGAAACGCCTTGATCCCAGAACTTTACAAATCCATCCCGGAGATCCCTAACTCTCAACCCTGCACAAGAAACAAAATCATGATGGAAGCTGGCACTCCAGCTAAAGTCTCGAATAAACCTGTTGGGCCTTAGGCCTTGTCAGATCATGGAGTATACGCAAGTGTTACATAATGACTGCAGGCTTGCGAGATCCGCTGCGGAATTGCATGTTGGGGGCATTGCAGGTTCCGGGCTTTCAAGGACTGCGTTCAGGTTCCCGCCTGAACCAGATTGTGATTATCCAGAGCTCAGGATGGGCAGCATCAACTTGTTCAACGTCTCCCTGAACGCCCTCATCAACGGCAATCCGGAGCTTTGACAGGGGTCGGCGTTCGCAAGTAGTAGTGTTCGGGGCTGCGAATTTGTCGGGACGAAGCGGGTTCGGGGTGTTTCCGGGATTCTCGGTTCATTCTCTTTTGTCCGGTTCAGGGGCTCAGAATATCACAAAGACCTCAGAGCCGGGCCACTCAATCTGTACCCTCAACCTCTAGGACCCCAAGATAGCCAGCCTGAAAGCCTTCGTGCAGGATCTGAACATTTTCGGCGCACCTTCAGATCTCGTTCGAACTTCATTCCAAGGCTGCGGAAGAGTTTGCATGGCGGACGCGCATCATTGCGTGACACATAGACCTTGTAGTTGGTGTCGTTCTCCTGGCACAAGTTGCAACTGCAGCACCAAGAACAACGACAGCAATGACATGAAAGGGATCATGGCGAGGGCAGCATAGATCGGAATTACAGCGTTCATGCTTTCGGTAGGGAGCAAAAAAATGGATGCTGACGATGTCTCGATGAATTGCTGGTGCTAGTCATATGTGATGACAGTGATGACAGTTGCTTTTAGCAACGGCTGCTGCAATGCTTGTCGGGACAGGTTGGCTGATCGCTGCAAAGGTTCTATCTTCTTCTCGAACCAGCAGCCTTTTCCGACCCGTCCTCTTCTTTTACTCCATGGGCGGGGTGGTTGTATGACAAGCCCGGCAGTAGTAGCAATAAGGTTTTACTGTTTTCCATGATAGGAATGGCATAGTTGGCAAGAGCGGTGACCGGCCAGTGATGGTGAGGATATTGCAACCGGACGTCACTAGAAATTATCACACGGCAGGTTGTTAAAATATCGGCGAAACAGCGCTAGTCGTTTGTAAAAACTTATCCCGGCAATGGGAGGAAGTAGTCATGATGCTTGGGATAGTCAGGCGAACTGGCACATATACACGGCAGCCGACCCTTTCGTACGATGGTAGTGGTGGGCAGTGATCAGCAAGCAGGATACAAGATGCACCAACAGCTTTGTTGATTTCCTGGAAGCATGGCCCAGGTGTGGTAGACCTTTGGGTGCCATTTGCCCAGCTGCTCATATCGACCGTCGATACTGTCCGGGACGGATTCGGCAATGCCGCCGCAGCCGCAAAGGAGAAGTAGATCTATGGGTTTCGGATATAGAAATATTCTGTTTGACGGACTCTCGGCCGTTGGTTCGGCTGAAATCCTTAAGCCAGCAACTCGAAGCACAAGGCCAGCGCGCAGGCGATTTACCCTGTGTGCCTCTGTGCGCGCTGCTGATGTCATGTTGCAGCATTGGTGCGATAGTTGCACGGCATGTTGCTTTGTTGTTGCCAAGAGCTTGCCGTCGCCGACTTCTTACATAATCGCTCTGATGGATGTTGTGCCTAGAAAATCGTCGTTGCCACGAGCCCTGCATGGTTTTGCGGGTGATGATGATGATGAGGATCGCGACGACGATGATGCTGACGGTGGTACTGTATGCGGACAGTGGAGATGATGATAGAGACAGTGATGATCGTGATGACTTCAGCGATAGTGGTAACGATCATGATGCCGAGGTTCATGCTTGTTGGGCAGTTGGTTGATCGGGACTGACTGTGCTTGGGCCTGTGTTTGTATGGGGACGTATGGTGCCGGGGGGCCGATCATTATGTTGGACATTGTGGCCCCTCTTCTGGCGTGTTTTGTCCTAATTTGGGCATTCCTAAGCCCGAAGCGATTAGGAAGCTAAGACTGCAATCCTATAAGATGCGAATTGTCCATGTCCCTTGCCGTGCTTTTGGTAGCCAAGTCCGTTGTAGATCTCGGGTTTCCAGGTACTCACCTCTTGGGGGCTTAAAACGAAGCTGGAAGCTTGAGAAATGCAGACCGTTTGCATGCTCTATCCCCTGTGAAGCTGGACTTTGAAGGATGGAATGAGGGTCTAGGCTGTGGGAGTTTGAAGCCACCCTTGGTTTCTGAGGTGGATGCAGCCGTGTTAGATGCTGTGGCAGCGGGAAATGTCCCGCTACTAGTGCCTCGGTGTCCAGGAATACCGGGGCCGAGGGTAATGGGGCCACACCTCGCTTGATTCAGGCAAGGGCTTGCTGTGCTAGTAAGGTTTAGATCCTGAAGCCCCTAACCCCTGACATCGGCTTCAAGACGGTGCCTGGCTTGTGTGGTTGACTTGCAGTGGCTCCAAGCAGGCGCACCGACGAACTTGGCTTGACTGGATTTGTTTTAAAGTTGTGCTCGATGCGCGCACACACACACACAAATGCCGACACTCGTAGAAGCCCTAGAGCCTGTACTTGGCTGTGCACCGGAAACAATACATGAAGGGGCACGGTCGACCCTGTAGGTGCAGTCGAACGTGTGCGTCGGCAGGCCGGGTCATCGTTGTCTCTTCGACAGTGCTGGGTTTGTGCTTTTCAACTATCTTACTGGGGCTTCATTCATGTGTGTCAACAGCTATTTACAACGGTCTTGGTTTTGCAGGCTGTGCTTGACACGGGTAGAAAACCCTTTCAGAAGGTTCATGGGGCTTTAGTGTCTTTTCGGGCCGGGGTCTTGCAGGGCAGTACTCACCAACCGGAATGCATAGCCGGAGACCTCAAATCCAACCAGTATCCTTTGTTGACCCGGGCCAGGCCCTCAACCCTGCACCCTCAAGCAACTATTTGCGAAATGTGGTGAGGCTGGTAGATGCTGCGAAGAGCGCAGGAGCCCAGACGAAGCCCGGCGCTTTCTCATTTCTCTACGCGGGCTTTCGGGTTTAGGTCCAGGTCTTGTGGAGGGCTCGATCTCTAGGCCACCGTACTGAAGGTTCGGAGACTGTTGTTTGTATGCTAGCCCCTAGTTAAGCAATTCGGGCATGAGAGATGCGAACTTGAAAGCCTGGTGCCTCCAGGGTTTGTCAGCACAAAAGCCTTTCAACGAAAACATCTTAGAACGGAAGCTTGAATCTGAAACAGAACACATTCGTTGAGACGACAAGCTCTTACAAACGATGCAATAATCAATAATCCGCGTAGACTCCAAAGAAGACGAAGTAAGACGAAGTGACGAAGTGCCAGCAGAGCCGCCGAGCCGAGGAATGGACTTGTCGTCGACACTGCCGGCCGCCAGCGAATGCTTATCCAGCGGACGCTAAAACCAACAATCTCAGACTCGGATTCTGTGCGCGCTGGGGCGACCCTGAAGATCCCTTTAAAACCTTTAAGAAGCAGGCCGAATGCATGAACCAACGGCTGAACCAGGGCAGTGAGTTTCTTCTTTTAACGAAGTAGCCGCTTCTCTGTCTACTCCGGAGAGAAGCGAGCAGGACACCTCAAAATGTCAATCCATGAGTAAATGTGCACGAGCAAGTCCCGGGGGGATGCTTGCATTGGCTTCCCATGCCAATCCCACAGTGCTATCGGGTAAGGATAAGCCAGGTCCGTAAGGGAGGGCCAGGCTCGCATAAGGGAAGAAGCCGTCTGCTTTTTGTTATGCGAACCCGGCTTTCCCCGGCTTCTTATCACTCACCCGCCCGCCGCCCCTTCCACATCTGTTCCCCCGCTTACCCTTTCTTTTTTTTGCCGCCCTTCCCCTCCCGTCCCGCAGTCCTCTCCCCCTCCTCCCCCCACCCACGACCTGAAGTTAGGATGGCAGCCTTGCACACATGGCGCCAAGTCTCAAAATGTCGGCAGCATTGTTGAAGCACGTATTCTATCCTCCAGTCGCCCAGGATGTGTAAGGAGTCTTTCCTTATCGCCTCAGGCGGGGCAGAAAAGCAAAGTGAGGTGTCAGCCTGGGCTGGGGCTAGTGGTCTGGTGCGTATGGGATTTCTTCAGGAGTTTTGGACTGCATAGTCGATTATGAGCTTCTGTGGAGACGGACTTCTCGTCAAGAGCCGTATACACTGTTTCTTAAGTCTGCCGCGTGCATGCTGACAATAATCCAGAGCTTCCCGAACTCAGATGCCCGTCTGTTTCAGCTTTTGGTCAAGGCTTTGCAAGCTTGACTTGAGCAAACCCGAAAGTATCGTTGCCGGTTCCATGTTGGCAGCACTGAAGCTTTGCAGGCGTAAGCGTCTCCACCAATGTCGCGCTGCTGAAGAGCAACGAGACCCTTGAGCACAAATACGGTTTGGCTCTGATTTAGGGCCAGTTGCGTGCATGGACATTTCTGTGATGTACCACGACACTGGACTCCTAAACGTTGGAGCAGAGTCGAGGCAGGCTTTTACGAGCTGATTCTAAGGGCAGGTAGAGAGGCAGCAGCCGAGCAGCAGTAACAACTGCAGCTGCCGCTGTGGGTGCAGCTGTAGCGACATGCGTGTGGCAAGCATACTCCTTGTTGTCATCCCGAATGTATTTGTCGCAGCCGCGATTGTGGTAGTCGGACTGGTGTTGGTGGCTGTGGTGGTTGTGATGGTCGTCATACTCGTAATAGACACAGCAGCAGAAGAATAAGTAGTAGCAGAAGAGTAAGTAGTAGTGGTAGCAGTAGCAGTGGCAGTGGCAGTGGCAGTAGCAGTAGCAGTAGCAGTAGCAGTAGCAGTAGCAGTAGCAGTAGCAGTAGCAGTAGCAGTAGTGGTAGCGGTAACGGTCGCGGTCGCGGTGGCGGTAGCGGTAGCAGCAGCAGCAGCAGCAGGAGTAATTAGGAGTAGGAGTAGGAGTAGTAGCAGCAGCAGGAGAAGTAGTAATCGTAGTAGTAGTAGTAGTAGTAGTAGTAGTAGTAGTAGTAGTAGTAGTAGTAGTAGTAGTAGTAGTAGTCGTAGCAGTAGCAGTAGCAGTAGTAGTAGTAGTAGTAGTAGTAGTAGACAGGGGTCCCTAACTAATGTATCCAGGGGGGGCCCGCGGGTAAGTGGAATACATTGGGGGGGGTTTGGAATGTATCCTGGGGGGGGGTCTTGAGTGCATGTTGACAACGTTTCGGTTTAGACTGGAGCTGAACAAGCAGCAAGTTCCCGTCTCTTGAACTGCAATACAGCGCGTGTAGGACAAACTGGTTGTGCACCAGCGCATGGCCACTGGTTCCTGGAGGGTTGTGTGCGGATGCTTGTTCAAGAGGTGTGGATGAGGGCAGCATGCACTTGAGGACTTCTTGCGGGAGTTTGCTCTTCGAGTCGAGACATTGCGGCGTGGCCTTTGACGCATCCCGTGTGGGTGAAAACCACCGAGTTGTTGTCCATGCGGAAGTACGACCACGATGCATCCAGATATGCAGGCTCTGGCCTAACATATCCCCCTTGCTTGCTCCTGGCTGAGATCCCTGACCCTCCAGCCTAAATTCAGCCAGTTCCACAGGGATTCCAACCGGCTGAAATCCTTGTACCGTAATGTACCTTGCAGGGATTCCAGCCAGCATCGGCCCGGAATTGGTTACCCCGGTGCCGTTTTCAAACCGATTATTACGGCCATTTGGATCCCGGTGTTTACACAGGAACCCCATCAACGCTAGCCATCCAAACGTGTCAAACTGGCTTCCATGACAGATAGAAGGGGGAGAGGCTCTAGCAGCGGAGAGGCTCTAGAGACAGAGAGAGCTCTAGAAGCGGAGACGCTTGAGAGACGCTTGAGAGAAGGAGAGAGCTCTAGAAGCGGAAACGCTTAGAGAAGCAGAGAGCCCCAGAAGCGGAGAGAGCTTTAAAGAAGGAGGGAGCTCTAGAAGCGGAGAGGCTCTAGAGAAGGAGCGAGCTCTAGAAGCGGAGACGCTTTAGACAAGGAGAGACTTTTCGAAGCGGAGGGACTTCAGAGAAGGAGAGGCTCTAGAGAAGAAGAGAGCTCTAGAAGGGGAGACGCTTTAGAGAAGGAGAGGCTTTAGAGAAGGAGAAACTCTAGAAGCGGAGAGGCTTTAGAGAAGGAGAGGCGAGAGAGAAAGCTCCAGAAGAGGAGAGGCTTGAGAGAAGGAGAGAGCTCTAGAAGCGGAGAGGCTCTGAGAAAGCTTTAGAAGGTGAAGGGCTTTAGAGAAGCACAGACGTGATGCGTTGTTGTGTGAGAAACCAATTCGCAGTGCCTTACCGAGCTGACGACGGCAGCAGTCCCGAAGTCGAGCTAAAAAAGCACGTGCCATCCAGATGAGTTGTTGTAGAAGGTTCGTGCTTCGCATCCGTCGAGTATGTTCTCTGTAGGTCTCGGCTACCCACCAACAGTCTACCAAACCCGAAAAACGACCAGAACGACGAGCGTCTCCGAGGCCCCCCAGGATACATTCCATTCCCGTTAAGGATAACCAGAGAGTTAACGTATCCCGGGGGGGCGGCCCCCATAAACACTACTAGGACCCCCTGTAGTAGTAGTAGTAGTAGTAGTAGTAGTAGTAGTAGCAATTGTAGTCGTAGTGGGAATGGGAGTGGGAGTAGGAGTAGGGGTGATAGTGGTAGTGGTAGTGGGAGTGGTAGTGGTAGTGCGAGTGGTAGTGTTAGGGAGTTGTAGTAAGTAGGAGTAGCGGTCAGTGGCAGAGGTGGTGGTATCATCATCACACTCGCTGCGGACGGTGAGGTCGCATTGCGATGACTCGAGCGGGGTCACCCGGCGCGCTGTGGCGCTCGATCTCGATTGGATCGACTCACCTAGCTACAGAGCCAGACTGCCCCGAAGGGCCTAGATGGAAGTTGCAGCACTCCTCATCCGGTAAATGAGGATATAACTTGTTTGGGACAAGGCAGCAGGGAGGACTGATTGTGCAGCACTGTTGTCTTCAGTGTAGTGCCAAGGGCCGGCAGTTCCGGAACGAGGTTTGAGTGCAGCACGGTAGTGCCCACTGACCGTGGTCGGTCCGATATGCTGGACAATCGCCTGAAGCTGATACGTTCTCCAAATGATACCTTCAGGGGAAGAGGGAGTCCATTGTGGGAAAAGGACTTCTGGATCAGCATCTATGCGATGGTCACGTTTGGATGCAATGCCCTGTTCATTGCGAAAGCGGTTGAGCTGTACAGCCACAGCTTCAGTACCTGCAATCAGGGCGTGGCGACGTTTCTGCGAATACCAGCGATTGATGCAGGACTGGGCAGTGGTGGCAATTGTGGCAGAGGCATCTTGCATTCCTGAAAGTATGAGTGGGCAGACCCCGCCTTCATCTTGAAGCATGTGGCTGTCGTCAAAGGACTGCCAGAGGCCCTGGAAGCAGGGCGCATTGAGGACTTGGTGTAAGTGGAGGAGGAAGTCCGCTGCATCATGTTGCCTGGCTGGGTTGGACCAGCGTCGCATTGCCTGCCTCCACGGGAGGAGCGACCAGAGTGTCACTGGTTGTTGTTTGCGCGCCTGGGCGATGAAGCTCCTCAACGGTTCCCTGTCCAGTACCTGAAAGGAGGAGGGGGTTTGGGACACAAGCCAAAGATAGATGAAAAGGCAGGCATGGGAGTAACAGTAGTTGGAAGGATTGCGGAGCTGCAATGTCGGGAGCAGGGCTGAGGTCTCGGCGGCTGTCTCGGCATAGGGATGTGCATGGACTGGAGGAGGGTCTGCAGCTGTTGGGCCAAGGCCGATCGCTGGAGGCGATCCGGACGAAGGGTGCAACCGATCATCAGAAGAGAGGAATTGTGTGAAAGGAGCTGGAGCAGCTCCCAGAAGCGAGCCGTGTGCTCGCCCCTCCAGCCCACTTCCAATAGCCAGGTCACTGTGCTGCCTTCCATTTTCTCCTCCAGCTGGCGAGTGGCATGGAACCTGTTGAGCAGTTGCGGTTGGACACTCAGCGTCGCTAGCTCCTTGGCAATCTCCACCACTTTCTGTGCCGTGAGCGGTTCGCGATCGGGAATGGGCTGCATCACACCCTCCTTGTTGTTCCATTTGCGGTAGCCGAACCCCGTGGTCGGGTTGTAGAGCTCCATTTGAATCGCCTGTTCTCGGGCATCCTCCTGGTCGATGACCTTCTGGGCACGCTGAGACAGCTCGAGCATCAGTTTCTGCCACAGAATGATGCGCATCGGATGGGTGATGGATTCCGGGTCGTTCCACCGCAGCTCGTGCCATCCTTGGGCTGTGGCGAACAGCTTGGGGAGGACAGTGCCCGGGGGCTGAGTCGTGAGGAAGAGGATCCAGGTGGTGGATTGCTGGAGGACTGAGAGAGCGTCCTCGTGTCTCATGAGGAGTCTGGCCATGGTGTGGCACATGAGAGTGAGGTCGGGACCTGAAGAAGGCCCGTATCCCTGTCCTTGTCGCTGCCATGGGGGTTGGGGGTGGTATCCGGATGGGCGACCTCCTTGACGTCTTGGCGGGCCTCCCTGAGGTGGAGGGCGGTTGGCAGGGTTCTGTTGGCCCTGGGCTCCACGGCCTGTTGAGCCCTTGCCCTTGCCTGGTTGGGTGGCTCCTTTGCTGTTGTCCCTCTGCCATTTGGAAGGTCTGTCGGGGACTTCCGTCGATGGGGGATTCGAGGAGTCCGGCATGCCTCCCTGTGGTGGGGGTTCGCTCATCAGTGTCGTTGGGGCCATCAGGGGCTGGGGCTGCTTGGGTATCAGCCGGACCTGCGCTTCGATGCTCTTGAGCTCCTGAGTGGCTTCTTCCAGGTCTTCCGGGCTGAGAGTCATCGCGGACCTGAGGCAGGTGGTTCGAATGATGTAGCGCATGCGTGGCCTGTAGCAAATGAACCAGGAACAGGACTGCACACTCAGTGGCGTGCTTGATGGGCGCTCCTGTTAAGGAGAGGCTGCAGTAGCGACAGGTGCTACCAAGGGCCAAAAGCCTGCGGTGGGATTGCATGCGTTGGACTGCCTCTTCACAGCAAGGGATCATTGGGGAGTGTTTGGCTTTAATATGAGCTCGAAGGCCACGCGCTTGGGTCAGCCACTGGTGACAGTACGGGCAGTGGTGGACTGCCTGAGGGAGCATCTTTTTCAGCCAGGAGGCGAGCCTTTCCCAACTTCCGACTAGGTAAAGCTGACATTCAGGTCTGTGGTACAGGGGAGTCGGGTTGAGATTGTGTTTTGGGGGTAGGGCGTTAAAGCCGTCTGGGACCAAAGTTCGGCAGGATTTGGTGGAGATGTGTATTCGTAAGTTATGCCACGAATCACACTGTCGGAGGCAGTGTCGGCACTGTGGGAGACCTTCTCGACCATGCTGCCAAACAAACAGAGCATGTTCATCTGCCGCGAAGTCAGGTAGCGAGGCCGGGGCCGTGGTAGCATCTGGGTCCATCATGACGGCTGGAGTAGAGGAGGCGTGATCTGGGTCCGGAGCCTGAGCAGGAGCTGGGCGCAAGTCCGAGGAGGCAGGTGCCTGTCGTACTTGAGTGTGATGGGACTTCCGCATGTGGAGACGGACGGCCTGAAGGGTGCTATAGCCAACTCCGCAGAGTGGGCAGTTGAGTGGCCGATAGCTGAGAACGCTGCTGATGGGCTTGAGGTGGGCGCGAGTAGAGCCTCCCCGAGAAGGGGTCATAGAGGCAGAAGGGTCGGATGCAGAGACAGCAGGTGTCGTCGAGTAGTCCTGCAACAGATCGAACCAGGTTTCCTGCGCCGCAGTTGGAAACTCCGGGGCTTGTTGGAGATGTCGTTGGATCCGCTGGTCAAGGGTGTCGCCTGGCGGGTCGAGTTGGCTTCTGAGGAGTAGGTCGTGGGAGGTAACTTTGGTGATGTGGCCCGGTAATTTATGGAGGAGGCGGAGCTGAGCGTGGACGAACTGAGAGAGGAGGGTGCGGGAGTGGTAGGTGATGCCTGTGGCCTCCAGGGAGTAAAGGACGACCGGGTAGACACATGTCTTCCAGACGCGGATTTTGCTGTCTAGGGTCAGTGCTCGACAGCGGAGGACCTTGGCCAGTCGCCAGTAGGCCTGCCAGCCAAGGTGCAGTCGGTGCTGCAGGTTGAGAGCTTCATGGTTCTGGTATGCAACTCTGGCTCCTAGGTAGGTATGGGCGTCTACTATCTTGATGAGCATAGTGGTTTGACCTACGCGAAGCTTTATTGCGGGCTCGCCTGTTTCCAGCTTGGCGAGTCTGGGGCGAAGAGTACTTCTGGCCGCAGTACCTTGGAGATTGAGCAGGAAGACAGTTTTCGTGGGCGACACTCGGAGGCCTGCTTCGTGGAGGAGCTGGATCAGTATGCCTGCCGCGCGCAGGCTGGAACGGAATTGTTCCTGTGTCCGTATGGTCCAGGAGGACCAGATATCATCGGCATAGAGGGTGGGCTCTCCCAATATCTCCTTCTTGTGAGTGATTGTCTCTTTGAACTTTAGGTAGAGCTTTGTGGTGGCCATAGACCACAAGAGGGGCGAAAGACCGCAGCCCTGACGTATGCCCTGTGAGAGCTCGACTTCGTCTTTGTGCCCTGCCAGCTCGAAGGTGAGCTTGGCCTGGTCGTGGATGTGGAGTGCAAGCGCTACCTCCTCTGATGTCAGGCCTGCTGCCTGCATTGAAGTCACAAGCTGTTCTCTTGGCAGCGAATCAAAGGCTTTGTCAACGTCTAGGCTTAGCGAGAGACCCCCGGCGAGTTGACAGGGGGTTACGCCAGAGTGGCGCTGGTGTCTTTTGGGAACAGCGGTTGCAGCCAGGGTTCGTGCTTCATGCAAGTGGCTGCATACACGGCTGATCGCGTCCGTGGTGCTGCGATTGCTGACGTAGGCGAATTGTGGCGCTTGGCGGATGTATGCTTCGGCTCTGTCACGTATACGGTCGGCCAGCATCATGGCTAAGATCTTACTGCCGGGTGGGAGGAGGCAGATGGGGCGCAGCTGTTTCGGGAGACGAGCCATGGTCACCTTTGGGATGAGGCATACATGTACACGGTGCCAGTCCTCGGGTAGGCAGTAGGTCGGCGGCTGGAGACAGTGCTTCAGTCCTTCCGCTAGGTCCGGCCCAATGGCCGTGGAGGCGGCTTGCCACACGCGGGCAGGCATGTAGTCTGGTGGAAGGGCCTTCCGGGCTGGGAGGCGCGCGAGGGCACTGCTCACCTCGTCGGCAGTAAAGTGGAGGTCTACAGCGGGTTGTGGTGGTGTGGGTCGACTTGTGGTTGTCTGGTATAGGCCCTCGAAGTGTTGACGGATGGCCTTGAGTTCCTCCTGCGGGGACATCAGCATGCCATCCGCATCGCGCAGTTGGATGCGGGAGTGTCGGGTCTTTGGTGCCAGAAGCCTAGTGGCTTTGTAGAGGGCTCCCGGGGTGGTGCTGCATTCCGCCTCACTGAGGATGTTGTCAAGGCGCTCTTGTTTGCGAAGACGACCTCGTTTGTGGAGAATGTTTTGTTTTGTGTCGTGCGAATTTGCTGCGTGAGGTGAAGGGCTTGGGCTTTTTGCGCAAATGTTGTCGTAGGCTGTGCTTGTTTGAGTCGCTTTAGGCGCCAGAGCTCTTTAACAGTGATGGCGGTATCTGGTGCGTCGTGGCTCGGCTTTGTTGGGGTAGTCCTGGAGAGGCCTGCCGAGGCTGTGAGTCTGTCCCAAGTCTCTTGGAGAAGAAGATTGATGTGTCTGCAGGGGTCTGCTCCGGGGGGTGTGGGCCGAAGCTGCAGCTGGACTGCTACGGAGTGTGCAAGTTTCGGGCCAAGCGAGGGATCCGCAGCTAACGCGGCCTGTGTGGAGGCAGCATCCCAACGTTTGCATGGGGAAGGCCTGTCTTTGGGGAGTAGGCGGTGACTTGGCCAAGGCATAGTGGTTTCGAGGGGGCGGTGGCGGTTGCCTTGTGGTGGAACGAACGGAGCGCTCCTCAGGGCGCCAGCCCGTCGCGTGCTTCGATCTGATTGAGCTTCCCTGCACAAGATGAAGTCTATGCGGGTCCGGGTTGCAGAGGGCCCCGTTCCGGCAACGTAGGTGGCGGCATTGGCTTGTCGGCCGAAGGTGGTGACAGCCAGGAGTTGATTATCCCTGAGGAGGCTTTGAAGTCTCCCGTAGTCCTTCTGTGGTGGGACCGCGGTGGTGGGACGCACTGTGTGTTAAAGTCGCCGAGCACTAGCAGCTGGTGGCGTTGGGCAATCCGTCCAATGAGATTGGACAGTTTGCTCCAGACTTTTTCGCGACACTCGAGCAGCTTTTCTTGTGTGGGGGTGATGGTGGAATTGGTGGACCAACAGTGCTGGTAGAGGCTGATGATAGAGATGGGTGGCTCGGTGGCTAGTTTAGTATACAGCAGTCTGCCAGGGATAACATGGTCAGTGCGCACCTGGTGGGTGTTAGCCAAGTCCTGGTGGATCAGATGGAGAATTCCTGCACTGCGGGTTTTAGTATCCAGGGAGCTGTGCAAGTGCCAGTATCCCTGGGCCTGCCACTCACTGGTAAAGGTCCAGTGGGTCTCCTGGATGGAAAGTATGTGGATCGGTCTGCCTTGAAGGGCTTCCATATGCATCCAAACATATACTTCATCGAGTTTGGCGGTGCTGAGGCCGCCCGCGTTCCAGGAGATGGCTCGGTACCTTTTCGGGGAGGTAGCAGGCTCTGGCTGTGTGGACAACTGGGCTTGAGCATGGGAGTCAGGTTGTCTGACAGTATCTGAGTGGTAGACCTGGCCTTTATATCGGGCAGTTCCCGTGGTGGCAAGGCGCTTCAGGAACCTCGCGTAGGAGCGTTTCTTGACCGGAGAGGATGGTGCAGCAAATGGCGATGCGGTATCGCCTGAAGTAGGTGGCGCGCGAGGCTTTGCCGCACTGTGCGGCCTTCGAAGTGCAGTAGTAGCGACTTCAGGGGAGTTCGCGACTGTCTCCCCAACCCTCGCACCTGCCGAACTCAGAAGCTGAGATCCTAGGATGATGGCCTTGAGGTAGGCTGGGGTTAGTCCTGTTGTTCGCGTCTGAGTTCGGTCCCCGGATTTGGGACCGGGGCGGCTCAACTTATTGAGAGCTGAGAGTGTGTGTGTGCTTCGTGTCGTCTGCGCTGCTGGGGGAGGAGCAGCTCTGAGGGTAGTGGGGGGCTGCTTGAGCCCAGGGGTCAACATCTTGAGAAGCGGGCGGAGCTGCAGGGCACAATGGCTGACGAGAGGCAGTTGCATCAGTGTCTTTTCGCAGGTCCGTTCATGCCGTGCTGGTCGTAGTAAGGGTCCGATAATAAGGGCCATCGTGTAAAGGTTAATCCAGGCTGTGTAGGTCCAGTTCCAGTCGCGGGGGTGCTTGGGGTTTCGTAGGACCTGAAAGGGATGCCTGGTCTGTCTCCGGGAGAGGAGGGGCCGTCTCGTCAGTACGATCCGGTGCAAACTGGTGATAATGCAGCCTGCACAGGGTGCAGGCCGGAGACGGTACAAATTCTGCCGGGTCCCCCGCCATAGGTCTGCCATCGGGCAGGGCATCACGCAATTGAGCTCTCCACGCGCTGTGGCATAAGGAGATCTGGGGCCAATTTGCGAATGTCGGGGCAGTGTTCGATACCAGCCTGTAGCCTTCACAGACGTGGAAGGCTGGTGGGGTTGCTGCAGAGTGGAACTCCTGACGGGGGCGACCTTGACAGATGGCGCAGGCCTCTTCAGGTTGAGCACGGAAGCTGTGGGGCCAGCCCTCCACCCAATGGTCACTGCACACTGGGATGGAGACAGACGAATCAAACCGAAGAGAGGTGGCCCTGGCACGGCGGTGTCCCGCCAGACGTCGTGCTTCACGTCGCGCTGACCTGGGCCGGGCAAGCAGGGACGATCGGAGATGCCTAAAGGTTTTGGAAGTCTGCCTGAGGCCGTTACTGCTGAGAGAGCGGATGGCCCGCTGCCAGTGAGATCTGGGTGTCCGCGACAGAGGCAGTGCCGCATGGAGAGGTCATCTGGCAGTCGAGGCTCCGGCCACCGCAGCAACTCGGGACAAGGACCTGCAGCTGGAGGGGGGGGACAGTCAGGGCAGAGGTAGCCGGGGGGACGAGAACAGGATGGAAGACGGCGTCGAGGAGGTGTGCTCGCTTCGGACGGGATTTTCTCCTCTAGCTGGGGCTGACCCTCTCTGCACAGCTTCTTGAGGGTCTGCCTGTAGATCTGGCCGAATTGGCTAGTCAAGGCACTCCGACTCAGTGATCGTCCAGACCGACTCGCAAGAGGGCGACTCCTCTGCTTCCACCTCGACCTCGACCCAGGGCCCTGCATATTGCTGGAGGTCGTCGATCGACTCGTACTCAACATGTGGTAGTCTGATCTTTGTTTTGCGATCGTCGGAGGCAGGCGTCGACTGATGCTTCTCCTGCCTGGGCAGCTTGTCGCCTGAGCTCGTAGCATCCACTGGGATCGGGGGCAGCGTAGTCGAAGACCGGGGCATCCTTTTGGATGTTGGCTTGAGCCGTGGCATTCTCTTGGTTGTCGGCTTGAGCCGAGGCATCCTCTTAGCTGCCGGCTTGTGCTGAGGATCCAGGGTCTTCGAAGAGGAGGAGGAAGGCTCGGATCCACGGCTCCTTTCAGGGCTCCTTTCAGGGGTCTCTGGGGCGGCCAGGGCATCGTTGTCTTCAGCTCGATCCGGGTCTGGCTGCGGGGAGGGCTCGTTGTCATCTTGTGGCGGTCCCGGATTCCTGGGTCTTGTTCGAAGGGAGCGGGCGATGACCAGCGAGAAGACTGTGACCGGAGGTGGCGCCCGTTGCCATCTCGCTCTTTGGATCTCCTGTTTGTTGGCCTGCTGCTTGACGCTGGGAGGGCGGCGTGGCCCACCTTGGCGAGCTCTGTGTGTCCGCAGCAGCCATTTGGGGTTGATCGGGATGACCGGGGCCATGCTGCACAGTGCCAGACGCAGGGGGCACTGGAGTCAGGGCTACGATGCCTAGGCAGGCCTATGTTACCTACGGCAGTATATTGGAGGTCCTGCGAAGAATTGTCGGCACTCGTCGCTAGGGAAGAGAGTCTTGGCGGTCTTCGAGTCACCAGCGCTGTCATGCATGTGTATTGCAGTATGCAATGATGTGAGCACTTGAGCCAGCATGGGTGAGATGCGAGTCGTACAGACACTGGTGCCTGCATAGTCGGGCTGTGCACAGAGCAGGTTGGAGGCCGAGGTCGCTGCATATCTGGTGCAAGGCTGTGGTCTGCTGCTCCTGAGGGTGGGGAGGACCTGTCAGGGGTACCTGTGCACAGGTGTTTAGGTCGGTGCCGATGCGGAACACAGGTTCCAGCGCTGGAGGAGCAGAGACAGGTTTCCCGAACTTGGCTGGCGCACTGGGCATGGTTAGAGGTTCCGGCCTGCAGTGTCAGCACTTCGGTCAGGGAGGTCAGTCGGGCCATTGCATCAATAAGGTTCCGGCTGGATGGAGTAGCTCCAGCAGCGCAGGCCTGAGAGTGGGAGCAGGGGTGGCCGAACCCTTGACCAGACCCCTTAAATAACATGGGCAGCTTCTGTGGCAGCAGACTACGCACGGGGCATCTACTTGCGGAGGCTCGTTTGTTTTGAGGCTGTTGCATCGCGGCGTCCGAGTGAACCGGAAGAAGGGCAGATCCAGGTGTCTTGCAGAAGTGCCAGTGCCTATGGGGCACATGGTCGGATGTGGATCAGGGCGAGGTCTCGGCACAGGTGGTGCTCCAGCAGGTCTTTCTGTGTGGCTGCCAACAGGTCCTCCATGGTGGGGCCCAGCTGGGGTAGGCGGAGGCGGTCCATGTGCGGCTCCATGTGGTCCAGGTGCAGGTGGCCGAGATGCTGTAGGCAAGGGGATCGGCATGGTGTCTCCTCCTGGTGGGGCCGTCGCTGGAGGCAGCACTGCTGATGCTGTTGGAGGTGGCAGCGGAGGTGGCAGCATAGGATGCGAGGTGGTCGCCACAGTGGCCGCAGGTGATGCGGTAGAGGGCGTTGGTCCCGTTGCAGCTGGTCGTGGTGGAAGGTTGATCGGAGTTGGAGGCGGGGGTCCTCGTGGAGCTGAGCCGGTGGCTGGTGCACTCGGTTCATCCTCTGGGCTGCTGAGCGCCAGCCTCGCCCGGAGCTCCCTGTCCCCAGTGGTCGTGGTTTCTTCACTGGAGCTCTCCGGCGCCTCTGGCTCTGGTGCAGCTTTCGCCTTCGCCACACTCCGGCCTCGTCCTCGCGCCCGGTTGGGCCGGGTGGCCAGAGCAGCGGATCCCGCCGCCGCACCCCGTCGCGGTGTGCGATCCTTATCCCGAGGTGCCATAAGTCAGGACAGGCTTCGCAGAGGCTTCTAGGGGATCCCTGACAGTCTTGGGCCACCACTACGGTTTGTGAACCATGTTGTGTACAGCAAACCATGGAGGTGCAGAACTCAGCAGGGCTCAGGCCGAGGCTGGCGGTGCCAAGGGTTGTGATCGCGGACAGTGGCCGCGACGGATGCCCTGCAGGGTAGGGCCCAGGAGGCTGGACTGGTTGAGAGGATCGCGGCAGGTGGTGCCGACACGCCAGTCTGACTTTGGATGATTTTCGGCGGGTCAGCGCAGGCAGTGTCATAGCTGGAAAATCTTCGCACAGCTGAGGGTAAGACCAGCAGCCGTTGGCTCTCCTTGGGGCAGGCATGGCACAGGAGACAGGTCGATCTTGCTGAACATGAGTGGAACTGGGGCACCGACAGTCTTGGGCAGGGCTGGTAGTAGATTGCGAGGAGGAGGAGTGCGGGCTTTGAGGTCTCGTGGGAGGCTGGAGGAGTCGGGTGATGAGTTCACCCGCCTGCAAAGGACTGCTCTTGGTTCCAGGGGCAGGTGATGCCCGGGGCTCACGGGAGCGATCGGCCTGAGAGGGTCTGGCTGTCGCCGGTTCAGAGTCCGTGTAGTAGGAGTAGCTGTCCTCATCCTGTGGTTTACCTTGGTCGGCTCGCCATTGCTTGTGCAGGATCCGCGGCATAGGTGGAGGTCCTGGGATTTTGGGTCGCGGTCTTGGTCTTGTGGGCGTCCTAGCAGGTCTGCAGGATGGTGGAGTCTTGTTCCCAGGGGGATTCTCCATTTTCCTTGGGGTACTGCTAGGCGAAGTAGTCCGCCGCGGCTTCTTGGGCGGTGACGGTGTACCTCGAGGCCGTGCTTGTTTGGAAAGTGGCCTGGGCGAGGCACCTCGGGGGTCGACTCGGCAGGGCTCGGCGCTGCGTGATCGCCGCGGTCGTGAGGTAGCTCTGGTCCTGGGGTCAGGGAGGACAGAAGGAGATCTTGGGCGAGAGCGGCTGATGGACCTGAGTCGTAGGGTTCCAAAAGACCGGGTGTTTTGCGTCTCGTCCAGTTGCTCCCGGATGAGCTCCTCATGTATGCGCTGCATCCAGCCTGCCGAGCGGTGGTAAAAAGCCTCTGCATAGATCGTGCGGGGCGGAGGCACTGCTTCTCTGGGATGTCGGACTGCTCTGATGTCCTGGGTGTATAGGCGGTTGAGCCTGCCAGGGCGGGACTGGTCTCGCCTGCGTTTGCCATCTGAGCGCGGCATGGTCGATGAGGCCCTAGGTGCACTGGCAAGGCAGGGCCTGGTGTGGCTGGCAGTTTGAGAGGCAGCCAGCTGCGGCAGAGGTGGGATGAGCCAGGGCAGAGGAGTGGTGCAGACCTTGAGCAGAGACGAAGGCAGTTGGCGCCTGGGCTGTGGAGTCGGCCTGGGCTGTGTAAGCGGGTGGTCTGGAGTAACCTGCAGGGGCGAGTCTGTGCTTTCAGTGCAACTGAGGACTGTCGTGGCGAACGGCGTCCGTGGGGTCTTATGATGGCTTTGAGGCACCGACTCGGCAGGTGCAGTGTCCCTGTCAGCAAGTGGGAAGACAGCAACAGCGGCACATGTGTATGCCGTGGACTGGTCCGAGGGACAGACCACCGCAGGCGAGGACTCCTCTAGCCTGGGTGCACGGGCAGAGGTGAAATGACTCCAGCAGGCACAGGTTTCCGCGCGGGCGTCGGGCTTAAATGTCCTTCCGGTGGGTGCACCTGGGCCCAGGCAGAGGTGGGGCAGGCGGGGGTGGGGTTCAAGGAGGCTAGGGACGCAGTTGAAGGACGTGAGCCATGGGGGTCCTTTTCCTGTGGCAGCTTCGGGGTCGGTACTGCGGCTCCAGGTCGCTTGGTAATGGTGGCGCTCAGCAGGACTTGTCTTTAGACGAGTGCGGGCCTGAGGCCTGGGTGGAAGTCGTCGGTCCTGTAGGGGAACGAGATCTCGAGCGGGCTCGTAGTGGAAGAGTGGAGCCGGCAGATATAGCTGGCCCGGTGGGAGTCCCTGCCAATGAGGCAAGGGTCCGCTCCGCTTCCTCCGCTGCTGCCAGGAGGTCCGCCGTGTCAATGGAGTCTGGGGATCCTGGTTGGGCCAGAGATGGCTGAGGTTCCCTGAGCTCTGTCGTGGTCTGTAGAGGACGAGGACGTGTAGCCAAAGTTGAGCCGACAGAGTGCCAGTTGTTGGTGTTCCAGACCTGATTATGCAGACCAGCTCGATATCGCTCTCTGACAATGGTGCTGTCCAAGGTCTGATGTAGGCTGGCCAACGCCGCTGTGAGGTCAGCGTGTTCTGTAGGTGGAGGCGATCCAGCCGCCGCTGACGGTATACCTGATGGTGTTTGCGACATGATACAGCAGGGCCGTGTGGGATTATTGAGACCCGGCGAGAGCTAGACAACAGCTTGAGCCTGCAGGTGTGGGCAGGAGAACCAGGAAGGCATGGAATGGTCTGGCTGCTTAAGCTTGTGCAATGCCTCTGTGCAGGCTGGGGCTCGTGCCTCGCGCGCCAGTGCAGACCGGCCGGGGACGTAAGTTTGGACCCAGCGGCTTTCAGATAGAGGGAGTGGGGATTGGAAAGGGGAAGAAAGGCCAGGAGGAGGAGAAGGTGTAGGTGCACCATCCTGCGGCCTACTTCTACGCGCACACACACACACACTACGTTTCGTCGTTCGAGCCCAGGTGCTTGAGGTGGTGGTAGTAGTAGTAGTAGTAGTAGTAGCAGTAGCAGTAGCAGTAGCAGTAGCAGTAGTGGTAGTAGTAGTAGGAGTAGTAGTAGTAGTAGTAGTAGTAGTGGTCGTAGTCGTAGCAGTAGCAATAGCAGTAGCAGTAGCAGTAGTAGTAGTAGTAGTAGTAGTAGCAATCGTAGGCGGAGTGGTAGTAGTAGTGGGAATGGGAGTGGGAGTAGGAGTAGGGGTGATGGTGGTAGTGGTAGTGGGAGTGGTAGTGGTAGCTGCACTAATAGTTGTGATTGTAACTGTAGTAGTTGTAGTAACTGTCGCAACGCTTCAGCAACTGTAGTATTTGTGATACTGGTATCTGTAGGAACTGTAGTAAATAGTCGTCGTCGTCAAAGTCGCTGTCGTTGTGGTGGTGGTGGTGGTGGCAGTGGCAATGACAGTGGCAGGGGCAGTGGTAGTGGTGATGGAAGAAGCAGTAGTAGTAGAAGCAGCAGGAGTGGGAGGTCACCATCGCTGTCGTCATGGCCACTAGCACTAGCACTGTCTTCAGAACAGCCATCACCGTCCTCATACATATTGACGATGACCATCATCGTCATCATCATCATCATCATTGCCACCAGCATTGTCGTCATCATAGCCATCGCTGTCATCATAACCACCATCATCACCATCATCATCGCCATCGTTTCACAGAGCATCGTAGAGTCGTAACGTACCGTTGCGTACCATGTTCTGTTCTAACATGACGTGCGTCAACATTCCTCGAGTCATAAGTATGCAGCCGTCTTTTTGTTACACTCTTGCTACATACTTGGTTTGTACATGGTTTTTCCGTTGATATTGTGAATATTTGCATCTGCAAGCCTTTCAGGAATCTCTTCGTCACCTCCCATGAAGGGATCATCCAGGGTGCCCGCTGGGCAGGCCCGGGGAAGAGCTGCCAGCAGAGTTCCGAGTTATCTCTACAGATCAAGACGTGAGACAAGCATCGAGGCAGAGTTTTGGCGCTGAATTTCGGCAAGGAATGCACAGGGCTTCTTCGGGTTTGGGGATTGCAAGATTTTGGGTTGGGTGTCCAAAGCTGCCATGTCCTGCCCATTTGTCTACTTATATTCCGCGTACTACTGCTACTACTCCCAACACTGCCATTGCTGCTAGTACTTGTAACAGCGCGACTGCTGTTCTTATTATTCTTATTACTACTACTACGGTCGCTGCTACTACTGGTGCTACTACTGCTATAAATACTATTACTATCACTGTTACCATTACTATTGTAAAAACTATTACTATTACTATCACTCCATTACTAGTACTAGTACTATTGCTATTGCTATTGCTATTACTATTACTAGTACTAGTACTATTGCTATTACTATTACTATGACTATGACTATGATTGTTATTGTTGTTACTGTTACTGTTACTGTTATTATTATTATTATTACTACTACTACTACTACTACCACTGCTACTACTCCTACTGCTACTGCTCCTTCTGCTGCTCCTGCTTCTGCTCCTGCTCCTGCTCGTGCTCCTGCTCCTGCTCCTGCTCCTGCTCCTGCGGCTTTTTCTAATGCTACGACTATCACTGCTGCAGCGTCACTGCAATGACCAATCTAGCAAACACAACTTTGTTTATGGCGTGCTGGCAGAAAGGTTGTGAATGTGGTAAGATTTTGCCAAGTGTGTTTTATCCTGCACATTGAAGTTGTCTGTCCGCGCTGCTGCAACGACAAAGACACTCGAAAAGGAATGATAGTAACGACACAGTTGTCACATTATTCTTATCGTGAGGGTTGACGGTGTTCTAGTCTCGGTTTTGATTATCACGGACTTGGAAACTGTTGACTTTGCTGCGGCTGGTGCCTACCTTGCGCCTACGGCTGTGGCCTACGAGGTGTGTCCACCCTCAGCAAGATGTGCACCATCCACCAGATGAGAGAGGCGCCCTAGAGCCCGGCCCGGCCCGGCCCGGGCTCAAGTCTTCGGATTTGAGCGAAGCGTCAAGAGTCAAGGGACGCTTCGGGGAAGAGGGTGTTTAAAGAGTTCAAAGACTCTGAGGGCTTCCGGTTTCAGCGGTTGGGGCCTGTGGGGTTTGACACAGGGGATTGTAAGGCTCGGGCAGTACAGATCTGAAGCCGAATAGTGAGCTTTACCCTCACACACCTGCGCGGAGGCGCGATTCAGCAGACATAGCAGACCCAAACCCCAATCAAAAACCCGAGAAGCCTGGCCCCCAGCTTTTCGGCGAGATCGTGCATCCCAAGACGCTAGTCCCTATTCTTCAGCCTAGGCTAAGCCCATGTACACCTAATCTAACGCACGATCGCAGCTCAATCTGAGAGGTGTCATACAATTTCGGTCTCTTTCGCCCGCTCATCCAGGAGCACTTGGCGGGAAGCGTAGTGATTTTGCTTCGGGTGTTGCGGACTGAGAGATCCAGGTCTATGTGTTGCAGGGCGATTTTCGCGCGAGGGTGGAAAGGGCACAGCCACGGTGGGACAAGCCATATCTGTCGAGTGCAGAATGGGATGCAAACTTGGCGTGTCCCTTCCGGATGTGCCGTAGGGTTTCGATGAGTGTGTGCGGCAAGGAGCGGTAGGACTATGAGCATTGGGAAGTCCATGTTTGGGTACTATCTTGAGAACCCTATTTCATGCTGGCCTTGAGGGAGCCGCTCCAGCGGAGCGAAGACAGCTAAGAGTGCGGAGCTGTCATGGTATCGGGTTCGGATAGCTTTTCGTGGGCTTGTCGGTTAAAGATTTTTCCACTTGTTCGGCTCGCAGTGCAGGAAATTCTGAATGCACAGTCTGTCGCTGAGACACTTGGTCTGCAACGAGCCCCGGGGTCGTTGGCCGAATGAACGAGGCCCCAGCGGCTAAACCTCAGCAGTCATCACCGGTTCATCATGGCATCCGCAGCAGGCCCCCGACGTAGCCGTAGCCCCACGGCAGTAGAACTGATTCTCCAAACAGGGCATTGGGACCTACACGCCCGAGAAATGTCTGTTGTAGTGGTAGCTCGAGGTTTGAAGGATCAGGGCAGGGGCATTCGGCTTCCGTCTGCACTGGCAACTCTGGTTGAAGGCTTGGGACCAACCTTGTTCGCGTCCAGAGCTGTCGGAAGAAGGTCTTCCCTGAAGCCCGGTCCTCGCACTTCCAAAGTCCTTACACCGCTGGGCCAAGCAGAAGCCATCTATCAAGTCTCCTAACCCCAGCAAACCCAAATCTAGCGGGCTTCGGTCCATATCCGTCTACATCCGGATATCAGAACCTTCAGTGACCAATCTAAACGGAGCCAGAGCAGGCCCTGTCTCCGAGGTCTTTACAGATAGCTCTAAACCTGGCACCGGAAATCGCCGAAAGGCCTTGCATGTTTGCATGGTGGTTGTGGCTTCAGAAGTACATGCAGTAGAAGGGTGTTCTTGAGCATGTGGGGTTTGGGACGAAAGCTTGTCATAGCCTGTGGCCTGAAGTAGCCTGGCCGATCAGTTGCCTTCAGCTATACAGGGCTCCAGCTGCTCCGCTGGTGCGCGTGGGTCATTGCTGTTGCCAGCTACAGTAACTGCTCCATCGGTTCTTTGGAAGCAGGAGTGGCCCACTCTTCGGAGCAATGGTGGCTGCGGTGTCGCTCTACGTGAACGACCCAGGCACATCATTGTTAATGTCAGGTGTTGGAGAGGCTTGATGTAAAGCCACCATCAACAGCCTGTGACTTTTTTGCTTCTTGAGCAGGTTCAATGGTTAGTTGTTGGTCTCCTGCTGAGTCGATGAGCTTGCATCGGGTCATTGTTTTGGCTTCAACTTCTTGAGCAGCTTGATGTTGTGATAATAACGATGAGATGAGCCACTCCTACAGGTGGACATTGAGGGCGAGAGTTGCTTGCAGCCTGAGCAGCGAAGAGAGATGAAGTGAGGTGAAGTGAATCAATGTCCCGTGTTGTCAATCTGTACGGTTCTTTTTTGCGGTGATTTTCTGATTCTATTCTTGACCGGGTGTTCTGTCTTTGTAGGTCCGTGATCATTCTCAATCTGTCATGACATCAGTATTCCAACCATTGGCATGCAGGGGAGTGCGATCCCCTGGCGTCGATGACGGAAGCATCGTGGAGCATTCTCTTGCTCAACATGGGGAATGTGCCTCGGTTGCAAACCCGGAGCCTGCAGACCCCAAAACCCTACATATAGAAACAGAGGGTATCTCCAACATCTAAAGGGGTTGAGTCCAGGGTCATCGGGACGCAACTGCGTCCAACCAACACGACTAGCGCTGCCGCTTCCTTCCTCCGCGGGTTGTCAGTGCTGCTACTCTTGTGCTTGCTGCTGTGCTGCTGCAACGGTGCACGCTCTTTATGACATTATCACTTTTGATTTTGTTTGTGCTGTGTATTGCACTTCCCTACTTCTTTTCCTGATATTGCTGCTGAGATGTCTGACGACCATGCGCCAGTGCTGATGGCGCTTCATGCTGCTGTTGTTGCTGCCGGAAGCGGTCACGGTAGGGTTGGCGGTCATGGTGGTGGTGGGCTGGTGGTGGTGGTGGCGGTCATGGCCACTACAGCTGTTGATGTCGAGTGACAGTGCAGGTGTAGCTGAGGGGAGGTCTACAGGTCTGAGCACCAAAAAGTAGTCCCGAAACTTCCGAAACACCAGTTGAAAGCCTGTCTATGAACACCTTCAGCACCGAGGCCATCACTTTGGCACAGTTCGCAGTCGCCTACTTCATGCAGATTGCGAACGGAGTCTATGTTCAGGGAAGCTCCTCGGTTTGTTGATTGGATTTCAGGCCTTTCAGCACATGGAGTTCGGGGTGATATGAGAAGGATGCTCAACAGTAGAAGTGACACAGCAGCCTGGCCCCCCAGTCTCCATTCCCTTCCGGGTATAGATCAGATTCGTCGCAGACTTTGAGATTTGATGGTTTATCCCCCACTGCAAAGCTACGTCCAAAGACCTTTCACTTCGAGGCTCTGCACCCATAAAGCCTGAAACACCACTTGGCTTCGGAGGTCGAAGCTCTGGGGCGGTCTGTCGCAGGGTGCTTCAGGGTCGCGGTTGCGTAGTTCGGTCTCGGGGTTCGCCAGAAAGCACATCGGACTCGGAATAACTGGCCATGGAATGCCTGCAGGAGTCTAGATTCTACAGCCGCAGACGCGAAATCCGAGACTAAACAGCCATCGGATGCGCGAAACAAGGCACGGTCGGATTGATCGTGGAGCTGGCCACGGTATCGACGACCATGAACAATCTCATCCAAGGTCGCTGTGGCAGGAAGCTTTTGCAGAACCTCTGGCTTTGGACTTTTACGTGCTTCCGGGCAGAAAGCTCAACCCTCAAGAAGCAACGAAGTGAAGCCCCAGAATCCTTCCCGACTGCCCAAAACTCGACTGCACAGCCCACATCTTTTCGGGTTTAGAGGTTGCACCGCGTCCTTTCGCAACCCGACACCCGCCAGGCAACAAGGCCGAGAACATCGAAGCGCCCCCAACACAAGAGCCGCGCGACCGCAACGGATGCAGTAGAGAACTGTCGGATAGACCAGATCTGGGATCTTGGATCGCCGAGTTCTTAGTTCAGACCCCAACCTTTGCTCGTGTTGAACAACGAAGCTCGGAAACTGCAGTTCCATCCATCCTGAGCTGACCCGAGGTCCAAACCTGTGTCTAAATCCCTTGCACATCAGAAGCCAATGTGCGCAAACCAATGATATGCATGTTTCGTGATCGCAGAATCTGATGATGATTGCAACACCGGGTGAATTACATGGGGCAAACTTCATCGGCAGGCCATCAGCACAAATTGAAATCAACATCAAACTCTCAGCATTGGAAGCAGAATACCCAAGAGGCCAACCTTGCGCTGCTGCTTGCCCTGTGGAAATGGTTAAGAAACTTCGAGAAGGTTTATGGTACAACCAGAACTAGCCGTGCACAGAACAGAGCGATCACAAGCAGAAGAAGCAACGAGATGATGATTCAGAATGATGGCTGTTGCATTTCAATGTTCAATCAGAGTTGGTTAGTTGGTCCGACACAAGACAATGTTGCAACACAGCTGATGTTGCTGCTCGTGAAAGATGTCGATGTTGAAGAACTGCTGGTCGACGGCATGCTGCTGAGCTGCTTGCGATGTGTACCGGAAGACATCGGGGTTGGAGTCACTGGTGGAAGATCGTGGAAGGCTGTGGATTGTCGTAGTTCGAAGAAGAAGACGATGCGGTGCCGGGGAGTCGGGCGGAATATTGTGAAGGCATGCCAGTAGATTGTGGTGGAGCCATGGTCTCTGGGGTAGATGGAAGATAGTTTGGCACATGGGTTTGAGGGTTCGATCGCTGTTGCGCAGTGTTGGCAGAAGCTGTTGGATCCGGTAAGGGATTGGGATCGCTACTGGAAGACGAAACGGGCCCCAAATCTATAAAGAGCAGAATTGCAGGAGCTCCTTTTCATACAGTCAAGCATAAGAAGGATTTCGTCCTATCCCTGTACCACGCCACACGTAAGAACGGTCCTATACGCCACCCAAGACAAGTGAGATTCTGCATGTTTTCACAAGAGATGAGATGCTTCTGAGCCTGCAGCTCAAGAGCAATGGACAGAGCGCTCGATGGCTCTTGACAGAACGAAGCACATACGTTTGCGCTTGTGAGTCAGAAGATAAGCATTCGGCAGTTTCGTCGTAAGATTTCAAGCGTGGCCCTTGTGTAGCCTGGTAAGATCCGACGAGACATGCAGCTATCCGTGAGGAACTAGACAATGCACATTTTCTTCTCCGGCAGATGCGCCAGCAACCGCTGCGGTTTAGGACGTAGGGACTTGGGTCTTTGGTTGAGTTTGGGGAGACGGAGGAGGGGAGGGTTGGTCCCCATCTCAATGTGCATGGTTGCGGGTGTCACTCCCCACTCGTACTTGTCGATGCGGGCAACGTTGTTCTTCGTTCGGAATTGCTCCTTCCATCCCTATCAACAGTTACGTTACCTGAATCGAAACACTTCCATGTGACAGTTGGCGGGAATTGAACCCTAGGACACCCTTTCTCATAATGTCGCCGTGAGGTCCCAAGTATCTCTTTCTATGTTGGTGCACTTATGCACAAACACAGTCCGGTCGGTAAGCCGCTAAGCAAGCGAAGCGTTTGAACTTCAAATGACACAAAACGACAATGCTCGAGCCTGTAAAGCTGCTGCTCTTGGGCCCTTGACCAACTGTGCAGCACCTGTGGCTCTAAGTCCCTCCTGCACCACACTCGTGTTTTCGATGCAAGGCTGGTGGACCTCCTCCTGTCAGCGAACTCCTTGTGGGGAGAGCTTCGGCAGCTTCAGCTCAACACCCGCGCAACCTGGGACTTTTCTGCTCAGCATCCTAAGACAGCGATCGCCTTCTCCGCACGCAAACCCTCATCTTCACGTCGGAGAGTCTTTGCAGATACCTCACGCTAGCGCAGCTCATGCTAGCCTTCAATTGCGAGCACCGAGGAGCTCTCGGTGGAGCTGAACACGGCCGGCGGTTTCTGCTTTCAACTTTAAACTTATTCCTCGAGTCCTCGATCTGAGCGGATTCAGGTTCGTTAGGAAAGCCTCGCTGGGTCGCCCGACTTGCGGTTAGGAATTCGGTCGCCTCAGACTCGCCTGACGGCCCTTCTGCCGGTAGCATGAGAACTAAGTCTCAGTCGCTGTTGTGATTGCAAAAGTGATTCAGTTGCTGCAGATGCTGATGTAGTCGCAGTAATGTAGTGGTAACAGCAGTACAAGTTAGTCAGCGCATCAGTCGTTGTTGTCGTGGTTCTGTTGGTGGTAGCGGAAGTGCGTTTACTTCATGTCAATCAGATTAGATGAGCATCGCAGGACAAAGCTTGGAAAAAAACAGCTCAAAGATCGTAAAAGAAAGTGTAAATCCTGGCTGACCTGTCGTAACGAAAAGGCATGAACTCTTCTTTCAGGCCGTTGGGGCAGAAAGCATCTCCCTGGTGGTGATGACCAAAGTGGAGCAGACATCCGAGGCAGAGAGCTTGGGGCAGCACGCAAGTCAGTGTCCCAAATCGTTGTGGAAGTAAGCCCCTGCAATCCCCATGGTTCATGGTTTAGGTTGGTTGGTCTTGCCTTTAACAGGAGCCGGTTTGGCTGCACTGACCTGTTGTTTCCATGCCAGGCTCTTCGCACTACCCTGACGAATGTCAAAGACACGACGCTTGCCTGATCACTTGCGCAGTGGTCGTCGGTCGACCGGCGGTTCCGGCAATAGGACAACACGGAGCTTGCAGCAAAACGCAGCGGAACCTGGGGCCTTCCCTTTGCTGTGCAATCGCTTTCGTTTTTACGAACGCGTCGGAAACTCTGTGCAAGACCTGGAGCCCCTAACGTCTTCAACACAAGAGCGCAGGACAAGCTGAACATCTAATGATTAGGATGTATCTGCTGTACATCTGCGTGTATTTGTCACATCTCCCATACTTCCCACGCCTGGGATTTGCTACGTACTCTGGGCTGATTTGTCAAGCTCCAACATTTGATTTCCCTGGTGCATGTTCGCGTGTGGAGAGAGGCATTGGAAGAAAGTAGGGGAGGTGCATTCGGCGGTGTAGACACACGCTTCAGTCTGACTAAAACAAACATGAAACCTTTTATCACACATTCGAGCCTCACCACAAACGCAGACCTCAGACAGCGCAGCGCCTTTCAGTTCAGGCCCTACATACCCTGAAGCAGTCCAGGCTCAAGATTCACAGCCCGCTGTGGCGGGAGGGCCGTTGGCACTTGAGAACACGCGAAAGACTGTGGCCGGAGCATGACGTTGGGAACCCGAAACTTCAGAACTGTTGCCGGAACGCGATTGGAGGTGAGAACGCCAGTCGCACCGAGAATGCACACAGGAGCGTGATTGCGGGGGGCCGTATATGCTCGGGACTGGCGCAAGCACGATTGCGAATGTCGCGCTAAACTCATAAAACCCTTCAGAACAGAGGAGGCAAATGGTGTGGCCTTGCTAGGATTCCAGCGATTTCGACCAAGTTGGGGGCCAACATAAGCACAACACTTTGTTCAACACCCCAACATGCGATTCTAGTCGCCTGCGGCAGGTGCCTGACGGTGACAGGCACAGCGTCGCAGGCTTAAAGTTAATCCTTACACGAGTGGAGACGCAGAGTCATAAGTCATAAGCCCTAAACCTTATTGCCAGAGACCACAATAGACGCATCGAAGCGTTCGGGGGTCAGAAGCTCGAACGTCAAAGTCCTAGGTGTTGGTGGCAGCAGGCTCGTGTTTCGCATCAAGACATCGGGCAGAACGTGAAGATTTCCAATCAATGTCATTGAAACGATTTCTTCCTGGCTAAGACTTGAGGGCTTGACATGGCGACTAGGATTGCCGAGTAACAGATTGAGGATAACAGGTGCGGTGCAGTGGCACGGCTGAGGGATCGCTTGTGTCCGTGCAGTTTTTCCATTCTCTGGCGAATAAGGATGGTGAATCTTGTCTTGACCAGCTTGCCGAACTTCAATGGCTACGCTCTGCAGGCCGGGTACGGTGCGCTTGACGTCATGCTTGAGTGTAATTTAGGATCGACTGAGCGGTTCGTCTCGTTTCCAATTGCCGACGCGTCTCAACCACCATCTCGTTTCTAATCCTCTTCTTACTACCATCGTATTTCATGGTGCGTCCGTAGACCCCAAACTGCGAAAGACCACCTGGTAGTAAAAGGCCCTATGTACCCAGAGCCATTCCAGTGAGTCCAAAATTCGCGCCACACTGGGGCGGGAGCATCGCTGGCGCAGGGCCGGAGCTAGCACCAAAAAGCCCAAGGAGCCGACGAGTGTGACCCTGCTAGGACTTCAGGAGCACGTCTGACCGGAGAACGATGTCCACCCGAAACACTGCAAATAAGCACGACCCTGTTGGGCCCGCGCAATTTGCCAAATTCAACAGTGCGACAGTTTTGCAAACCGCAGCAAAAAACACATGGTGTTACCGGGAAATAGCGCCTTGTTATCGGCCTGCATTTGGTGGCCGAAATTGTAATTCTCATGCTTTTGCCGAAGCATCAGAACTCCTCGGCTCGCTCTCCCTTTGCGCCCCTCGTGCTCTCTCCCTCTCCATCTCGCTCTCTTGTGCCGGTCCCCCTGAGGGTTGCGAGAGTTCAACTTCGGGTGTCGTGGGCTTGGAGTATTGCCTCAGAAGTTTTTCTGTCACCAGCAAGCAGGTCGCCAACGACCAGTCGACGATGCTTGCGAAGCTCGTCACAGTGGTTAACATGGTGTTCGGGGGCGTCTCTCCGGACAGCGCGCCTGGCAGAGTTAGAGAGCTCCCAAAAGCCGTCGACCGTGAAGCCCAAGCCCACTCCAAAATCCGAGTCTTCTACACTCTAGACCTTCACATTTGATGGCGACTCCTCTAGACTCCACAAGTCTCGGGCCAAGACCTGGTCTTCTCCCTAACTCACAGGGGTTTGGAGATTTTTTGTTCTGCGGGAGTTGCCTGAAGTTTCGGCTCGTCTCTCACCCTCGTGCCGTCGCTGTCTCTCCCTCTCTCTTTCTCTGTCTATCTTGCGGTTTCAGTCCGTGTCTCGCATTCATCTGACAGACCCTTGATGAGACGCAGTTCAGGCCATAACGTGGTGTACCTGTTGCATTGGCAGATGTGGTAAACTTCTCCAGTGGTATCCATTGTGGTGATATTTGGACTCAGAGATGCAGAGAGTTAGATCTTTCGTTTGCTTGCAGCCACCAGGCATTCGGGGCTACTTTTGGGGTCTGCGCTTCTTTTGTTTGTCGTGTTGGTGTTTGAAAGGCGTTAGGTTGTCCAGAATATGTCATGCATTGCAAACCGGCGCCATGTCACGCCAGGCAATCGGCTGCTCTTCAATACCACGCGGGATGCCCTTTGGCGCAGCTTGAGGTACAGGCCGTAGGGAGGTGCCCCGTTAGTGTAAACTCTGCAATCTTCGTGTGGGCCAACTTTGTAGAAGCTCTGCTTCTTAATACAGTACGGAAGTTGAAGTTTAAGCAAGGGTTGCCTCCGGTTTGCAGGGGTTCTTGAAGAGGACATCACTGCTGAGGATCTGTGCAGCTCGTATTGTCGACAACAAGCCGTAAGCAAGCATTCCAAACCCCGAAGGGCAAAGGGACCGGTGTAAAATGGTGCAAAGTTGTGAAAAGTTATTATGACTTTAAAGTTCAAGTTTTCAACACAGTGCAAGCTCAGGCGTTCCTGCAGGGTCACATCGACATTCTGCAGGGCAAGCCGTCAGTTGGAGGTGTGCTTGCTTGTTTACGCTTGCGAAGCAAGACGAGAGTCGTAATAGGGTTGGCGATGGCGAGGATGATGGTCGTGATGGGGCGGTGCTGCCTTCGTTGGCGATGATGCTGACTGTTGAGGATCAGGCTGTTGCTTCTGCTGAGGTTAGAGAAGATTGCGTGGACGCTGATGCTGATACTGAAAGTGTCGGTGGTGGGGGTGGTGGTGTTGGTGGTGGTGACGGCGGTGATGGTTCTGCAGCAGCGGTCATGATGGTGATTGGACATATGAGATGTTGGCGTTGTGACCAGGCTGATGGTGCTCGAAAATGCACGTGATAGATATCGCCATATCCATGACTGCCGCTGTTGCTGTAGCTGTGGCGGTGGTGCTGGTGGTGGTCGTCGTCCTCGCGGTTGTTGTTGTTCTTCTTGTTCTTGTTGTTTGAAAATGATGGTTCAGAGCAGGCAGCTTAGGGTTCAGGTTCGCCACCTTACGCCAGGACTCCCGGCGATCCCACGCCTGGATCAGATTTGTGCGGTTCCTCGGCGACACTTATTGGTTCCCTCTCTAGGCACCTACTTGCCTTGTGATTCGATCAGAAAGCTGTCGTTTTTCGGGTTCCGTGCTGCCTGCTGCTACTACTACTACTACTACTACTACTACTTCTACTACGCCTGCTGCTGCTGCTGCTGCTGCTGCTGCTGCTGCTGATACACTGCCACTACTGCTGCTGCTACTTCTAGTGCCAGTACAAGTACAAGTACACCAGTACAGTATTGCTACTCACATCTACTATTGCGCTGCCACCATTGCTGCTGCTACTACTACTACTACTACTACTACTGCTGCTACTACTACTACACTACTACTACTACTACTACTACTACTACTACTACTACTACTACTACTACTACTACCACTACCACTACCACTACCACTACCACCACCACTACTACTACTACTACTACTACTACTACTACTACTACTACTACTACTACTCGAGTAATGACGTTTCTAGAGGCTCGTGATATGACGTTTCTAGACGGTCGTGACATGGTGCGTGACGTACTTGTGTGGCTTGCCATGAAATGCCATTGCAGCAAAATCTGAATCGCCGTATAGCAGCGTCCATGTCCCTGTCTTCGCTAATGGAGCCATGCAGCCCTGACAGTGCATCTTGCGCAGCAGCCAGGTCATTCTAACATCGCAAGAATTCCACAACTTTGCTACATTTGGTAGGAATTTGCAGTTGACGTACAGTCAACGTTCAGTTAACGTTCAGTCAACGTTACAGTCAACGTTCCAGTTAACGTTGTGAAAATGCTGGCAGGGGCAGCATTTTGGAGTTTTCAAGCATAAAAAGCAAGAAATACATGTATTTCTTGCTTTTTATGCTTGAAAACTCCAAAATGCTGCCCCTGCCAGCATTTTCGCAAGGTTAACTGGAACGTTGACTGTAACGTTGACTGAACGTTAACTGAACGTTGACTGTGACTTCTATGCAACGTTGCCCTGACTGGAAGTATCTGCAAGCCATGTAGGAAAGCCACGAGCAGGCCAAAGCTAGACCCCGCTCTGGGGACGACTCGAGTAATGACGTTTCTAGAGGCTCGTGATATGACGTTTCTAGAGGGTCGTGGCATGGTGCGTGACGTACTTGTGTGGCTTGCCATGAAATGCCATTGCAGCAAAATCTGAATCGCCGTATAGTAAAGCAGCGTCCATGTCGCTGTCTTCGCTAATGGAGCCATGCAGCCCTGACAGTGCATCTTGCGCAGCAGCCAGGTCATTCTAAAATTGCAAGAATTCCACAACTTTGCTACTTTTGGTAGGAATTTGCAGTTAACGTACAGTCAACGTTCAGTTAACGTTCAGTCAACGTTACAGTCAACGTTCCAGTTAACGTTGCGAAAATGCTGGCAGGGGCAGCATTTTGGAGTTTTCAAGCATAAAAAGCAAGAAATACATGTATTTCTTGCTTTTTATGCTTGAAAACTCCAAAATGCTGCCCCTGCCAGCATTTTCGCAACGTTAACTGGAACGTTGACTGTAACGTTGACTGAACGTTAACTGAACGTTGACTGTGACTTCTATGCAACGTTGCCCTGACTGGAAGTATCTGCAAGCCATGTAGGAAAGCCACGAGCAGGCCAAAGCTAGACCCCGCTCTGGGGACGACTCGAGTAATGACGTTTCTAGAGGCTCGTGATATGACGTTTCTAGAGGGTCGTGACATGGTGCGTGACGTACTTGTGTGGCTTGCCATGAAATGCCATTGCAGCAAAATCTGAATCGCCGTATAGCAGCGTCCATGTCGCTGTCTTCGCTAATGGAGCCATGCAGCCCTGACAGTGCATCTTGCGCAGCAGCCAGGTCATTCTAAAATCGCAAGAATTCCACAACTTTGCTACATTTGGTAGGAATTTGCAGTTAACGTACAGTCAACGTTCAGTTAACGTTCAGTCAACGTTACAGTCAACGTTCCAGTTAACGTTGCGAAAATGCTGGCAGGGGCAGCATTTTGGAGTTTTCAAGCATAAAAAGCAAGAAATACATGTATTTCTTGCTTTTTATGCTTGAAAACTCCAAAATGCTGCCCCTGCCAGCATTTTCGCAACGTTGACTGTAAGGTTGACTGTAACGTTGACTGAACGTTGACTGAACGTTGACTGTGACTTCTATGCAACGTTGCCCTGACTGGAAGTATCTGCAAGCCATGTAGGAAAGCCACGAGCAGGCCAAAGCTAGACCCCGCTCTGGGGACGTACTACTACTGTGACCACGATCCTTCTTGTCCCAAGTCCTTCCACGCGGGCTTTGCAACAGAGATTCAAGCAGCACGTGCAATCCAGGTGCAGTTCATGCAGCAGATCTACGCAAATTTCCAGGTCGGCATCATGTTTCAGGTTCTCAGGTTGGAGGGTTCTTCGTTACCGTTTGGAGGGAAAGTGGAACTCAGGTGGGTTTTCAAAAAGGCGCCGCACCCATCAGAGTTGAGGGTTTTCAGATGTTCGGGTTTAGATATTTGTAGGCCTTGGTCGCCTCGTGCAAGAGTTTCTCTGGGCAGCCGCAACCCTAGAGGGGACACTTCCGCAAGCAGCGTGTGGTCGTGGTCATGTCGCAGTCCAGCATGGCAACGAGCTCGGAGCAGGCTGAGAGATCCCAAGTTCCATGCGATAAAGGCGATGGGCAATCATCATGGCTTCAAAAACTTGACTTGGTTTTATGATAAGGCTTCCCGGTAGATTCGCTCGGAAATTCGGTGGAGCATGCGTGCACTTCAGCGCCCTGTACCGGGATCTGCCCAAATCGGGAAAATCAAGAGCTTCCCATCTTCTTGAGCTTGACAATCCATAACGATTCTCAGTCCTCGGAGCATCATCCAGCAACGTGTTTATGCTCGGGTCCCTGACAGTCTGAAGTCTAGATCCTTTTCGCCCTGGATGCAAGGGTCCCGCGCTCATACTCGAAGCCAGGTCGTACTGGCGGATGCTCAGGCAGCGATGGCTGGCAGCACTGCTGCACTGAGTGCGCTCAGTGCGTCCGGTGGCCCAGCCAAAGGCATGGGAAGATTAGCAGCCTGGGTTCCTGGTATCGCAGAGATTTCATTTACGCCTTCTTGAAGTTTCTTCTGAGGTACCTGCGAACATTACATAGGCCTGCGTGCGGAGGAGGCGGTTTCCTGGCTTGCGACAGCACGTGCGGACACGCCCGACGCGAAAGGCAACAGCAGCTGAGCCCTCTACCGCCGCCTTCACGATCTCTACCACAGAACGCACGGTGCAACCGAGTGCGACGTTGACCTAGAATGCTGCCTCTGCACTTCTACGCCTGTGAGGTAGTTGTTCTTCTGCGCAGTTTTCCCTCACGACTTTTGCCTTTGTTGTGCCAAGCGCTGAGTGTTGTCGCATCCGTGACAACCAAACGTCTAGAATTCTACCTTTGCGTGGAGCACCACATGTTGGGTAAGGTTGAATGGAGAACTTTCGTGCGATACACTTGGACAAACCACTGTCGACGAGAGGCCAACCCGAGACAACGAAGACAACCAATCTTTTGGTGAGTTCTTATGTTTTGTTTTCAGTGCTCGATTACATTTGCAATCTCAAGACCAAGCCACACAGCGGAGGGTATAAATCACGCTTAACATGGTTGGGTTATGCAGGCATTTAATTTCACAAGGTCCCGTGTGCATCCTAGAGTTGCTACTCGTCTTAATACGTGAAGAAAAATCTATGGCGATTCTGTTCCGGTTGTCTCCTACCCATAACTCAGAAGTGCGTCTTCCCAGTTTCGTTTGTTGTATGATGTCATTGCGTTCTACTCGTTCTGGGTTCGCGCGGGTTGGTATCGCAAGCTTCCAAAAGCTTTAAGCACTGATCCACGACAAGCTATGCTTGGGATTCGGAAGGACCGTCCTCGAGGGTGCAGATAGTGGTTTTTTCAGGCTTTGGAGCGTCAGGACACCGCCGGGCCTCCACCTTAAACCTTGGCAGTATCGTCGGTTCAGTGTTCCCAGTGCACTCGGGCTTCCGATTTCAGGGTGCGAAGTTCAGCGCCCGCTGCAGGGTCTTGGAGTTTGTTAATTGGCAAGCCGAATTCACTTTGCAGTTGACCCCAACAGCATCGACTTTCCCGAAGGTCCAGTGACCAGACGGCACAGTTGACCAAGAGATTTGTCGATTTCTATGCGCAGAATGCATCTTTCCAGTGCGAGCCGCGTGGCCGCAAAAGCAACAGGATTATCCACACTTGCTTGGTGGGTCTGATGGAACATGGTTGCGGTCCAAACCGGGACTTGATATACCAGAAGGATAATTAAAGTAACGATTGTACTGTTTCTGCAAACAACAATTAGGGCTACGATTGTACCGTATCTGCAAAGGATAATTAGATTCACGATTGTAAATGTTTCTGCAAAATACATAGATTTTTTACAGATGAACACTCCAAGCACAGAAACAACCACATTGTCGCTGCTGATGCTGCTACTGCGACTGCTGTTGCTACTGCTACTACCACTCCTACTCTTACTACTGCCTCTATTAGTCGTACTTCTAGCACTACGACAGGTACCAGTATCGTACAAGAACCACCAGTGCGCACTAGCACTTGCACTAGCACTAGTGCGGGACCAGTACCGGCACCAGTACTAGTACTTGTTCGTAGTACTTGTACTGATGCCAGTAGTAGCACTGATACTCGTACTAATGCTAGTACCAGTAGTTGTCTACTATTGAATCCAGCCTGCCCAATAGCCAGGAACCAGACGATGACTTACAACGACTGGCTCGACGTGATCCAAGCAGTCGGGGCCTTGCGCGCTTACAGCCAGGCCTGTCGGCTCAGAAATGGTGCACTCTGAAGCTGACCTTTGGGCAGCTTTTTTTGGATTCGGGGTTTGATAGAGTGAGTGGAGGTCGCGGCGTGTTTCGTTCAACTCGCCTATTTTCTGCCCAAACCTGCAAACCCACAGCACGCAAATCAAACCTACTGAGCAGTGGAGCGATGAGGACTCTCTCTAATGTTGCAACTGCTACTTCTGCTACTGCTACTACTACTACTACTACTACTACTACTACTACTACTACTACTACTACTACTACTACTACTACTACTACTCACTGCTTCTTCGTCGATGCCAACGACGACGACGAGTACGACTTGGACCACGACCAGGACGGCGACGACCGCGACGACCACGACGACCACGACGACCACGACGACCACGACGACCACGACGACCACGACGACCATGACCCGCCACGACCACGACCCACGACGACGGCGACTACGACCCAACAAGTAAAATGTGAGATTGGCGTTTGCTTCCAACGAGGGCATTTTTGTTCATGATCGTGATGATATGGGCGACGAAAGAGCATGATATGATGCTTTTGTTTGATGACGATGCTGGTGAACTCGCCTGTATCACTGGGTCTGAGCTGCGCAGGAAGCTTCCAGCATCTATTTGACCGCATCCTCAGCAGGCTCGTTTCACAGTTCCCGACTTCTGTGTCGAGCAGATTTGCAGTTTCGGGTCGCGTTCAAGCCAAAGGGTGTGGAGTGTAAGCAGTTTAACGAACTTGGGACATTGAGAGGTATGCCAGCCATGAACCTGGGGAAAGCACGATTGCCCGCATTGCGTACGTGTTGTTGGAGGTGACAAGTTTCAAGTTATGCTCGCCTCTCAACATCTTTAGCTCGTGTGCACCGGGGCCAGCAGATTTCCAGGTGGGCCCACAGAGGCTGCACTTGTGACCGCCGCAAAGAGCAGGGCAACTCCTCTTGAAAAGTCCGCGGGTCAATTTGGTATTGTTTGTTTGGGGTCTCAGAGTAATGAAGGCGTTCTGAACCGACGCTCCTATCCCACGTGTGCCGTGTTCGAGTTGTGTTGAGCTTTCACCTGAACGGTTTCAGGTGCTGGTTCCGGGTGGACTTGAATCCTGCGTTTTGCTGTCTGGCATCGGGAGCCCTCCGCTTCTTTCAAACCACCAGACCCTTGCAATCACGGTCCAGCAAGCAATCAAACAGAACACAACCAACAGAGCAGGCAAGCAAGCAGGCAGCAGGCAAACATGCAGGCAGGCAGGCAAGCAAGCAAACCCGCCCGCCCGTCCGCCCGGCCGCTGACCCACGCGCATGCACAGACACACCCACCCACCCGCCCACCCGCCCGCCCGCACGCACACGCACGCACGCACGCACGCACGCCCACACGCCCACACGCCCACACGCCCACACGCCCACACGCCCACACGCCCACACGCCCACACGCCCACACGCCCACACGCCCACACGCCCACACGCCCACACGCCCACACGCCCACACACACGCCCACACGCCCACACACACGCCCACACGCCCACACACACGCCCACACGCCCACACACGCGCCCACACGCCCACACACACGGCCACACGCCCACACACACGGCCCACACGCCCACACACAGGCC
>CAJNDT010005967.1:183136-333556 GCA_905221615.1 Symbiodinium sp. CCMP2592
GAGACACACAGACACACACACACACACACACAGAGACACACAGACACACACACACAGACACACACACACACACACAGAGACACACAGAGACACACAGAGACACACAGAGACACACAGACACAGAGACACACAGAGACACACAGAGACACACACACACACAGAGACACACACGCACGGAGACACACAGACACACACAGACACACACACACACACAGAGACACACACACGCACGGAGACACACACACACACAGAGACACACACACACACACAGAGACACACACACGCACAGAGACACACACACACACACACGGAATGTCAAGTGAGGTTTCTTTATGCGACGAACCAACTGATGCCCAGGTCTCAAGTGACCACACATCAGAGACTTTTGACATGTCAGCACATGGTCAAGAATGTCGAAGGAGTACGGCAAGAAGTAACCCTGCCTGAACCTGCCACCTGCCTAAACCACAACACGGCCTGACTACCTGCAAAGACTCCGAAGGCGTTCTGAACGGGGTCCTCGGCTTAGCCCCACGCCATGTCCAATGAAGCGCAACAGAAGGAAATTGTTACATCCAGGAGAACCAATGTACAGCAAGGATGTTATACGATGTCACAAACTGCAGGTACATGTTCCGGCGTCCCGGAACACATCACCATGGAAAGCTGGCGTCTTTGTTAGCGGGAGTCCAGCAGTCCATGCTCCCGCCCCCTGCTGTATTCAAATATCAAATGCAGAAAGGAGTTCGGTAACAGGAGCGTGATGGGAAGGCCCTTGGACACAGGGTTGTCACACACACACACACACACACACCCCGCCGTAGCGGGGTGAAATCTTGTGGCTCAGTAGGGATGCAGAAAGTGAAAACGGTGTTCATGTAGCACAAGAGCCACCACCGTGCAGGCTGCTGAGTAGTTGGATGCCATCCAAGCTCTGGTTGAACTCATCGTTAAAGACCTGCTGGATGTCCTTAAAGCTCTGGCTGAACTGGTCGCCAAACGTCAAAATCTGCAGGTTGAGCTCGTCACCAAACGTCAAGTTCTGCAGGCTGCCGGGTAGCTGGATGCCCTCAAAGCTGCGGTCCAACTCATCGCCAGCACGAAACTGCGCAGACTGCTGAGTAGTTGGATGCTATCCAAGCTCTGGCTGAACTGATCGTCAAAGACCTGCTGGATGTCCTCAAAGGTCTCGTTGAACTAGTCGCCAAACGTCGAAATCTGCCGGTTGAACTCGTCGCCAAACGTTAAGTTCCGCAGGCTGCCGGGTGGCTGGATGCCCTCAAAGCTGCGGTCGAACTCATCGCAAAGCGCCAAACTGCGCAGGCTGCTGAGTAGTTGGATGCAATCCAAACTCTGGTTGGAACGCATCGCTAAAACCTGCTGGATGCCCTCAAAGCTCTGGTTGAACTGGTCGCCAAGGCTCTGGTAAAACTGGTCGCCAACGTCAAAACTGCAGGTTGAGCTGCCGGGTGGCTGGATGCCCGCAAAGCTGCGGTCGAACTCATCGTAGCGCGCCAAACTGTGCAGGCTGCGGAGTAGTTGGATGCGATCCAAGCTCTGGTTGGACTCATCGCAAAAGACCTGCTGGATGCCCTCAAGACGCTGGTTGAACTAGTCTCCAAACGTCAAAATCTGCAGGTTGAGCTCGTCGCCAAACGTCAAGTTGCCCGAAACCCGTTACAAACTCTGAACCCTAAACCAGGAACCCAAAACCCGAAAACCAGAAGAAAAGCAGGAACCCTAGTCCTAAACCTTAGCCTAACTCCTTCTGCAGGCTGTCGGGTAGCTGGATGCACTCAGAGCTGCGGTCGAACTCGTTGCCAAGCGCCAAACTGTGCAGACTGCTGAGTAGTTGGATGCCATCCCAGCTTGGCTGAACTCATCGCCAAAGACCTGCTGGGAGTCCTCAAAGCTCTGGTTGAACTGGTCGCCAAAACGTCAAAATCTGCAGGTTGAACTCGCCGCCGAATGTCGCAGGTTGCCAGGTAGCTGGATGCCCTCAAAGGTGCGATCGAACTCATCGCAAAGCGCTAAACTGTGCAGGCTGCTGAGTGGTTGGATACCATCCAAGCTCTGGCTGAACTCATCGTCAAAACCTGTTAGATGCCCTCCCAGCTCTGGTCGAACTGGTCGCCAAACGTCAGAATCTGCAGGTTGAACTCGTCGCCGAAGGTCAAGTTCTGCAGGCTGTCGGGTAGCTGGATGCCCTCAAAGCTGCGGTCGAACTCATCACAAAGCGCCAAATTGTGCAGGCTGCTGAGGTGTTGGATGCCATCCAAGCTCTGGCTGAACTCAACGCCCAAGACCTGCTGGATGCCCTCCTGGATGTCCTCAAAGCTCTGGTTGAACTGGTCGCCAAACGTGGTCGCGAAACGTCCAAATCTGCGGGTTGAACTCGTCGCCAAACGTCAAGTTCTGTAGGCGGTCGGGTAGCTGGATGCACTCAAAGCTGTGGTTGAACTCGTCGCCGAGCGTCAAACCGTGCAGGCTGCTGAGTAGTTGGATGCCGTCCAAGCTCTGGCTGAACTCCTCGCCAAAGACCCGCCGGATGCCTTCAAAGCTCTGGTTGGACTGGTCGCCAAACGTCAAAATCTGCAGGTTGAGCTCGTGGCCAAACGTCAGGTTCGGGTAGCTGAACGTCCTCAAAGCTGCGATCGAACTCATCGTCAAGCGTCAAAATGTGCAGACTGCTGAGTATTAGTAGTTGGATGCCATCCAAGCTCTGGCTGATCTCATCCCCAAAGACCTGCTGGATGCCCTCAAAGCTCTGGTTGAACTCTGGTTGAACTGGTTGCTAAAAGTCAAAATCTGCAGGTTGAACTCGTCGCCAAACGTCAAGTTCTGCAGGCTGCCGGGTAGCTGGATGCCCTCAAAGCTGCGGCCGAACTCATCGCCAAGCGCCAAACTGCGCGGGCTGCTGAGTAGTTGGATGCCATTCAAGCTCTGGTTGAACTCGTCGCCAAAGACCTGCTGGATGCCCTCCAAGCTCTGGTTGAACTGGTCGCCAAACGTCAAAATCTGCAGGTTGAGCTCGTCACCCAACGTCAAGTTCTGCAGGCTGCCGGGTATCTGGATGCCCTCAAAGCTGCAGTCAAACTCACCGCCAAGCGCGAAACTATGCAGAATAGTTGGGTGTCATCCAAGCTCTGGCTAAACTCATCGTCAAAGACCTCCTGGATGCCCTCACTTAAGCTCTGGTTGAACTGGTCGCCAAATGTCGAAAGTTGAACTCGTCGCCAAACATCAAGTTCCGCAGGCTGCCGGGTAGCTGGATGCCCTCAAAGCTGCGGTCGAACTCATCACAAAGCGCCAAACTGTGCACGCTGCTGAGTAGTTGGATGCCATCCAAGCTCATGTTGAACTCATCGCCCAAGACCTGCTGGATGCCCTCAAAGCTCTGGTTGTACTGGTCGCCAAACGTGGTCGCGAAACGCCCAAATCTGCAGGTTGAACTCGTCGCCAAACGTCAAGTTCTGCAGGCTGCCGGGTGGCTGGATGCACTCAAAGCCGTGGTTGAACTCGTCGCCGAGCGTCAAACTGTGCAGGCTGCTGCGTAGTTCCATGCCATCCAAGCTCTGGCTGAACTCATCGCAGAAGACCTGCTGGAAGCCCTTAAAGCTCTGGTTGAGCTGGTCGCCAAACGTCATAATCTGCAGGCTGAACTCGTCGCCAAACGCTGAACTCATCGCCAGAAAACTGCTGGATGCCCTAGAAGCTCTGGTCGAACTGGTCGCCAAACGTTAAAATCTGCAGGTGGAGCTCGTCGCCAAACGTCAAGTTCTGTAGGCTGCCAGGTAGTTGGATGCCCTCAAAGCGGTCGAACTCATCGCCAAGCGCCAAACTGTGCAGGCTGCTGAGTAGTTGGATGTCATCCAAGCTCTGGTTGGACCCATCGCCCAAACCTGTTGGATGCCCTTTAATCCTCTGGTTGATCTGGTCGCCAAACGTGAAAATCTGCAGGTTGAACTCGTCGCCAAACGTCAAGTTCTGCAGGCTGCCGGGTAGCTGTATGCCCTCAAAGCTGCGGTCGAACTCATCGCCAAGCACGAAACTGCGCAGACTGCTGAGTAGTTGGATACCGTCCAAGCTCTGGCTGAACTCATCGCCAAAGACTTGCTGGATGCCCTGCAAGCTCTGGTTGAACTGGTCGCCAAAAGTCAAATTCTGCAGGTTGAACTCGTCGACAAACGTCAAGTTCAGGCTGTCGGGAGCTGGATGCGCTCAAAGCTGTGGTCGAACTCATCGCAAAGCAAGCTCTGGTTGAACTCATCGCCAAAGACCTGCTGGATGCCCTCAAAGCTCTGGTTGAACTGGTCGCCAAACGTCAAAACCTGAAGGGTTGAACTCGTCGCCAAACGTCAAGTTCTGCAGGCTGTCGGGTAGCTGGATGCACTCAAAGCCGTGGTTGAACGCGTCGCCGAGCGCCAAACTGTGCAGGCTGCTGCGTAGTTCCATGCCATCCAAGCTGTGGCTGAACTCATCGCCCAAGACCTGCTGGAAGCCCTTAAAGCTCTGGTTGAACTGGTCGCCAAACATCATAATCTGCAGGTTGAACTCGTCGCCAAACGCTGAACTCATCGCCAGAAACCTGCTGGATGCCCTAGAAGCTCTGGTCGAACTGGTCGCTAAACGTTAAAATCTGCAGGTGGAGCTCGTCGCCAAACGCCAAGTTCTGTAGGCTGCCGGGTGGCTGGATGCACTCAAAGCCGTGGTTGAACTCGGCGCCGAGCGCCAATTTGTGCAGGCTGCTGCGTAGTTCCATGCCATCCAAGCTCTGGCTGAACTCATCGCCCAAGACCTGCTGGAAGCCCTTAACGCTCTGGTTGAACTGGTCGCCAAACGTCATAATCTGCAGGTTGAACTCGTCGCCAAACGCTGAACTCATCGTCAGAAACCTGCTGGATGCCCTAGAAGCCCTTGTCGAACTGGTCGCCAAACGTTAAAATCTGCAGGTGGAGCTCGTCGCTAAACGTCAAGTTCTGTAGGCTGCTTGGATGCCCTCAAAGCGGTCGAACTCATCGCCAATCGCCAAACTGTGCAGGCTGCTGAGTAGTTGGATGTCATCCAAGCTCTGGTTGAACTCATCGCCCAAACCTGTTGGATGCCCTTAAACCTCTGGTTGATCTGGTCGCCAAACGTGAAAATCTGCAGGTTGAACTCGTCGCCAAACGTCAAGGTCTGCAGGCTGCCGGGTAGCTGGATGCCCTCAAAGCTGCGGTCGAACTCATCGCCAAGCACGAAACTGTGCAGACTGCTGAGTAGTTGGATGCCGTCCAAGCTCTGGCTGAACTCATCGCCAAAGACTTGCTGGATGCCCTCAAAGCTCTGGTTGAACTGGTCGCCAAAAGTCAAATTCTGCAGGTTGAACTCGTCGACAAACGTCAAGTTCCGCAGGCTGTCGGGAGCTGGATGCGCTCAAAGCTGTGGTCGAACTCATCGCAAAGCAAGCTCTGGTTGAACTCATCGCCAAAGACCTGCTGGATGCCCTCAAAGCTCTGGTTGAACTGGTCGCCAAACGTTAAAATCTGCAGGTTGAACTCGTCGCCAAACGTCAAGTTCTGTAGGCTGCCGGGTGGCTGGATGCACTCAAAGCCGTGGTTGAACTCGTCGCCGAGCGCCAAACTGTGCAGGCTGCTGCGTAGTTCCATGCCATCCAAGCTCTGGCTGAACTCATCGCCCAAGACCTGCTGGAAGCCCTTAAAGCTCTGGTTGAACTGGTCGCCAAACGTCATAATCTGCAGGTTGAACTCGTCGCCAAACGCTGAACTCATCGTCAGAAACCTGCTGGATGCCCTAGAAGCTCTGGTCGAACTGGTCGCCAAACGTTAAAATCTGCAGGTGGAGCTCGTCGCCAAACGTCAAGTTCTGTAGGCTGCCAGGTAGCTGGATGCCCTCAAAGCGGTCGAACTCATCGCCAAGCGCCAAACTGTGCAGGCTGCTGAGTAGTTGGATGTCATCCAAGCTCTGGTTGAACTCATCGCCCAAACCTGTTGGATGCCCTTAAACCTCTGGTTGATCTGGTCGCCAAACGTGAAAATCTGCAGGTTGAACTCGTCGCCAAACGTCAGGTTCTGCAGGCTGCCGGGTAGCTGGATGCCCTCAAAGCTGCGGTCGAACTCATCGCCAAGCACGAAACTGTGCAGACTGCTGAGTAGTTGGATGCCGTCCAAGCTCTGGCTGGACTCATCGCCAAAGACTTGCTGGATGCCCTCAAAGCTCTGGTTGAACTGGTCGCCAAAGTCAAATTCTGCAGGTTGAACTCGTCGACAAACGTCAAGTTCCGCAGGCTGTCGGGAGCTGGATGCGCTCAAAGCTGTGGTCGAACTCATCGCAAAGCAAGCTCTGGTTGAACTCATCGCGGATGCCCTCAAAGCTCTGGTTGAACTGGTCGCCAAACGTCAAAACCTGAAGGGTTGAACTCGTCGCCAAACGTCAAGCTCTGCAGGCTGTCGGGTAGCTGGATGCACTCAAAGCCGTGGTTGAACTCGTCGCCGAGCGCCAAACTGTGCAGGCTGCTGCGTAGTTCCATGCCATCCAAGCTCTGGCTGAACTCATCGCCCAAGACCTGCTGGAAGCCCTTAAAGCTCTGGTTGAACTGGTCGCCAAACGTCATATATCTGCAGGTTGAACTCGTCGCCAAACGCTGAACTCATCGTCAGAAACCTGCTGGATGCCCTAGAAGCTCTGGTCGAACTGGTCGCCAAACGTTAAAATCTGCAGGTGGAGCTCGTCGCCAAACGTCAAGTTCTGTAAGCTGCCGGGTGGCTGGATGCACTCAAAGCCGTGGTTGAACTCGTCGCCGAGCGCCAAACTGTGCAGGCTGCTGCGTAGTTCCATGCCATCCAAGCTCTGGCTGAACTCATCGCCCAAGACCTGCTGGAAGCCCTTAAAGCTCTGGTTGAACTGGTCGCCAAACGTCATAATCTGCAGGTTGAACTCGTCGCCAAACGCTGAACTCATCGTCAGAAACCTGCTGGATGCCCTAGAAGCTCTGGTCGAACTGGTCGCCAAACGTTAAAATCTGCAGGTGGAGCTCGTCGCCAAACGTCAAGTTCTGTAGGCTGCCAGGTAGCTGGATGCCTTCAAAGTGGTCGAACTCATCGCCAAGCGCCAAACTGTGCAGGCTGCTGAGTAGTTGGATGTCATCCAAGCTCTGGTTGAACTCATCGCCCAAACCTGTTGGATGCCCTTAAACCTCTGGTTGATCTGGTCGCCAAACGTGAAAATCTGCAGGTTGAACTCGTCGCCAAACGTCAAGTTCTGCAGGCTGCCGGGTAGATGGATGCCCTCAAATCTTAAGCTGCGGTCGAACTCATCGCCAAGCTCTGGCTGAACTCATCGCCAAAGACTTGCTGGATGCCAACAAAGCTCTGGTTGAACTGGTCGCCAAAAGTCAAATTCTGCAGGCTGAACTCGTCGACAAACGTCAAGTTCCGCAGGCTGTCGGGAGCTGGATGCGCTCAAAGCTGTGGTCGAACTCATCGCAAAGCAAGCTCTGGTTGAACTCATCGCCAAAGACCTGCTGGATGCCCTCAAAGCTCTGGTTGAACTGGTCGCCAAACGTCAAAACCTGAAGGGTTGAGCTCGTCGCCAAAAGTCAAGTTCTGCAGGCTTCCGGGTAGCTGGATGCCTTCAAAGCGGTCAACCTCATCGCAAGGCGTCAAAACCGTGCAGGCTGCTGAGTTGGATGCCATCTAAGCTCAGGTTGAACTCATCGTGAGGACCTGCTGGATGCCCTCAAAGCTATGGTTGAACTGGTAGCCTAACGTCAAAATCTCCAGGTAGAACTCGTCGCCAAAAGTCAAGGTCTGCAGGCTGCCGGGTAGCGGGATGCCCTCAAAGTTCTGGTTGAACCGTCGCCAAAAGCCAAACCGTGCAGTCCGCCGAGTAGTTGGCCACCCAAGCTCTGGTTGAACCGGAAGCCAACCCAAAATCTTTAGGATGCCGGGTAGTCGGATGCCCGCCAAGTTCGAGTTGGACTCGTTGCCAAAGGTCAAAACCCGAGCTCCAGCTGGACTCGTCGACGAGAGTAAAGTTCCGTAGGCTGTGGGTAGTTGGATGCCCTCCAGCTCTGGTTGAACTCAAAGTCAAAAGCCAAAGGTCGCACTCTGCAAGGTGCTAGTTAGCTGCAATGCCACGAACAGCTGCGAAATGGCTGCGGAAAAGGCTGAGGTAAACGGCTGCGATAAAAGGAAGCTGTGGCAGATGTAGTCGAGCTCCGCCAAAATTTTGAGGCTGTACGTGACCAGAGTGCTGATGTAGACGATGTCGATGTGGTACTGGTGCTTGACAAGGATGCTCAGCAGGCTGATGAGTAGGAAGATGCGGTCCATGCGCTTGTCAAAGGTGCCGCCGAATGCCAAGCCCAGCAGGCTGCTGGGTAGGTGGATGCAGTCAATGCGCTGGTCGACAGTGCCGCCAAATGCCTGGTTCAGCAGACTGCTGAGTATAGGGGGATGCCGTCCAAGCGCCGAATGCCAAACTCAGCAGGCTGCTGGGCAGGTAGATGCCGTCCAAGAGCTGGTCGAAGATACCGGCTCAGCAGGCTGCTGAGAAGGTGGTTGCCATCAAAGTGCTGGTCGAAGGTGCAGCAAATGTCACGCTCAGGAGGCTGCTGGGTAGGTGGATGCCTTCAAACAGGCTGCTGTATGAGTGAATGCCTAAACGTGCTAGTCGAAGGTACCGCCGAAGGCCGCGCTCAGCAGGCTGCTGGGTGCAGGCGGCCCTCAAAGCGCTGGTCGAAGGTGCCGCCAAAGGCCATGCTGAGCAAGCTGCTAGGTGAATGGATGCCGTCCAAGCGCTGGTCGACAGTGCGACCTAATGCGAGCTCAGCAGGCTGCTGGATAGATGGATGCCGTCCAAGTACTGGTCGAAGGTGCCACCGAGTGTCGAACTCAGCGGGCAGCTAAGCAGGTGGATGCCTGAAAAGCTGAACTCTGCGGTTGCCGGGTAGTCCCTTGCCGATAATCCACGGAGCTCCACTGCCCAACAACAGGCCAGTTAGTACTATAAACGACCAACCTACTCAATCGAAGTTTACGACAGGAACGCATGAAAAAGGCAGCCTACCCTAACAAACTAACCGAAAAGAAAGACCGCAAGAAAGTTACGGTCACAACAATCTCTTCCCGCCTGAATCCTTGGATATGGCTGCTTGAAGCTGCTTCGGCTGCAATCGCGGATTGTTTGGCATGGAGCCGATTTTGCGGGTGCCATGAGAGGCGGTAGTGCCGTTAGGCTCTAAAGATCTGTTCATTGAACTAACCTGCGCGCTGGCACTGAATTTGGCGCCTCCGAACTTGGAGGATCTGAGTGCAGCACCGAGGCATACACCACCGTCCCGGAGGACTACACACGGAATGTCAAGTGAGGTTTCTTTATGCGACGAACCAACTGATGCCCAGGTCTCAAGTGACCACACATCAGAGACTTTTGACATGTCAGCACATGGTCAAGAATGTCGAAGGAGTACGGCAAGAAGTAACCCTGCCTGAACCTGCCACCTGCCTAAACCACAACACGGCCTGACTACCTGCAAAGACTCCGAAGGCGCACGCCATGTCCAATGAAGTGCAACAGAAGGAAATTGTTACATCCAGGAGAACCAGTGTACAGCAAGGATGTTATACGATGTCACAAACTGCAGGTACATGTTCCGGCGTCCCGGAACACATCACCATGGAAAGCTGGCGTCTTTGTTAGCGGGAGTCCAGCAGTCCATGCTCCCGCCCCCTGCTGTATTCAAAATATCAAATGCAGAAAGGAGTTCGGTAACAGGAGCATGATGGGAAGGCCCTTGGACACAGGGTTGTCACACACACACAGAGACACACACACACAGAGACACACACACACACAGACACACACACACACACAGAGACACACACACACACAGAGACACACACACAGAGACACACACACACACAGAGACACACACACACACCTCCAACGACACACACACACAGAGACACCCACACACACCACTCACAGCACAACGCCAAGACCACTACAACACACATAACACAGAGTCACACAACCGAACGACGAGAGAAAAGCAGGGACAGTAACACACACAGAGAACACACACACCCCACAGCACACAACAGACACACCCACCACACACGAGACACACACACACACAGACACACACACACACACACACCGAGACACACACACACAGACCCACACACACACACACAGACACAGACACAAACACACACACACACACACAGAGACACACACACACACAAAGACACACACACACACAGACACACACACACACACACACAGACACACACACACACACACACACACACACACACACACACACACACACACACACACACACACACACACACACACACACACACCACACACCACACACCACACACACACACCACACACCACACACCACACACCACACACCACACACCAACACGACACACAACACACACCACACACAACACACAACACACACAACACACAACACACACACACAACACACAACACACACACACACAACACAACACACACACACACACACACACACACACACACACACACAACCACACACACACACCACACACACACACACACACCACACACACACACACACACAACCACACACACACACACACACACACACACACACACACACACACACACACACACACACACACACACACACACACACACACACACACACACACACACACACACACACACACACACACACACACACACACACACACGCACACACACCGCACACGCACACACCCGCACACGCCCACCCGCACACGCCCACACACGCACCCGCACCGCCCACACACGGACACGCCCACCCGCGCACGCCCACCCGCACATGCCCACCCGCGCACGCCCACCCGCACACGACCCGCACACCACCCGCACACCCACCCACACACCAAGCCGCACACCCAGCCGCACACCCGGCTGCACACCCAGCCGCACACCCAGCCGCACACCCAGCCGCACACCCACCCGCACACCCACCCGCACACCCACCCGCACACCCACCCGCACACCCACCCGTACACCCACCCGTATACCCACTCACACACCCACCCACACACCCACCCACACACCCACCCACACACCCACACCCACACCCACACCCACACCCGCACCCGCACCTGCACCCACACCCACACACACAACACTGTAACTGCGACAGGCGATAAACAGGACCAGACGACGCCGAACCATGCATGCGTGAATGGAGATTGAAAAACCCTGTGCTTCCTCGACGGCAGCTTTTCGGGTGGTTGCGACGACCCGATATTGCCCCCCGCCATCTTGAGTATAAACCAAGTGTAATTTTAAGGAAACGTTCTAATTTCCCCGCTCTTTGACCACACCTAAGAAATCTGAACGCCCAAATTTTCCCCACGCCCAATCAATGGAAACGACCCCGATGTACAAGCACCGTGGAACCCGCAAAACCTTGAGAAAGAGATCGCAAAAGCGTGAGCAAAGCGTGAGAAACCGTGAGAAGGTTTGGGGTGGGCCGGCCATAGTCCAGATAGACTCTTCAGCGACCCCAAATTGAACCGTGAGAGAAGCGTGAGAAGGCGTGAGGAGCACCACAAAATCGTGAGAGAGAGCCACCAAGCACGATACAGACAAGGTCAAAGCCTGGAATGTGGACGTGTCAGTTTCAGGTTGTTTGAGTCCAGAGGCCCGTCAACATCGTCGGGTCGAAATGAGGTCTAGCGGGAATCGTGTCCGTTCCATCGAATGGAGTTTAGTTGAGGCCAAAAAGGGGTGGCTCAAACGCGATTTCCGAACACCCTCAAAAAGTTAGGTAGTAATGGCAGTGCCCTGATGTTTTAGGGGGGTTGGAAGCATAGGGAACTGTCGAGAAAGAACAATGTGCAAGAGAAGCACACACAGACAGACAACCGCACAAACTTAACCTAATCAATAACAGACTGCAAGGTTCACAGGCCTGTTGCCTAGATTCAATTGTCGACCTGTGCAATCAACCATGCATGACGCCATCCCTGTTCGAGGCTGCCGGCTTCACCTAAAGAATAAGGACCTCATCCCTTCAGCCCAAATCCTATTCCTATGTGCGCCGACATCCCAAGACCCTCAACCGTAAGGTGGAAGAGCAAATGCGCAGCTTGGCCTACGGATCGGAGACGCTGACGCCGCCAACTTCACAAAGGATTTTAGATGAGGCCCGACGTAGGGGTTGATTGAGGAGTGTGCAGTGACAAGGTTGAGGAATCGTCGTCAGGTGTTCGGGTTGTTGAATCAAGAGTGGGTTTATGCCATTAGATGAATCCCACACATGCACAGCAGCATCTTGAAATTACCCTATCTTTACCAGACTTTTCCAACAGGCCGGAGTCTTTGTGTGCTTGTCATTGCTGCACGGGTTTGTCTTTCAAGTCTTCTGGGTTAGAGTAGTCGTTCATGAATATAACTAGACATATGCGCGCAGACACACACACACACACACACACATCTCCACGGTATCATGTTGTTCCATGAGCGCATACTTCGTATGGCAACACGGCATATCTGTAGCTCGCGCACTTGAGACCGGACAAAGAAGAACGATCCACATGCGTCAGCATTTAGCTCACGAATTCCGAGCTCATGCACCAGGCAATGAACAACTCAGCAGTCAAGTGAATGGGGAAACTAACCAGTACAACGCTCGATCAGTCGTTCGAGTAACCAGCAGAGTGACAAGTGAGCCAAGCAAGTGAGCAAACGAATGTGTGATATCATACATGATACAGTGCACTCAACCGGAATGATGACATGAGTGGACACTTGCTTTCTGAACCAGCAGCAACATGATTACGAGAGTGAGCAGTAGGAATGGTAGAAGCAAGACTTCTACAGCTGTAAGCGACAGTCACATGTCAACAGAAGGTCTCTGAAGAGCAGCACAAGCAGCACCCTTGCTGAACACTCGTTGGTCCTCGTCCTCGTCCTGGTCCTCGTCTTGGCTCGTCGTCGTCGTCGCAAGCAGCCATGACCCTAGGCCCGTCGATCTGGTGAGTATAATGGCAGCAAGATCAAGGCTGGTAAGGCAATACTGATCAGAACCGGAGCAAGGTCAATTGGCAAGAGGCTCGCGAGTTCCGATGATCATGTAAAGCCAACACCAAGGAAGAGCTCCGGCCTAAACCCCTGGTGATTTGTGCGGAAGCTGCCCGCCGCCAGTGCCTTTAGCGACCAAACCCGGAATCGAAGCACAGGTTGACCTTTACACCTGAGAGCAACAATCTCCATCCATCAAGACTTGAGGCGAACCTTGTAGGTGCTAGCACATGAAGCACTACGCCTGCCTGAGGTTCTTGCCAGGGTAGAGCCGCCTGTAAGTGCGTTCGCCGAGTCCCTGGAGGATTGGTCAGGGGTTTCGGGCCTCTCTCGGTTCTCGATTGACTGGTTTAGGGCTGGTTCCTATAAACTGATTTGGGTCAGCCAGGGTTCTACTAGAAGGAGGGGGTTTTGACTGTAAGCCTTTTGGCAGTTCAGGGCATGGCAGGCTGTTGGAGAAGGGTCTAGCGCTGTCTTGACTTGAGCATATGAGCTGTGGAGCTCGAGGCCAAGATTCTGTTGGGGTTTCCATTCATGAGAAGATCGTTCGGTGTTTAAGGGTTGGTGGCAGTGAGAATGGAGAAGAAACGCAGAATGCAGGGCTGGGGCATTTGTCGGTCGACACGGTTTTAAACACAATCATTACCGATCAGTGCCGAAGTCTTTGGTGCTTTCACCGACGAAACGCTCAAATGTTTTGCTGTGGTATGCAGGCATTTCAGGGCTTGGGGCTTGCGGCCCAGCCTCACTGTGTGAGACCCTGGACCCCATGCGCCAGGGGAGCAACGGCAACGCCGTCGCCGCAGCAAGTCTGAACATGATCGAGGTGCTGCATCCTGACGTTGGTGCCGTTGGTGTGGAGCAAGCAAGGGGGGCTGTTCGGGTCGGCGCACGACTTGCCGAATGACTATAACTTTGTCTCTAGATGCTGAAGTTACTGTTGCAAAAGTCATGCCCCTGCTAGGTGACGACCTCGATGCGAAAACCAAACCCAACCCAAGTCTTCACGATTCGTGGGGACGACGTTTCTGGAAGCGAAGGGCAGACCCGCAAGCAACCCTCCATGGTGTCTTACAGGCGCTGAACCAGCTTCAGAGCCTCTACATTGAGGAGGCACACGGAAACAAGTTTCGGGCTGGGTGGGAGGACAGCATCATGGACCTTCGAGGATGGGTGTGAACTGGCAGTGTTTCTGGGAGTACGGTGTAGGATTCACCACTTCAGAATCAGTAGTTCGCTGGGCCGTGCAAGGTGACCATCAGCACTGCCTTATCCTGCAAGAACACCACCATCTTCGCATCATTGTGGGGTTGGGGTTGGCGTAGTGCCCCGCACTTCGGGTGCGGCCTTAGCGCTTGGACTTGGAGCCTGAAGGAGGCCGTTTTGACAAAGAGTTCTCCTTGAGCCCAGCGGGTCAGGAAGTGCAATCCCCGAAATCCTAAACCTTGAACATGCTACGAGTGTTTAACTCGTGGAACCATCAGGCATCGCGAAAAAGGTTGATGCAGTTTTGTGTGTCTGTCTTCTGATGCCTTGCTTGTGGACTCTGCCGTTTGAGCTGCAAGTAAGAGCTAGGCAGGTTTTCTTTCGAGGAGAAGCTCGTGGGACATCTTTGTATCGAGAAAGCATGAAAGGGTATCGGAAGCTGTTAGCTGCTCGTTGGTTGCATCGGTGGCCCTTGTGCCCTTGTGTTTCTGATTCCGCCAACGCCCAGCCCCTTCCAAGATCGTGTTCAGAGGCCTGCGGCCTTGGGTGTAGACATGCTCTCGGGACCTCACGGAACCAAACCCCAAAGCTGTTTGACAAGTCCGCTCCGCAGTAGCTTCTCTCAGCACGTCAAGAGGCCACAACGGCTTTTCCATCGCTGCCGGCGGCGAGAGTGGACGCTGCCAGCCGGCAGATCTTGTTGGCCCAGAAGGCCGCGTCCGCAGAAAGGGGTAAGTCTTCAAAACATATCGAAGACTTGAAGTACTGGGTTCTCTGGATTTGCCCCCGGCTTTCTGGCGACTTCTGCCCAATGCGAGGGCTTTCAGCACTCTCCTTCTTCTGTCTCTTTGAGCAGTCCTGGCTACTCATATCAATGGAGGTGTTCCGATTCCCTTGTTCTGGCGACGCTGAAGAGAGCGTAAGAGTAGGTGTGACCGGTCGGGCAACAGAGGCTTCTACCCAAAGCATGAGTCTGCTCTGCTGACCGTAGTAGAGCCTGGGTGAGGTTGTTCCCTCGAAGCTTGAATCTGCAACACCAAGCCGTTCCAACACAGCACTCGAGAGCCCAAACTCCCGACCCCAGACCAAGAACCCTCATCTCCCAAGTGCCTGGAAGGTCCTAAAGGCTACCCAAGTCCATAAGCGTTTGCCTCCAGATGGTACAAAACATCAGAGAATCCGAAGATGTGAACAGTCTATAACAAAGGGACTGCACGACGAACTGTTCAGCGACGGTTGGTACAGATTGCTGGAGTGTACAGTGCAGGGCTTTGCAGGACCCGATCCTTTTTTCACCCGTATTTTCCGGTGATGAAACAAGGGAACGATGGCTGCAAACACAAGTGCGCGAACTTGAGCCTCGTGAAAGATTCTGCCGCTCGTTACTCAATTTCGAGCTTCGCCCGGCAAACACTACACCGTACCCCGAATACTCCGAACACCTCGCCCCGAAGCCCCCAACCCCTGAAGCTTCGACACAAAATTCCACCAGAAACAACAACACTTCGACCGTTTTGTCATCAACTCTCAAACTCGAAACCAGGGCGCGAGGGAGTCGATCCAGTTCGTGTATGGCATCACTGGTTCCAATGCCGCCGTCTTTGACACGATGGGGCAGTGGCAAGCGCTGCAGGCAACCAGCTCTGTTCGGCTTTGGCTTCGTGTGATGGCTGCGCAGAAGTTTAGGATTGCCATTCCCTGCCCCTGCACCGATGCTGATATCAACACTGTGACAGGTCGGACAGGTAGTTCAGGATTCCAACACGCCCCTGCTTTCCGCGTACCTGTCAAAGGGCCAGTCGTGTGATTTTTGCAGTCCTCTTGCAATGCATGCAGGACAACCTGAAAAATGGTGGCAATGGACTTCCTGCCATCTCTCCGCAGAGGCACCAAGAGTAGGTCGGGGGAGGCCGAAATAGAGTAGCAATATGGGCAATATGGGCATGATGGTGGTATGTCGCAGTCGGAGCCGCTACCGTCGTCAAAATAAGGTAGTGCCAATGGCACTCGTGGAAAGATGTAATCGTTCACATCTTCAGACGAAGAGAAATGCAGGCCAAAAACGAGTAGATGAGAGGATGGCAGCGATGTCGCGGTCGATGTGATTGCAATGTGATGCTGGTGGTAAGAAGGGTCATGCGGGATGAACGGTAGCACATTTTGTATAAAGTGCTGGCTGTTGGCTGCTTGCAGCTGGACAGTTGTAGCCGGTAAAGACGGCAAAGATATATTTCATCACTGGGCTAAGAAATGTTGCAACTGCCCAATGACCCGCCATTCCGCAGACGCGGCTAAGATGAAGATGCCGAACATGGTACTGTTCGAAGCGCCTTCAACTCGAATTCGTGCTTGCAGGCCTGACCTCTCGCAGCAGCTCTTGGGACGCACTTGGAAGGTTTATTGCAATGTTCCGCCCATGGAGCTTAGGCCGAACGGCATGTGTATCCCATGCCGAACTAGCCTAACCCCTCCATAGACCCTCATTAACACTATGTCCTTTAAACTCTGAATCATATACACCCAAAGCCCAAAAGCCCTTGAGTGTCTGTGGAGTTTCGCATCGAGAAACTTACCTGAAAGCCCGGCCGCCTTGAAGAAGCATGGAAAGCCTTTCCTTGCTCCAAATCAGAAGGACCGGGTTGATGCATTGAGTCTCACAGCTCTGAAGCCACAAGCACTCGAAGCCAAACCTTCTCGAAATGGTCTCGAGGTGGCAGGAGGTTCAAGTCTACTGGGACCGCCTGAAGGCCCAATTCCGTCTTGGGGGCCCGGGCAGGCTGCTCCTTGGGTGCCTCGTGGTCTCGAAGAGCACACTTCGTGCTTTCATGTTGATAGGTTCTCGTGATTGGGAAGCCCTGTGCAGACCTTCGTCGGGTGATGGACTCCAATCCAGTCAACACGCATGCCCAAAACCCCGACGCCCCCGAAGCCTGATTTCGCAGCTCTGATACCCGAAGCGGCAACCCATGCCTCCCCAACTCTATACCCGCAAATGCGCTGAGACCTCCAACCACTAAGGCCTGCACTCCATGTAGGCTTTTCCAAGCATCGGCCGCTATCGGTCTGTAGGCCGAATGCTCGGTCGTGCCTAAGAGAACCAGCAACACCATCACGAGCACCACCATCGCCACCGTCATCATTACCACCACCGCTACTACCACTGCCACCACGGACTGTGACGACGACGAGGATGACTATGTGTTTAGGTCTACACGAGTCTACACCAACATCCGGAGACAATTTTAATCAAAGACATGCTACCAGGTGCAGGACACCAGGTTGAGAATTTGGTGCCGAGAAACTAAGATTTGGGTGTAGTTGCAAAACTGGCATGATGTGCCTTTCAAAACTGGCATGATGAGCCTTTCTAGTCACAGCCAAGCAGTCCAGTTGCAGAAACGTGGGAAATCTGGTACAGATCCTGATAGGTAGTTGATAGCATCTTCATTCTCGGGAACCATTAACAGTCCTTAGTTTAGCATTGACATGTTAGGAGCTGGGTTTGGGGTTTCGAAAGCCTGGCCGAAGGAATGGCTCACCAATGCTGGTCCAAACGACATAAGCAATCTGCAGGACTGCCCTTCAAAATCAGAGAGTGGTGTAGCGGTTCCATTTAGAGGTTCCGAGTGTGGAGAGGACAGCATGTCCTCAGGCCGAAACGCCAATCCTCGATCTTCCATCATAGTATTATTTACGTGCGGCCCGTGGCGGCCACACGGCCCGCGGCCACGAGGCCACGCGGCCACGGGTCCACGTGGGCCGGTTCAGGGCTTCGTAGCCACTTACGCCATTTATGGTATGGGATTTCGCACCCACCCACTCCTTTTTGTATTTTAGGGTCTCAGGGTTTCGTAGCCACTCACCCGTTCTGGGGTTGAGGGTTTCGCGCACAGCCTTTTCGGGTTCCAGGGTTTCACACCCACCCAAGCGCTCCTTTTCGGGTTTTGGGTTTCGCAGCCACTCGCTCCTTTTGAGGTTCAGGGTTTCATTTCGCAGCCACTCGCTCCTTTTGGGGATTCAGGTTTTCGTACGGGTTTGGAGTTTCGCAGCCGCTCACTCCTTTTGCGGTTCAGGGTTTGGCACCCACCCATGCACTCCTTTTCGGGTTTTGGGTTTCGCAGCCACTCGCTCCTTTTGAGGTTCAGGGTTTCATTTCGCAGCCACTCGCTCCTTTTGGGGATTCAGGTTTTCGTACGGGTTTGGAGTTTCGCAGCCGCTCACTCCTTTTGCGGTTCAGGGTTTGGCACCCACCCATGCACTCCTTTTCGGGTTTTGGGTTTCGCAGCCACTCGCTCCTTTTGAGGTTCAGGGTTTCATTTCGCAGCCACTCGCTCCTTTTGGGGATTCAGGTTTTCGTACGGGTTTGGAGTTTCGCAGCCGCTCACTCCTTTTGCGGTTCAGGGTTTGGCACCCACCCATGCACTCCTTTTCGGGTTTTGGGTTTCGCAGCCACTCGCTCCTTTTGAGGTTCAGGGTTTCATTTCGCAGCCACTCGCTCCTTTTGGGGATTCAGGTTTTCGTACGGGTTTGGAGTTTCGCAGCCGCTCACTCCTTTTGCGGTTCAGGGTTTGGCACCCACCCATGCACTCCTTTTAGGGTTGTGGGTTTCGCAGCCACTCGCTCCTTTTGGGGCACCCACCTATGCACTCCTGTGAAGGGTTTTGGGTTTCGATGCCACTCACTCCTTTTGGGGTTCAGTGTTTTGCACCCACCTCTGCACTTTTTTTAAGGTTTTGGGTTTCGCACCCACCCATGCACTCCTTTTCGGGTTTTGGGTTTCGCAGCCACTCGCTCCTTTTGGGGTTCAGGGTTTCGCACCCACCCATGCACTCCTTTTGGGGTCCAGGGTTTCACACCCACCCATGCACTCCTTTTCGGGTTTTGGGTTTCGCAGCCACTCGCTCCTTTTGAGGTTCAGGGTTTCATTTCGCAGCCACTCGCTCCTTTTGGGGATTCAGGGTTTCGTACGGGTTTGGAGTTTCGCAGCCGCTCACTCCTTTTGCGGTTCAGGGTTTGGCACCCACCCATGCACTCCTTTTAGGGTTGTGGGTTTCGCAGCCACTCGCTCCTTTTGGGGCACCCACCTATGCACTCCTGTGAAGGGTTTTGGGTTTCGACGCCACTCACTCCTTTTGGGGTTCAGTGTTTTGCACCCACCTCTGCACTTTTTTTAAGGTTTTGGGTTTCGCACCCACCCATGCACTCCTTTTCGGGTTTTGGGTTTCGCAGCCACTCGCTCCTTTTGGGGTTCAGGGTTTCGCACCCACCCATGCACTCCTTTTGGGGTCCAGGGTTTCACACCCACCCATGCACTCCTTTTCGGGTTTTGGGTTTCGCAGCCATTCGCTCCTTTTTTTTGGGGTTCAGGGTTTCGCGCCCACCCATGCACTCGTTCTTGAACCTGTAAAAACTGCTTATGTATACACGCCACAACAGTCCTTTCTGTTAGGGTTTTAGGTTTCGCAGCCACTCGCTTCTTTTGGGGTTCAGGGTTTCGCACCCACCCATGCACTCCTTTTAGGCTTGTGGGTTTCGCAGCCACTCGCTCCTTTTGGCGCACCCACCTATGCACTCCTGTGAAGGGTTTTGGGTTTCGCCGCCAGTCACTCCTTTTGGGGTTCAGGGTTTCGCACCCAACTATGCACGGGTTTTGGGTTTCGCAGCCACGCGCTCCTTTTGGGGTTCAGGGTTTCGCACCCAGCTACGCTCCTTTCGGGGTTCAGGGTTTCACACCCACCTATGCACTCCTTTTGGCGTTTTGGATTTCGCAGTCACTCGCACCTTTTGGGTATCAGGGTTTCGCTCCACATATGCACTCCATTTAGGGTTTCGGGTTTCGCAGCCACTCGTTCCTTTTGGGGTTCAGGGTTTCGCACCTGCCCATGCACTCCTTTTAGGGTTTTCGGTTTCGCAGCCACTCGCTCCTTTTGGGGTTCAGGGTTTCGCAGCCACTCGCTCCTTTTGGGGTTCAGGGTTTCGCACCCATCCATGCACTCTTTTTAGGGTTTTGGGTTTCGCAGCCACCCATGCACTCCTTTCAGGGTTTTGGGTTTCGCAGCCACTCGCTCCTTTTTGGTTTCAGGGTTTCGCACCTGTCCATGCACTCCTTTTGGGGTTTTGGCTTTCGCCGCCACTCGCTCCTTTTGGGGTTCAGGGTTTCGCACCTGTCCATGCACTCCTTTCAGGCTTTTTCGTTTCGCAGCCACTCGCTCTTCTTAGGGTTTTGCGTTTCGCAGCCACTCGCTCCTTTTGGGGATCAGGGTTTCGCAGCCACCCATGCAATCCTTTTAGGGTGTTGGGTTTCGCACCCACCCATGCACTCCTTTTATGGTTCTGGGTTTCGCAGCCACTCGCTCCTTTTGGGGTTCAGGGTTTCGCACCCATCCATGCACTCTTTTCAGGGTTTTGGGTTTCGCAGCCACCCATGATGCACTCGCTCCTTTTGGGGTTCAGCGTTTCGCACCCACCCATGCACTTCTTTTAGGGTTTTGGGTTTCGCAGCCACCACCCATGCACTCCTTTTAAGGTTTTGTGTTTCGCAGGCACTCGCACCTTTTGAGGTTCAGGGTTTCGCACCCACCCATGCACTCTTTTCAGGGTTTTGCGTTTCACAGCCACTCGCTCCTTTTGCGGTTCAGGGTTTCGCACCCACCCATGCACTCTTTTCAGGGTTTTGGGTTTTACAGCCACTCGCTCCTTTTGGGGTTCAGGGTTTCGTACCCACCCATGCACTCCTTTTAGGGTGTTGGGTTTCGCAGCCACCCATGCACTCCTTTTATGCTTTGTGTTTCGCAGCCACTCGCTCCTTTTGGTGTTCGGGGTTTCGCACCCACCCATGCGCTGTTTTTAGGGCTTTAGGTTTCGCAGCTACTCGCCTTTTTTGGGGTTCAGGGTTTCGCACCCACCCATGCACTCCTTTCAGGGTTTTGGGTTTCGCAGCCACTCGCTCCTTTTGGGGGTTCAGGGTTTCGCACCTGTCCATGCACTCCTTTTGGGGTTTTGGCTTTCGCCGCCACTCGCTCCTTTTGGGGTTCAGGGTTTCGCACCTGTCCATGCACTCCTTTTGGGGTTTTGGCTTTCGCCGCCACTCGCTCCTTTTGGGGTTCAGGGTTTCGCACCCACCCATGCACTCTTTTTAGGGTTTTGGGTTTCGCGGCCACTCGCTCTTTTTGGGGATTCAAGGTTTGGAGTTTCGCAGCCGCTCACTCCTATTTTGCAAGATTCGCAACTACCTATGCGCTTGTTTCAGGGTTTCGGGTTTCGCAGCCACTGGCTCGTTTTGGGTTCACGGTTTCGCACCCACCCATGCACTCCTTTTGGGAATTGGATTTCGCAGCCACTCGCTCCTTTTGGGGTTCAGGGTTTCGCACCCACCCATGCACTCCTTTCAGGGTTTTGTGTTTCGCAGTCACTCGCTCCTTTTTTTTGGTGTTCGGGGTTTCGCACCCACCCATGCGCTGTTTTGAGGGCTTTAGGTTTCGCAAGCCACTCGTCTCTTTTGGGGTTCAGGGTTTCGCACCCACCCATGCATCCAGGTCGCTACTGACAAAGTCCAAGTCCCAACTTGTAAGCTCCCTAACACATGCGGTTTGCAAAACTAAGTCGAAGGCCTACCTAAAAGGTTGAGGTTTCTGTGGTCTCAAGCCTTCAGTGGCTCACAAGTTCTGAACGTCGGAGTCTTCTCGGGTTTGAGGTTGGTGGCTGTTGGGGGTTCGCCCAAAAGCCGAACTGAGACACGGCAGCCCAAAGCATGACCGGAAGCCTCGGATTGTCTTCCAGGACGCTCTTGCAGAGTACATACAGCAGCAGGAGATTATCCTGGACATGTATAAGCTCGAAGACTTGGCCACGGCCCAAGTGCTGCAAGTGCATAGGGCTTCTGGATTTAAGGTTTCTCTTTGCGCTTTAGGCACCAGAGCTTTTACGCACTAGAACTACGGAACCTTAAATCCTAAACCCCGAAACCAAACACCTTCAAGCTCCAATAAACTGCAAACTTGCGAATCTCGAAGAACCAGAGCCCCTGGATTGCGAGCCTTGAAAATGCGGCGGACTTCTCCGCGAGTTGGAGGTGTTCGATTTTTTTGTTTTCGGCGTTCTTTCCTGCACAGGATGTGCCATTTGGGCAACGCTCACTCGGGTGTTGTCGGTCAACGTTGCTGAAGTCTCCCCTGTTTTCGTTCTTTCGTTGAGCGGTAGGGGTTCAGGAAGCTTCGCAAAGTGCGGCAGGTTTTCCAGGGGGAGCTAAAGAGCTGAACAAGGCTTGGGAATCAGAGGATCCCTTGGCTCCTCTAAAGTCCGACCGGGCAGAAACGAGCTCGAACAAAGTAGGAAACCCCCGTAAGCATGCACGTAGGAACCCTGTAGAAGATACCGGAATGGCCAGGCAGAGGCGGAGAGCTTCCCTTGGATGTTCGTGGCGCCACTTTGCTTCGAAAGCTTCAGGGGTGCTCAGGGTCTCCATTTCTAAGAAATGTTTGTGTTGTTTTTTGGGTTTACGCTTGTATTGCTTATGGTTTTGGAAGGCTGAGGGCTTTAGGTTCAGGGTTCTTGAGATGTCTCAGGGCTGCCTGAGCCGGGTTCAGAGTGAATCGCCGAAATCCAAGGTCAAAGACCAGCACTTTGCACCATCCCGCTTGAAACTCGAAACCTCAGAGCCTTGCGCCCATAGTGGCACCTTGCACCCTTGATTCTGGGACGTTTCGAAGCAGACGCCAGCGGCTAGGGAGAGCCTTAAACCTGCAAGCCCGGAGTGGCTGCTTCGCTTGCGTTGGTGCGTCTTACTGCATCATTGCTTGCCAACGTCGTTCTACGTGTCGTCTCCGTTTGTTGGTTCGCGAAGTCTGCTCTGAAGCATTCGAAGCCTCGAACCCGGGAAGCCTCGCCCGCACCTTGCATGTCCGAAGCTCCTATTTCTTGGTACGCGAGCTTCCAACAGCCCAAACACAGGAAAGCCGCCAGAGCCGAGGTATGGAGTCATGGGGCTCTTCCTCCTCTGCTGTGCATGTGGAGCTGTATATGCCGGGGGCACAGAAGCACGTAAACCCCGGCAGGGTCAGGATCCTGTGTCCTCAACCGGCGCTGGGCCCCTAAATTGCAAAGCCGAGGGCATGCTGCAGTTGAGGCTGAAGAACTTTTGGTTTGGGACCTTAGCTGTGTGATCAGGGCCTGGCAGAAGTTCGGAGTTCATCAAGAGTGATAAGCTTTAAACTTTAAACGCTACAAACGACTGTGCCATTTCTGTTTCCTGAAGCACTCAGGGCGTGGACGGTTATGTGGAACAGCCCCGCAGGATGTGTCGTAAAGACCGCGCCCCAAGTTCAAGTGCCCTGAACTCCGCAACTTCCCGAAGTACTTCCGAGCTCTGACAGACGAAGGTTCACTGGTCCACTCGCCGGAAGGCGAACGGGCACAACCAAGGCGGGTTCGCAGTCTTCTGGTGCTTCTTCAGCCTTAGTTCATCTTAGTTCTATGGATTTTCACTTGAGCTTGCAGGTTCGGTAGTCGAAGGCCAGCCGTGGACCTAGTCCCGCGTGGAAGTTTTGATCAACAGAGTTTAGGGCTTGGGCCGTTTTTGCGCCAGTACCCATGTGATGCAACAAAGCAGTCGCGACAATCCCAAAGTCCGACAGTACCAAACAGCGTAGGATCACGGCAAGTGTTTGGAAAAATGCAATGATAGATGTTACAACAAGCCCTCCAAGAAGCCACAGCAATCGCCACACTCGCATCATGACCGCAGCGACGAGGTCAACAGAATCAGCACATAATATTGCAGCTACAACCACCTCAGACCTTGCACACCGCAGACAGAAAATCCAAGACCCGGAGCATTCCAAGCAGGAGAAGAAACCATGCCAGTCATGCTCGTCGCAGCGGCTAACATGCATACTGATATTGTAGGCGTGCCAAATAGTCGCAATCATCATAGCATCCCCAAAATCTGCAACAACCAAGACAGCAAACATGAAGACTAATGGCAAAGTTGAGAAGTATCTGTTGGGTTCGCTGATCGCGTAAGCGCAACATTTACAGCAGTTATAGTTGAATAGCAGCATAGTAACCACGCAGCATGGTATTCAGAAGTTGTAGGCGCAATCATCGTCCTGACCACCGCCACAACCGCCGTCATCATCACCATCATCACCATCATCATCATGATCATCATCATCACCGTCTTCATCACCACTTTAATCTTCAGCATCACCATCACCATCATCATCACCATCATCCTAATCATCACCATCATTGTCATGATCATCATCGTCGTCATCATATCAGTCTTGCTTTACTTATTCGGTTTCATGACTTTCTTCTTCTTCTTCTTCGTTAGCAGTCGTCATCATCGTCATCGTATATTCATCATGGTATGCGACATCTTCGGAAAATTGTCAATCCAAACTGCGTATCATCACCATGTGATGCTGACACCGGTGGCAACGACATATGTGTTAAAAGAATGGCTGTGGGGGCTATGGCATCACGGTCACCACACTGATCAGCTAAGCATCGTAGGAGGCTCAATCTTCATTAAGTCATGTTAGTCATGATTGAGACACCCAGGTAAATGATCAATCTGCGACATTGTAAGGACAGCAATTGTAAGAATAGTGACAGTCGCAGGGCTTAATACTCAGTGCTGGAATTGCCAGTATAGTTTTACCTATCGTATAGTCGTCACAGTCGCAAGCTAGTCACATGGATTCCGCTCCTAATCATTATTGCTCAGCAGTTTCAGCAGTTCTACTTTCATGCGAAGCACAGCATATCGATGCATCCTCTGAAAAAATAAAGATGAAGTACGGGGGACCTGCTCGCATAAAGAGTTATCACATGTATCGCCACTGGCAAAAGTAATCGTGATGTCCAAGCTCATGACAATGGAACAGACAACAGGTCGAGGACACACATGGCAGCAACGACATCATATCACGTGGCCTTGGTAATGCATCAGAACGGTGAGACTGGCCGCGCTAGTTCTAGCCTCCAAAGTTGTCAACGACATGGTTGGACTCAAAGACTCGCAAATGGGCATGCCTGACAGCATATCCTTTGCACTTTCTCGAGACTGCACCGCAAACTGGAGCGCCAATGCGGAAACTACACCCCGCACAGAAATACGACATCATGGGGGCAGGCTCCTAAAGGGGCCTCAAGCCAGAGCTAATTCACGACTTTCGAACCTCCCCTCGCAGGGCAAGTTGCTGGAAGCCAAGCGTAGCGGCTGAGCTGGCGCTCCTGCTTCGGGGACGTGGGTTTCTGAGTCCCCGCAGAGCCAGTGTGTCAGAGACTTTAAGGACATCCTTGAGCCGATCCAGACAAGATGCCATGTACATTGACTCCGAGTGTTAAAATCCCCTCGCCTCTGCTGCTCACTAGCTCGTTTGTTTCACGGCCGGCTGTCGCGCGTGTTCGTGACGGCTCTTTTCTGGGCACCGCACAGAGAGCAACCAGGGCCCAGGCTTCAAAATGGGTCTGGGGCATTTTCACACAGCTTGCGCAAGCTTCGGACATCTTCAGACCCGAAACTCGCACCGGTACCAAAGTTGCGCCAAACTTCGAATCCGCTGAGTGTACTTTAAATGTGTCGTCAGAAACCCTAGGCATCCGAGCCGGAGAGCAAAGTCTGCTTGTAGGAAAGGCGCAGTTCAAAGAAACTTGAACATGACAAAATTTGCAAAGACAGCAAGATCCTTCGCAGTAATGCAACAGCAGTAACAGCATCGGTCTAGGAGGCAGGATCATTCGAACATCAAAGCAGCAAATCCTGCGCTGCACCGCCATCACAGTCGACGTGGCAACTAATCATATCATGATCGACGGCATTCGAGGTGGCATCCGTCGGCAGCGCGACGGCAACCGTCATAGCAGTTATGTTGAGCATCATTTGGGCATATTCACACCACAAGAGTGGTCCTCAATCTTTGCAACCACAGAGTCACACGCATGAGGAGTCGCCTGGGTGGTTCGAGCACTCACACACATGCTTGTCATGATGTTGAGAGGAGACTGGCAGCAATGGGTCATCCAACGCAAGCAGACTTGTCGCTGTAGATGCAAGAATCGCCATCGTCATAATCAGCACCGTGACTGTATGCACACCACCACCTCAAGTTGGAGCAGTTGTGCTGCGGTTCTTGTTAGACCAGCAAGAGTAATTCTTCAGTGCTGCGTGGCATAGTGGAATATGTCCGTAGAGTCCAGGCCAAGGCTGCGGGCTTTCACCTGTGAGCCCCAAGCCCTGCTGGGGTAGTTTCCTGCGATCCCCGATTCCCTTCCCCCCCAAACTGGAACCTCATACCCTTGAGATGATCCCTGAATCCTGGACCCCTCAGCCATGACCCTCGCAACTAGGGTTCGAGCAAGGCAAGGGCCCTCAGTCCCAGAACAGGCCTTAAACCCCGTATCAAGAAGCCGACTGCCATGCCTTCCCTTGCCTTTTCAGTACTTACCCGGAGGACGGACATGGCCTTTCTACTGCAACAGTTCAGGGTTAGAGGTGAAACTTTCAGGATGATATCGAAGGAAGGGACTCCGAGGCCAATGTGCGTGAATAACGAGTAACAGACATGCAAGAAAGAAAAGAGTTCATACATATATCATACATGTGACATCTGTGAAAGCTCTGTGTCTGACAGGCAGTTTCCGTTAATGTGCTGACTTCGAGATAGAGGCACCCCAGCCACCCCAGCAGTGATTCGGAGGGCTCATGTTGCTACAGCGGTCTCAGACGTTGCATCGTGTGCAAGTTTGCGGAGGCAGAAAGCTGTTTATCGGGGAAGTGCTACCACAAGAGTATTGTCAAGGATGATACTCATATGTCCAAACAGTTAGCACGGTATTGCAAAGCCAGGGACATGTAATACGCCGACTCCACCGTCGCTGCCGCCGTCGTTGTTGCCGGTGGCATCGTCACCACCACCACGTCCATCCGCCGCTCATCTTGGCCACCATAGTCTTCATCACAGCTACCTTCACCACCACCACCGGCACCACCACCATCATCATCATCATCGTCACCGTCACCATCGTCATCAGCATCAGCACCAACATTCTCATATTCAGCGTTCCCACCATCTTCGTCTTCCTACTGCTGCTCCGCTGCCTCTTCCCCCTCGCTCCTCCTGACTCCTGCCCGTCCTGAGCATCTGTGGTGATGATGATGGTGATGTTGAGGACCACCATCACGAACAGCATAACCGCTATCAGCAGCATCACCATGATGATGATGACCACAATCGTTCTGATCGCCATGATCATCATCATCGACATCATCGTCATCGTCATCGCCATCATCAGTGTCATCATAATCTTCATCGCTATCTCCTTGTTCATCTTCATCTCAGCATCACCACCACCATCGCCACCACCCCCACCGCCACCGCCACAACAAAACCCACCACCGCCACCACTGCCACCACCACCAAAACCGCCACCACCACCATCACCCCAGGTATGTGTGTAATCATAATCTTCAGCATCATCTGTGTCATCTCTTCGTCAGATTGATCATGACCTCAACTTGATAGTGCAGGAGAGGCAAGCTACCATACCTTTAGACCATTAAAGCACGTACCCTGGACTCGGAATGCCCCACAGCAGTGGTCGGGACGCAACAGTTGACTGCACTTCGCAAGCTTCAACATCTCGCCTGTGACGCAGAGTGTTCCAATGCTGCTGACCAAGTCCAGGCAGTACCGTTTTGACAAACAGGGCAGAAGAACCAGACATGGCACTCACAGCAGCAGAAATGGTATAATGCGAAGTTCAACTGAGGGCTACGCACGTTAGAGTTGTGGCATCGGCGTTTTGGGCATCTTGTTAGTCTGTAATGTTCGTATCTCTGGACATGGGTCGACATTGCACAAGTCGCCGCGGTGCTCAACATCAATATGGGTATGTTGTTGTCGTCATAATTAAGAAAATCACCCCAAAGGTTCTGGTTTTGGGTCTCATGCTGACAGCTTTGGAGAGGAAGATGATGGTATTGATAATGGTATTGGCCTTGGCGAAAATAGCGAGGATTGTAGCCTGGTGACGGCATCGATGATGGCGATGACGAATACGACGATGATGATTACGATGATCATGACGGTGTGGACTGCGAAGGTTCTCGCTTTTAAGATCAGCTGTTGTGCCTCAATCCAACGGTTCGTCAAAGCTTGCGAAATCGTTGGCTCCATTGCATGGAAAACGCGAGCAGCAATCTGCTGGGCTTTGTGTCGTTCCACACCAGTATCTTCCCGAATTTCAGGTTGTGGGATTTGTTTTTCGGGCTTTGGCGCCCCAACAAGGGGGAAATGGGAACAGGCCGCTTCGCCGAATATTGGAGATCCTCCGGAAACTCAAGATGTTGTTGGGGCGTCTGGTGCTTTGGTGTTAGTTTTGCTCGCAGCAATCGAGGTGTGTCCGAAGGCTTGTTGAGCTTTCATCGTAAGCCATCCTGCCACGGCCCCGCAGCACATGCCTGAGTTCGGAACTGTTCTCATGAACGCATCTGAGATGCTTCAAAGCCCACGCAGAAATGAGCTGCACCTCTAAGCCCCCAAGAAGCAGACACTCCCAAACCCGCCATTTCTTGACAAAAGACTGTCGACTCAGCCTGCCCTTCGCAATCCTCACCTCCAAGTGCAAACATGTGCAGCTTGGCCTGAGTCATGCCTGACCTTCCCGAGGACCGTAGCGGCGTGGCGCAGTGTAGCGCAGTGTAGCGTGCCTGGGATGACCTGCGCATTCGTAAACCGCAAGCCCAAAACTTCAAGCCTCACCCTGCCTCGCGATAAGCTTGACGGGCTCTTGCTGGTGGCTTCCGGGGTCCATCCATTGTTTTGCTGGCGAAAGCTGGGGATCTGCTGGTTGTTGCCTCGAAGGTTGCGGAGTCGGGGCTTGGGATGTTTCGGCGTGGCAGGGGCCACCGAGGAGGCCTGCCCAAGAACTCGTCAGGTGCTTCAAAGGTTACACATGCTCAGCGGATTGCGCTGGTCTACCGCTAGCCCTCTTCGCACGAAAACAACCTGTGCTCCCCTCAACCGTTTCCCGCCTGCAACCGCATGCCAAGACTGAAACCTAAACCCTGAACCTCGGCCGGAAACGCTCAATTTATTCTAAGCCCTAAATCCTCCCACTCCGCCTGCAAAGCCCCAGCTGTAGGCCCTGAATCCTAATTTCCTAACCTGCAATGCATCGAAGTAAGTTCCTGCTTCTTCGAGAATGGATTCCAGGAGAAGCGCCGCAAGATCGAGCCACTGAGCAGACCTTCAGAGCTTTGCTGCAGTCGCAGTAGTGGACGCCGTTGTCGTTATAGGTGGGTGGTGGTAGTGTTAATACTAGTACCAGTTCCAAGACTAGTACCAGTACCAGTTCAAAACCAGACCGGTACAAGTCTAGTACTCGTACTAGTACTGGTACTAGTAGCTCTATGCATCCAACCTTGGGGTCGAGTTCAGGCTCCCCTGGACGGCACATTGCAAGGAGGGTTTGCGAAAGGATGGAGCGCGTGATGAGCCTTGGGCGCTTAGAGGGGGGTGCTGATGCTTTCTGCACTGGCTTTTCATTGTCGCCTTATGAACCAAAGCATTATCGTGTGTCCAACATACATCCTGAACCACTGCACCCTCCGGAGGCTCAAACTGCTTGTAACGGCCGAAACTTTTCTTCGAGGCCCTGGCCGAGCTTCGGCCCAGGGCGCGGGGAGCGCAAGGGCGACAATGGCCTGGCATTGCGCGCCGTGGCCCAGGCCGTCTGATGAGCTTTGACGGTCACTTTGAGGTTGTGCCCGGCCCGATTGTTTCGTTACATGTCCGGACATTTTTGAGGGTTTCGATATTTGGGATGGCTTTCGAGCAGAGGTCTGACTAGCCACAATATCTGAGCCTTCAGAAACAGAGGGGAGAACAGGTTGTCCAGTCCTCCCCCCAATCTTGAAACTCTGGCATTTCACAGGGGGTTTCACTGCGAACCAGGTGGCAGATGCCACACGGCAGGATGCACTGCGAGCTGGGCCCTTCGACCTCTCATTTTTCGCCGCAGTTAGGCCCAAGGTGTGAGTGTTTGGCAATATATCGTAAGGATGATGGCAACTACCCGATCAGGGATCATGAACGTGATGACTGTATGGATGCTGCCTGGTGATAATGGAGATAAACACACCATAACTGATACCGGTGGCATCGCAGCGATGTCTATTGTCATCCTCATGCTGTTTTCAAAATTCAATAAGGCAGTGCTGATGAAGAAAGGATGACGCAAAGGACGATGGCCTAATGCTCCTACTCCTGCTGCTGCTGGTGCTGCCGCTGAGCAAATGATGAGGATGACGATGGTGATGGTGATGATGATGATGATGCTCATGATAATGCCCATGATGATGATGGTGATGATGATGGTGATGATGATGACGGCCATGATAATGACAATCATGATCATGATGATGATCATGATGATGACGACGAAGATGATGATGGCGTAGTGATGATGGTGATGAGGATGATGCCGGTTCAGAGGTGGTTGTGAGGCTGACGTTTTTCCAGATGTAGATGGTTGTTCTGGAAGATGTCGCGGTGCTGATGTTGCCAGTTCTGGATGCGTGTCAGCATGAGAGATGATGCGGAGATGGGGATGGTGACAGGAATGATGATGATGGTGATGATGATGACGATAGTATTGTTGTTGTTGATGATGATGATGGTGGTTGGAGTTTACTACGTAGGCGATGATCACCCATATCTCCGCTGTTGCAGCATTGCTTCGTGTGGCTATATTTCTTGTTGTGCCGAGCTGCCACTGTAGAGCGAAGCTAAGCCGGTCAGGATTCACTTCCCAAGAAAAAACCCTGGTTTCAACAGCCATGAAACCAGGCCCATTGCGTCAGGCATTGCGCGCCGCGGACAGCAAATATTTCACATGGGTGTTGAGTTTCGACAGTGACAGTGTGTTTGGAATGAAGTTGCTGACTTTGGTATGCTGGATTGCTGCTGGGATGCCTTGCTGAGGGGTTCTGACGTGCGTTCCAGGGCTGGCCAAATACTACATTAAGGCTTGAAACCCTGACAGCAACGAGCCAAAACTATTGACCCAGTGACCGAGTTTGCATGAAGCTGTTGCGAAAGCTGAATGTAGATTCCACGATGATGCATGGCTCAAACCTTTTTTCCGAGGACCCAAAACGCTTTTTGCCCCAACCCGGAATCCTCTCTCCAAGAGAATGCAAGGTTCTTGGACCACATGATAGATCAGCTCAACTCCCACGCACAGCTGCGCGTGTCGCTCCAGGCCAGGGAGGTCATGGAGCAAACGCAAAACGCTTCTTAAGACCCGCCTGTAGTCGTCAAGAACATCCTTTTGACGTGTTCATCTATGGCGCAGGCACCACTACGAACACACTCTGGGTTTTCGGATGGGTGACATGTTGATACCCAACACCTGGCAAGTGCACTCGGCTCCCATTGTGCAGCAAAGTCGGCGGTAGCACCCGGCCGCTACAGGGCTCCCGAGGCTTTAATTATCACACCTGATCCAGCAAGCGCCTTTTTTCGAGGGTGCTTCTCCATGGAATTGGGCCAGGTGTGGCGGGGGGACACATGCCTGCAGCCGCACTCCAACGAGTCCCACACATCTGGCTGCGATGGCCAGGCTCGAGACAGAAGAAAGGTAGAGCGGAACTCCGTGGCCGGGGAATCTAAGGATTCGGGTCTAGGGTGCGGCTGAAGAAGAATCGGCTTTACATTTGTGTGTTTGGATGCATCTGAGTGCCAATCTGCTTGCTTAACAAAACCGTGGTCGCTAGAGCATGTGCTGAGCGGCTGATTGTCAATTTGAGTCACGGCCTGTTCGACAAAGATGTCAATCATTGATTTTCGGGGGCTCTTTTATACCCATTTTCATGCAGGTCGCGGCTCTTGCCGGTGCAGCCTTGGGTGCCGCGGTGAAGGAGCTGCTGCCTTTTGTGATTAAAACAGCAAAAGCCACGCGCGCAGAAGGCTCAGACCAGGCCGAACATAAGGCCTATGAATCGTGTGCCCTATGAACCCTGTGCCCGACGGCCGGCCAGTCACACACCGGAGTGTTTAAGGACAAGGTTCCCCATATGTGTCCGGCCTAGTCTGCATGCGGTACATTCTGGCAACTGTAGATGGTGATACGCAGGGAGGAGAGGAAGTTTTTTTTGAGGAGGTTGTGGACGACCGCACTGTTCGGGTCGAGAGACATAGGCGATTTTGTATTCACATCCTCATTTCATGGTTTCCTTCACTTCATGAGTTCAGGGCTGGTCTTTGGCTGTTTGCGGGTTTGGCTCGGTGTGTGGGTGCTCCGGATCTTCCTCGTGACGGTTGTGCATCACTAGTGGTGGTGCTCCCCGTTATTCGTTCTTTACTGCTCCTAGCGGCACCAGAACTGGCGGTGCAGATGCCCTGCTGGCACATGCAGTCGGCCAGGCCACAACCGGCTGATCGCAGTGAATCCTTGCACCGTCTGTCCTTTGACTTACTGTTAGTATTTCTGAGACAGCCTCAAAGCTAAGCCGCTGTACCTCTGTTCAGCCTCTTATGTTGTGTTCGTGTAATCTCATGAATCGGTTGAATTGCCGGTTTCTTCCACGACACCGACGCGAAGAGGCAATGGCATGTTGAAGCCACATTTCTGCAGGTGTCGATGCTAAATCAATTAGTGCAGACTTTTACCTGAAACTCCTAGAGCCACGAGACCCCGAACTCACCAAAGCTTTGCCTCGGACCTGAAGCGAACCTCGCAAAATGGACTTGCCAGGAACTGCTGGAAAGCGGGCACAACGAACGCAGGAGCCACGGCCAAGGTTTAGGAGATGCAGGGTTTGCAGGGTCGAGGGTTTAGTTTGCAAGGTCCTGGGTTTACGGAGTGGGCAGCTGTTCCGCTTGACAGGTGCGAACATATGATTTTCGCGGTCTTTTGAAGACTCAGAAAGCTCAGCAGTGACAAGCAAAAAGACGAAGAGGAAGTTGACGTGGCACAGTGCGGCCAAACAAGGATGTCAGGTTTCCCGACACCGCTACAGGCTTTCCAGGGATCCTGAAGGCCGCGGTTGCAAAACCCAAAGTTGAGGATGAGAATTTTCCACAACACCTAACTCCAACTCGCAGCCTCTAGCCCGAGCCCTGTTCCCGCCGCTTGTACAGTCTCTGCAATCCGAGTTGTGGCTTTCGTGTTCCGATGACTCCGCGAGTTTCTGCTTTTCGCTTTCGGGCGGTTCTTTCATGTTTGGCTGATAAACAGGGCGATTGGCGGCAGCTTCCGCTTCTGTGCGCCGCTGGACGAGGAGCTACCCAAAGCCCAGGGCAAATGCTGAAACAACCCTTGCAACACGATGAAGGTTACAGATTCACAGCTGCAGAATCTGAGGCAAACACCCCGAGCTCTAACACCCTGCCAGCCATGTCCCCCGCAAAAGCAATGTCATTCTGAAAGTTCAGCAAGCCCGTTCAATCTCGCGTCAACAGAATTGATCTTTGTGAAGCTCTGCGAGCTTCATTAAGCCTTGCGAAAGACTACCTATGAACTCCCGTTACAGTTACAAGAGCCTTCATCCCTCAGCCCGAAATCCACGAAACATTGCCTCTAGTTGTTGGATGTCATGCTGTTTGTGTCACCTTCGAAAGATTCCAACTCAGACTCACAATCAACAATCAGGGCTCCCGGTGTATGGCTTAGGGTGATTTCACGTCCAATCACGGGGGAAAAGTTCCAAAAAGCACTGCGAGCTCGCAGTGCAGCATTGCAAAGACAGCGACAACAGCCACAAGAACACGCGTCCAGCCACTCACAGGGAAGGGAGAATATCGCGGAAGCTATGGCCAGAGGTGCCTGACGGCCCCCACTGAGGTGACAGTGCGTAGGGCTAAGGTTTGAATTTAGGGCTTTAGGGTCCTTCCCCAGACAGTGTGACGGTAACACGATGAGGATTTTAGGCTCAGAGGGCGAGGCGCCTGCGCGTCGTGTTCGCCTAAAGTCGTGCTCTTTGAGTAGTTCGGCTGCGGCTTAGGAGAATTCGAACTTGTGCTCCCGCCGCAGTGCCGTTGATACTTCTTAGTGCGCCGCCGCCAGATATGCAAGACATGTTGCTGTCTCCATAGACAAACAAATCGTGCTGCCAGCGCGCACGAATTGGGGGTGCGCGAACCGTGCTCGAACCTTTAACTTGGCACCATCGGCTTCAGGGTTTTAGGGCTTTGCGTTCCCAGATTGGGCTCGGCAGATTTTCAATTGTCATCCAGGCCTTCACCGATCTCCGGCTCGAGTTTCCCAAAGCGGGTGAGACGGCGAGTTTCCCAGTCTTGAACTGTTAGTGCAACCATGACGTGGCTCCAGATTTCATTTGAGGGTGTTGAGCTTTGCGAGTGTGAGGCTCTCAAGACTGGTGGCTTGTAGGCGTTCGAGGCTTCAGGTCTGCGGCTCGTCGGGACTTTGGCTGCTGCCGGAGAATGCTCTCGATCAGCAGCTTCTGTGATGTCGGTCCTCTTAAATTCGGAGCTGAGCGTCCTAGCGACAAGTACCCTCCTACCGCAATACTTTCTTGTTGTGCGAGGGATCTAGACGGCGGCTCATATGGTACAGAAACCGGCAAGATCCGGAGTAGTGTCCGACCATGTAGGGGAGTTTTCAAACAGTCGAGTGGTTTTCGACACCATTCTGAAGATGTTGCATTGGGGGGCAGATGACCTCGAGTATTCCGAAAACCCAGAGGCACATGATTCCTTCAGAAGGCGCCATGAGCCCAGGCCTCCAGCGCCGAGATTGACTTGGCGCCTTATGGCTCCTTGGCCGCAGGAAGGCAGAGCAGTATTTTGAAACGCTCTGATGGCTCTGAAAGCACCGAGTCTGAGCCTCTTTTGCAAAGCCCGGGAGACATAGCCGAGGCTGTTTCCCAGCCGCGGGGCGGCGGCGGATTGGCTCTTTCCGTGCTCTCGGTTTGGGTTTCGTGATTCTCCCCGTTGCGGTGCAATTCCTGCCTCCTTCGCAAAATCACGTCGAGCGGCCATCACAGGCCCGAGAAGCTGCTTGCATGTCGAACACTTCTGGCTTTTGTCGAGGGGCCGGCACAGGCCGACAACCTGAATACAAACCATTGCCGTTGTGGGCTGGTGTGTAGAACTCGAGGGGAATCAGAGAGAGAAGGGAATTATGAGTTGGCGGGGGGGCTGAGCCCTGATCAGTCACAGAGTTGAGAACAGTGTGGGTGGTTGGAGCGAGATTACGTGCCGACGAAACAGGTGGATGAGTAAGCACGCCCACACTTACCCCCCCTCGCCCCGCCTTGCTAAGACATGTACCAGAACTTAGCACTAAACCTTGATCCCTTATCCCTGAACCCTAGACCCCGAGCCCTACAGCCCCTGCTCTGAGGTACTGAGTTGACGGAGGTGGTCTTGCGCTCTTTCGCCGAGGCGCTCGGTGCAACGCTCAAGGTGGGGCCGGTTGGAGGTCGCTGTACAGTTTGAAGTTTTGGGGTTTAGGTTTTCAGTTGTAGTAGGTTTCAAAGTTCAGGGTCCTGACTTACAAATGGAAAACCTTAAAGGTAAGTGTTTAGGCTTTGGGCGGCTTTGGGCTTTCGGGTTTGAGTTCCGTTCTTGGCCGGGGTTTCCGGATTGAGATAGAGCGTGAACGGTCTTGGAGTTTCCAGGACTAAAGGTGATGGTTGTTGGACCAGGACTATCATTAGGATTCTGGTCCGTGGTGGGCAGCAAGTCTTGCTTTTGCAATCAGCCCTGCTTTAAGGTTTCCGAGCCTTCAAAGGTGTCCAGAGTCAGTTTCAGTTGATCTCGGATCTGATCTTAGAGTCCGATGGAACCACATTCTAAAGCCCGCAGCAAGTTTGAGTTCCCTGAGTGTAACAACCCAACAGTCTGGAGTCGGAGGTACGGAAGATCCGAGGCGACAACGCTCATCACATTGTCGAGGTTGGACAGCATGGCCACAGCCCTTTCCGGGTTGCCGCTTTGATGGGTTTAGGACTGTTGGATGGCAAGCCGAAGACATGATGGTCCTTCTAAGCAAGCCATGTTTTGTACAGACGCGGACTCCGGAACACGGGCCCTGTCGCAACACGGACCTTATAAGGCACAGTCCTTCGATTTCCCGAAGGCGACCTTCAAGAGCCTGGCCCGGTGCCTCCGTGCTGCCCTCGATGCTTTCAGCGGCGCCGGAGCAGCGGCTGCGGCGCCTTCGGCACCGCGGAGGGGCGGGAAGCAGCGGAGCACCAAGGTGGATTTGGGGCTGCGGGGGTTACGATGATGGAGGGGTTCTGGTGCAGGCCAAGGCGGCCCGAAACGGAGCCCGTACTTGGACCTTGCATGAAAGCTTGAACTGGTGGAGATGCCTGCTTAATTCGAAGAGTGTCGCGCACCCGAGTTCATGCCATTTATGCGTTGAATTCGCTTGCAGACCAGGAGTTTGCCGAACTCGGATAAGTAACGGAGCACCGACATCTCGGCTGTGTGCCATCTTGACCTCGGTGCCTCGTGGGTCTTGGGGTTTACGGTTGGAACTCAGTGCAGAATTCCATGCCGCACCGCAGGAGACAAGCATTGATGTCTCCCTTGACCTCGATGCAGCTGTTGAAGCTGGTGCAGAGGGGCCACTTAGCATGAAAAGACTTGCTTTAAGCGAATCGTGAAACCCATGATGCATACAAGAATGTGGCAAGCAAAAGGCATGCCCCATGTGAACATCTGCATATTCATCAATGTAGCAGTGCACACGCTTATACACAGCCACGGCAGAGCGTTGCGGCCCTTGCCTGAAAGTCTCGTTCGAATGCGACAGACGTTTGCACCAAGAGCACGTCCTTGGTTCCAAAATTTGCTTTATATCACATGGGCTCCTGAAGCCCTGGCACATCGGCTACGACCTTGGCAATGCGTCTTGGGCACACCCTTTGTCAGGGATGTCACGATTTTCATTGTTGTCCTTGTCGGAGTTGTTGTTCCTCCCTGACTCGAGTGCTGAACTCCTCTTGTGGACCTTGTTCTGAGTTGTACATCTTTTGTATGATTTGGTACCACTAGAGAGTTTAGGCCAAAATCCTGGGACCTTGGTCCCGCCTTCCACACGAATGCGAGCTCGGGTCGTTCAACGCTTCCGCACGCGGTTTCGCACAATTAGTATGGCCTTTTCTGAAGCTTCGAAGCCTCACTTTAAGCCCCTACAGCCAAAAGCAGAACTTCAAGACTGACCCCCAAAGCCTTGACATAAACCTGCGCAAGATCAAGAAGGCTTTGCACTGGGCTCAACTTCCTGGACGCACTGCTTGCACGCCTACGGGTGGCTTCCGGCATCGAGCTGCGTGCCAGCTGTCGAGGCTTCGATGCAGGGTTGGTTCGGATCTTGGATTTTGCGCTTATTGAGGTATAGGGTTTAGCGCATATGTTAGGTCTTCCGGATTTTGGGGTTCAGGATCTCGGCTTTGAAGCCCAGATTGGCGATGGTACAGATCACGGTGACATTGATTATGACCCTGCATGTAATATGTTTCCTCTAGATCTGCCCCGCAGAATCAAATCTCTCTTTGCAGCCGTGCTAACCAGCTTACCATAGGATGACCACGGCACCCAATATTGCTTCGGCTGAGTGTTGTTGCTGATGTTGTTGTTGCTCGGGCTCTTGCTGCTTTTGTTGTTCGTTGTTGCATCTGCTTTTGTGATGGACCTTTTCTTGTTGCTCTTCTCGCAAATCCAATCACAGCTACCGTGGGCTTTGGCAGTTCTCTGATGTCATGCATGCTTGCTGACTCCTCTGCTGTGGATGTTGATGGACAGTGTCAACGGCCTGCTACCATATATCCGTGACCGCTATATCTCTCTTTGCTCGTATCTTGTATGTGCACTCGTGCACTTTGATTTGATTGGCTTTGCTAGCAACGAGGCTGCTGCACTGTTGATCGTGAGCCAGTAGTTGATTTCGAGATGCGTTCTGCAGCAGCACAGGGCTGAGCCTCAACAACTTCACGACTTTGTTCCACATCCTGAAGTTGATTCCTAGACGACCCTGAGCCCTGAAATAGTCTAGTTTCGGAGCCGCCTTTGCCAAAATCAGAGCGTCAAAGCGACAGCTTGATGCAAGCCGCCTTCTGGGCAGGAGACACCTGGATCGACGACCATCACAGCACGGAAGACGTGATGATCACGGTGGGCTGACTGGCAATGTTGTTTCTGCCGCATCAAAGTCTTTACGGCTTCTAGAGGCATAAGAGACTTCTCCGGTCAACCATGCCTTCCAAACTCGGTCCAGGCATTTGCGCCGAGATTCGGAAAGCTGAGAGTCGTAAGGTGGAGCGCCGACAGCTCCATTTGCCAAAATTACATCAACCCTGATCCCCGACAGCATAAACCAGGGCAGCAAGGAGAAGCTTAAGGGATCAGCTACATGGGCATGAAAGGCATGTCCTCAAACTTCGGTGCCTAAGTGCAGGTGTCGACACACGAGAGACTGCAACTGGATTGGATCCTTGAAGTCTCCAAATCGTACTCTGCGACTGTCAGGAGCAGATCCATTTGGATAGTCCGTTTCTTTGGTCGACGCAGCCTGCAGCCTGCTTTCTAATCTTCTGAAGGTCGGCAAGGCTTTGGCAGAGGCACTGGGCGACAAGGACTCCGGCCCCGGGCTTTGAACGTAGGATTCACAAGACTGGGGTCTTGAAGGGTTTCAAGTCTTGCGAGTGTTCCCTACTTTACTATGCCTTGAGACAGTTAAGTCCCTGATTCGGCCAGGCTGGCTGCACGCGAATGGCTTGGGCCGAAGGCCGTGAGGGTTCCGCGCAGGCGCACCCGCCTCAGCCCCGGAACCTTGCCCTTCCACCCAAATCCAGCACCAAGAACGGTACCTTTGGGCCGTGACGAACACCTTTCTGAGTCATGCCGCGGAGCTTTATCGTTCGGAAACGGCAGGTTCTCTGCGTGATGGACCTCTCCAACCGGCCGAGCTTCTGCTTCTTGGATCTGGGGCAAAGGCTAAGTCTTCGAAAAACAAGTTCGAACCGTCGTGCTTTCTGCAAGACCGCCTAGCTTGTACTCTGGCTCGCTTGTACTCTGGCTCGCATGGATGGATTCATAGATTGTTGGATTTTGCCTTCTAGCACCCCTTTTCGTTTATTGGCCTGGGCTGCATGAACCTCTTGTGCATGCCAGGATGTTTTCTTGGCTTCGAACCCTGATCCCACGAATGCACTGAAGCCACTGAGCCCGTGAATCCCGCAATTCAAGACTTTTCACATTGTCTTGGTAAGCGTCCTTATGCCAGCAGTGGTGCATCTTTCGGAATTCCCAGCCCTAAATCTCGGGGCCTCCTAAGACCGGACCGAAAGTCCCATGACTTGAAACCAAGCCCAAACCACGAAAGCTTTTCTTCCCAGGCAGTGATCTCCGTCTGCATGTCAGAGACGAAGAGTTTGTCGACGACGTGTCTGTGGAGAGCCTCGGATGTTGGTTTCTTGGGGTTTCTTGTGGTGCGGGGACCAGGCTTGCTGGACTGAAGTCACCAGTTAACCAGTGCCCAGCACCAGATTCCTAACCACAGCTTGTGCGCTCAGCGAACTTCAGGCCACGCAGCCTAGCCTATACCCAAAGGACGAAGCTTGATCTTGAGATGAAGTCCCAAGTGGAAGCGGAGGAGGATTTGCCCTTGTAGTGATCTCTCGACGCCTTCCAGGAGCTCCTAAAGTCCTAAAGTCACCCGAAGCGGCTAGGAAGAGGTCTTAGGCCCTAGGCTTTGCGCACGTTTTTTTACCGGCGTTGGGGTGTGGAGCCTTCGGATCGTGCCATGAGCCCTGCAGCAACTGGAAGGTTTCAAACTAGGCACCCTTCTGCAAGTTTAAACAGTGAAGGCGAAAGTCTAAGCCTAAGCCCGAACCCACAACCCTCCCTTTACTCTGAAGGCAGCCGCAAAGCCCGCTCCAAGCCGCGCTGCCTCCCAGGATGATCCACCATTGCTTCGAGTCCTTTGTGTGAGGCTCAGGCGGCCTTCATGGTAGCAGATCTGGAAGCAGCATTTGGCACGTGCTGGCCCGAGATTCCCTTTTGGTTTCGGCTTCTGGCTACGCTTGGTAGACCATGTCGGATGAGCCACTTCAGTTGCCTTCGTTGCAACATCTGCTTGAAGATACAGAGCGAGAGAATAGATGGGAAAGGCAAAGTGCCCAGTGCCCAGTGCGTGGCAAGGCATTGTTCAGCGATGCTGAAGCCTCACCGTCTTTAGAAGATGAGAATAGTGGTAGGCCCCACCCAGCCTTCGAGCACACGAGACATCCACGACATGCGGAGTCACTCGACTTGGGACGTGAAAGCTGTCGAACCTCCCTGTCGACTCTGCAACAAACAAGTCAGGCCAAGTTCTACGAGGCCTGCAGTCTTCTACAGATTGTCATGAAAACACCAACCAATGATTTCGAGAAAGCTCTCATGACATGTCTTACCTCGCGTGAATTTGCAGAAGCTTGCCTGCTGCGAGTCGATTGAGAAAATTTGGCATTATGCGGGTTACTTAGTCCAATCTGAACTAATTTGCAACGCAGCATTTGTAGCCACGTCCGAAGATGGGTCCGAAAGTCGAGGTGTTGGGCCAGCCATCTGAACCAGCACAAGGGCCGAGCTATTTTCTGTCCCCCAGGCTGGTGTGACTCCGGGTGCATTCCACTCGGCTCAGGGTGCATTCCACGCGGTAAAACTTCCGGTTCTGCACCGGTCTATGGTTTGGGCCTGGGGTCTTCAGGGATAGACAAGAACCCATGCACGTCCAAACAAACGGTCGAGCCGCTCAGGTCATGAATGCTCTGATGACCGTCCACTTGCTGCAGGTGCCATTGTTTTGATCTGGGCAGGTTCTGGATGTCGGGTCCAAGGTGCAGGGTCACGTAGAGGGACAGTGGGCGAGGTATGCGACACTTTGTAGGTTGGCTTGCATTCTGTTCTGTCCTTCCACAGGATAACATGTCGTTTCAGCACGTCGTGTGGACAGCACAGTACTCACAGCGATTCCTTTCCATGTTTGGTTGTGACGTTCTCCAATCCGGCAATAGAGCCAGCATGAGAAGCGCAGAATCCTCAGAAAAACCAACCCTTTCAACCCTCAACGAGAAGCCAAGGTGTCCTGTCGACTTTTAGACTGCATTACAAATCGTTTTACACTGTGCCCGAAGCTTTTCCAAGTGGCGCATTGCGACTTGCTGTGACTGCGGTCGGGGCACTTGAAGTTCGAAGTTTCACCTGCCGAGCATTGCACTTCAGCAGCCAACATCGCCCTAGTCGTGCAACCATGCTGAACCTGTAGGACTTGGGTATGGGCTCTAAGGTAGAACGTGAAGTGCCACTTTTGATGGCTTTCGAACACTCTCAGCCCTTCAGCTGGCCGAGTCCTAGACTCATTCCAACATCTACGAATCTACACCCTTCACCCGAAGTCGCAACCGAAGCTAGACCAAGCTGTCCCAAGTTCTGAATCTCACAGCAGGTGCCCAGCGCCGAGGCCATTTCCGCGCGGCACGTCGCCCTGGCGGCTGCCCAGGCGCTCCAGTCCGAGATTATCGATGTAGGTGTTGAGCAGGTTAGGGAGATCCGAGGGCCCTTAGTTGATCACATGTCGCATCTGCAGGACAGTCTCCTTTTCAATTCACAAACTTGGGCGTGATGAGCCAACAATCCAAGCCTATGGAAACTCATAAGAAACTGAACCGGAAAACAGGGGAGTGCTGCCCATCTTCCACCCGCGCTGAAAACATTAGCAGAGGTCCACGGCCAGCACCGCAAACAGTTCTCGCATTCACTTGCCTTAGACTTTTGCCACATGACGCAGCACTAGACCTGTCGGAAGCACAGGAGTATAAAGCGGCGACCTCTTGTATTGGAAGAATCCGGGCCAGGCAATGGGTGCAGCGCTGAAGCAGCAACTTGTGAGCACTTGTTTAAGAGGTTGCTACCGGCCTCGTGCCTGTTGGGACGCTTGAAGTGTGCCCATGATTCTTGGGTTTAGCGTTCAGGATTGGGGCCTGGAGCCCAGCGATGAGAGGACAGTTTCTGTCTCCGGTTGAGAATGTTGAGAATCCGAAAAGGTTCGGAGGGTGTGTAATTGAGATGTCCGTTTTGAGCGAGTAATACACAGTGAAGCTTGGGGCAGGGATTCTCTCCTCCCATCTCCTCATCTCTTGCTTCGCATCTTCGGAACCTCGTTCACGCAGCGGTGCCCCCAACCCTCTCATTAACTCTCATTAACCTCCGAACAGATGAGGTCTCTGAACAAAAAGTACAGGACGCAATGCTGCTGGGTTTCAAAAGCTGTGCAAATACTTCTGGGGACGAAGGCACGCAAAATCCCCAAAGAACCAGAAACATTTAGCAACGTAACCTTCGCGGCGGGTAGAGTCTGCTTTCAAGTCAGTCAGCAGACGTGATCATGGAGAAATCTCTGGCTGTCGAAGACCAAAACCCTTTCCAACTAAAAACGATTCTCAAACGCAAGCTCAAGAGTGTAGCCTCAAGGATTCACGAAACTCAGAAGGCCACGATGCCTTGGTTGTAGTGGTGGCGGTTCACAAAAGGAAAAACTATCGTGGTAGAGGTTTCGTTTTATACGCCGCAGTCCAGGCACTGCGACAGGATAAGTGAGTCAAGCTTTGCTCGGTTGTATACGCGGCGCATGTGGTGCACCATCCCGAAAGGACAAAGTCAAAGTAGCACCATCAAACCATCCAGCACACACCGAAAAACACCAGGCACTCAAAAGTGTCGGGCCCAGAGGCTTATCGAGGAGGAGGTGGTGGTGGTGGCGGTGGTGGTGGGTGGCATTTGTGGTAGTAGTGCATCTAGTTCTACCTACAGGTAGTAACTAGTTCCACTCGGTGTAGTTGTACAGGTACCAGATTGCCAACCAACCGTTAGGTGCGGGCCACAAAGATTGATCAGCAATTCTTGCATGCCAGCTGTCCAAGAAATCACAACCACTTGCTTATTCTTTATCCTCATCATTATCATCATCCTCATTATTATTGATTTTCACCGAACCGATTATCTTTTCATTATCTAAATCCTAACATTTTCATCCGAAGCCTGAGCCCTGAACCTGAACCTCAAGCCCACAACCCGAAACCCTACACCCAACAAGGCCCAACAATTCTAAATCTCAGACGCCGAGGTGCATCGCATTGGATCCTCGCAGGGGCGGTGTGACGGCCAGCTCGAAGGGGACCCTATCGAAGTAGTCCCTGACGAGCGAAGCTTGGGATTGTGCAAAGATGCATATTGCAAGTTTTCCAGGAGCCAGTCCTTGAGCTGAAAATGGCCGGAAGATCTTGGTCTGGGGTTCCGCGTGGGTCTGGATGTGGGACTTTCGACTTTCACCAATTTGCTTACACCCCTTCGCAACTGCACGGTTCAAAATGTGCGCCGCACATTAGCAATGTCCGCGGATCCGCATCGGGCGCCGGCCGCCCGGCCGCGCTGCCGTCCATACCTTAGGTTCTGCTTGTCAATTTGCCTCCTCGCATGTTACCGCTTGGCTCCGCTTGGGCCTTGCCTCAGCTGAGCGACTGAGTGTAGAACCGCACCAGTCCAAACTCCACGGATATTTTTGCCCGTCGGACCCGAGGCTGGACCGCTTCGGCATGGCAGCACCGCGTGACTTTATCCACAGGTACAGCAGACAGCACGTTTCTCAAAAACAGGAGTGTCTGAGCGCACGTAGGGTCTATCGCAAGGACCACGTCGCAAAACTTGCGCTGGTGTCTGAACAGTGCCCACACTCTGCCGCAGCTGCATCCGCAAGCCGGTGTTCGTCGTGGTTGCTGTTGCAGGCGATGAAGGGCGATTTGGAAGCTCCGGCAAGACGATGAAGGCACCGCTCTGAAGAAGAGTAGCCCTAGTACGATTTCCTATTTTCGTACAAGTTGCACATGCCGGAGCCAGTGAGGGCTGGTGCTGATGCGGATGATGCCAGCTGCAAGAACGAAAATGAAGACCAGAACGATGACAGTCTTCTCCATCCTTCATGGCAACACACTTGCGAGTGAATCTGCGTGGTTTCTGCGAACCTTCCGAATCTTCCAGCACGTCTTTAGTGTTCAAGAGACATGGAAGGCTGCAGCATAGCAACACAAGTCTCAAGCATGCTCTCGTATCTCGCTCCAGTCAGGGTGGGCGATGCAAGCGGTGAAGGCCTCGACCTGCTGGGGGCACGTCCTGCATCAGATAAGCCCTGCAACTGCATAAGAGATGTGGAGGAGCTCGATTAGCAGGGTTTGTTCCAAGTACTTCATGACTGTTGCAAGCTATGCATGTCGACACACCATGAAGGTCTGTGGCTACAGCGAGTCGAAGTCAGCTCCGCAGCCTCTTTCTGGCTCGTGCGATAGTGGCGAACAGCCGCTAGCTACTGATATTTTATCAACGTGTGTCCCAGGGAGAGCTTTGTCCGCTCCTTGTTCCAATGAAGCGGCTTTGGCGCCCCGTCCTCCTTCTTCTGGGCTTGTCAGGCTTGGGTCTGGCATTTAAAGTCCTGAACTTCGAGGATCCTGAGGAGGAGGTGGAGTTGCCGGAAGATGAGCTAGAGGCGCCCGTTGGCGCGGTTCCACTCTATGCCCAGCTGGCGGCAGCCATTCCTTTGGTGTGCATTAACCTCACGAACTTTACAGGTCTCATTAGCGACAAGAGTGCCCCACACAACGAGAACATCACCTATCACTTCGGTTTCCTCGAGAGTGACCTGGCGATGTTGTCAGACAAAGTCAGCGGCTATTACACCGTTCTGCACGAGATGTTGGGAGAAGCGGGGCCGACGCTCTGCCCACGTGACAAGCAGAGCCACATCAAGGCAGGAGTTCCGAAAGCCGAGAGTTTGTGGTTAGTGCCTGTCTGTTCTTCCGGGTCTCTGCGAGCTCTGACAAGGAATGCCTCATGATGGCCACGTGCCTTTTGCAAGAGCACGTGCCGGAAGACATCGAGCTGGCACAGTACACGACATACATGGAGGTGATCACGGCCTTCGTGGAGATCGGCTGGCCGGTCTTGAAGAAGGGCTTGCTCTTTGAGGAGCTTACTCCCACCTTGCACCACGACGATGTGGCCCCAGCACAGTACCAATGCGACGAGCTCCAACATCCAGAAACACCTTTCGGCCACCCTCCAGCCAATTTGTTGCAAATGGATGCAAGGGCTCAGCGCACCTTTGCGACGTCCCAAGCTTTGAGCCAGGCCTCCAAACAGACGCATGAGGTCTTGGATGCACACGAGAAGGAGAGCGCAGATGTGGACATCACGGTGCAGAAGCTGCACCAGGTTTGGCATCCCATCTGCAAGGACCTCAAGTGCGATCACAGCAACTTCTGGGACCTGCATTTTGCCTCGCACGGGCAAACCGCTGCGCTCGTGAAGCTGAACTCCGCACCACATGTCCGCGCAGAAGCTCAGGTTTGACGCGATGACACTGTTTTCTTTGGCGATCTGATAGCTGCTCTGAGTGAAGGCTAATTCAAGTGCTCGGCTCTTGAAGCTCAACTTGTGAAGAGCCTCCGAATCCAAGGAAATTCAGCAGCGTTCACGCCTTCAGCAGAGGGTCCTGCGCTTTGTGGAGGACAACCACGGCTACTACGGAAAGTCCCTTGGACGATGCCAGGGACGGCCGACATGGGGACATGGGGTTGACCGATATGCAGGTAGTGTCCGAGTGTCAGAGTTTGGCAGGGAGAGCCCCTCCAAACAGCCAGTACCGGAGATCTTCTCTCACCTTGACTCCTTGCTGTTGTGGCTCCTAAATTATCCCGGTTTCAAGCGTTCTTGCTCATGCGGGGTCCCAGTCCCAGCCGTCACATGTAAGAGGAGACTTCGGCTAGCCGCCGAGGCTCAGAAACTCGAGCTCCCCTGGCCGAAAGTTCCTGGACCCATCATTCATCCAGGCCAGGCACGTGCCAGTTGCCCTTGACATGTTTGGCATGCAGCCGCGCATCATCTCCCAACTCAGACAGCAGATGCGCGAGCATGATTGTTGGACGATTTGGACCGAGGCCTCTTCCAGGAAGGCCTTCCAGCGCTATGCCAGCAAAGGCCGCGAGTCCATGATCAGGTGCCCTTCGCGATAGAAGGATGAATTCCGGAGTTGCGTCTTTGAAACCGGTGTCAGCCGCAGGTTCGTCATCCCTGTCATGAGATCCCTCGCCAGCACCGATGAGACGAGGCCAGTCGTCAGAGTGCCTTGCGCCGCACTGGGCTTCTTTCTCCCCGCTGACAGGGCCCTGCAGCTGCTGGACCAGGCCGTGCAGCAGTCCCCCAAATCCCAACAAGAATGTTGCCCTCCTGGACGGGGTCTGAGTGCTCCATCGCAGAAAGGGGCTCGGGCCAGCAGCCTCGAGCTCGAGCTCGAGCTGGTCATGTAGGTAAGCGCATCGTAGGGAGAACTGAGAACGGCCGAAGCCCAAGCTTCAGCCTTCGGCCGCCTGATTTTTTGCAGGTGGAGTTTCGGAAGTTTCAGAAGCGAAAGGCTGGACACCGCCAGCTGCAACAGGAGGAGCGTGACAATCCTGTGCATGCTTTCGGTGGAACAGGCAACACCAGTGCGCTTCAATTCCGCCGACTGTTTTCCTCGCAGTGTCGCGCAGGACACACATGAAGAGGAGGAGGAGGACAAGGGCAAGGGTAGTCAAAAGCTCCTTCAGCTGGCTTGGCAACTTGTGTTGTGAGGAGGACGAGGAGCACGGGCTCAGCATGCTCAGCAGATCGGCCGTTGACGACGCCGTGGAAGAAGATGAGGATGAGCCCGCCTACTTGCAGGTAGGAGACTCCTTGGTCATGTTGCTTTTGCCTCTGCGAATCATTGCTGATCCCTGGACCAGGTGTCCGAAGGTGAGGACGAAGAGTTGGAGTCAGAGTCCGAAGACGAGGGTGGTCGTCGTCGCAGACGTCGTCGTAGGCGCCGCAGGACGATGGGAGACTCCAGAGAGACCGCAAACATCCGGGATGTCTGCACTATCCCCATGCTACTGGCAGGAGATGGATCGGGGGCCGAAGACGGCGACGACACCGGAGGCTCCCTGTTCAGCAGCGAGACGCCTGACCGCCCTCACCCCACTTGAACTAGATGTCCCTGTCAGGAGGATCTTCGAAGCGGCCGTGGCTGCCGTGGCGAAGGTTGTAGAGGATGTCGTGGAGTTCATGGCGGAGGGCCTTGCTTGCATTGGCACTGCCGCCGAGTTCACGTCCACGGGCTACTCCTACGAGGTTGTCCCAGGGGCTGTATCCTTGAACATGGGGCTTTCCTCTGGCTCTGGGCAGAGCCTGGACAAGCTGGTGAGGGGCCATCCGCCTGTGGCCTTCATCTCTGTGGATTTCGGCTTTGCCGTTGGAATTACAGCCAAGTTAACTTGGAGTGGTGTTGGCTTGGGAGGAGGGGTTGGCTGCAACGTGGACGGCTGCTCCGCCTACATCACGGTCGCAGCTGTTGGCTCTGTGAACCTGCCCATGGTCACTGCAGCCTGTCCCTTCGGGGCTACACTGGGTTCTGCCACGTGTGCGCAAGCCTTTGGAGGCGGCATCTCGACCTTGTGCTGCAACATGAACCTTCAGACCGGCAGCAACGATTGTCGCTAACTTGTCCTGTGCATTGCGAGAGGGCGGACGCAACAAAATGGATGTCCGCGAGATCTCGTGAGCCTGTTGATGCACACCAACAGGGAAAAGGCGTGTAATTTCGTGGTGTGGCTGAAGACCTGTTTCAGAATTTGCCAAATAGGCGTCCCCGTGGCAACCGGCTAAGAGTGATAAGCCCGCGAGCCTTTGTTGCAAGCTGAGAGCCCGGTTCTGTTTGTCATGTTGGCAGCTGCAGAATGTCTCCACCTCTTGGTTGATGCGTCCAAAATCAAAGGTAGAGCTTGTGTCCTATTGCACGTGGTGTCGCTGTGCTTGCTTGCCATGAGGACCGCACCGAGAAACATGCGCAGTCACAAGCTGTATCCCCAAGCCGATTCTCGTCGTCATAGCTTGCTGTCGCTGTTGCAGGGCCACTGCAATGAAGGGCATGAAGGCGATGAAGGCCACATGCCGACGGATGGCAGTTGGTACCATCACTACAGTAAAGCATGAAAGATAGCGGTAGGTGCCCAGGATTGCTTCAGAGCTGTCTTGAGGCAGTTCGAACCAGATAGTACATGCAACCGTTCAGCGCAAGACTACGGCTTGCGCATGGCGGTCAGGAAACCGCCGCCACCAGCACCGTCTCCAACTTCGCAGCGCGTGGTCTTTGTTGGTACCGTGTCGCTGTACTATCGCGATGCTCGTGCAAAGTGTCTGTCATTTCTGTGCGTCGTAGCAGTAGTAGTAGCAGGCTAGGCAACCCGGACTTGTTGACTCCACAGGTTGTCTGCACGTTGTCGGGTCCGCTTCCATCACCACGAGCTTTATCGAAAGTCTGCAACTTAGGGTACACCGTACATCTCCATCGACTTCGGGTTCGCAGTTGGAGACGCGGCCAAGCTCGGCTGCAATGTGGACGCATGAGGCAGATGCGATTCCGATATCTAGACTTTGATGTTTGTCGTTTACGTTACTTCATAGCTGCATTACACGTAAGGGCATCAATACAAACTGCTGCCGCATTCTCGTCGGAAACCCTGGACAGCTCGTATGGCGGCGATATCGGGTCCAGTCCCGGGTCCAGTGTGTCCTTCGCACAAGCTGGAGCCTAGGAGGTGCTGGTAGTCATGTAGTCGGCCTGGGTCAGTTGACAGAAAGTGCCGGGCGCCGCCAACTGCTCCCTCAACTCTTGGAGTTTCCATTGGCAGATGGAAAAGTGCCACAGCCGCGCAGCTGCTCATGCATGATCGGGGGTGTAACGTGCTATTACTGATGGCCGATTTTACATGGGTCCGTAGTCGGGTTGGCATTGCCATCCTTCTTGTACGAAAGCAAGCTGATGGTTCTTATCGAGCGTTATGCAACCACTGGACGTTTTGTAGTATATTTTCTTGTGCCTTCTTCTCTTTTTTGCCGTTTGTGACTCTGGTCTTCGGGTTTGTTTGCACCGCTTCTACTACGCGTGGACTTGCATCCCGCACCGCTTGCAAGTCAACCCTGTAGTCTAGGCTACGCAGAGAGCAAGCCCCAGGCCGCCCGAAACACAGCCTGAGGCGCAAGACAGTTCAGTGTTTCTTGCCAAGAACCAGTTTTGTCGATGGGTAGCTCTAAGACTGGCCCGAGCTGCTCCACTTGAGGTTCACGTGACTGAAACCCGAGCCCGAGACCTCAACGCGATACTCCCTCGCAAGCGGAAAGGCAAACACACCCCCCCTGCCGCGCCGAACTGCATGAAGCCGCCTGGACGTGGCTCAGACGTAAAGGACCCCCAAAGGGGGGCCCCATGAGGGTGGGCGTGGACAACGCCCGGGACCTGGCGGAATGGCCTTCTAGGTTTCGGTTTCGGGCGTCTCTTTACATCCTGCACGCAGCTGCTGGAATCTGGGATCCATTCAGCTTTATGAGTTGGCCAGTGGGTTCCACGTGTCGAGGCTGGTCCGGGATTGTTTGTCCAGGCCGCTTCTGCAACCAGCCTCTGTAGCATGGGAGTCTAGGCTGCTGCAGCGTCCAAGGCCACTTGCCCTCCCAGATGTCGGAACTACTTCAGAACTGGCTGAACAACGAGGCATGGCGTGCAGCTTTTTGGTTTTGCCCTCACATCAGTACCCTAACCTATACCGGCTGCTCCGACAGCAGCATCTGTCTCAGGTGAGTGTGCACGCGTGCCTGCCCCGGTAAATCAACCATCCAATGCATCAGGACATGTCCGTAGTTATAACAGCTGACTACACCGTGATGGTGGCGGCAGTGGGGGTGGTGTTGGTAATGGCCGTGATGGCTGGGCGGCCGCAGACGGTGGTAGAGGCGGTCGTAACCCCGGCCCGCATCACCACAGAGAGCAGCACCTCAACCAAGGCCTCACCCCGCTGTAACCCACGCCCAGTTCGAATGCTGAAATCTTCTCCAGGGCCCCTCTCTCATCCCACGCCTCAACACGCAAAACCGTGTCCAGGTCGGCCTGTCAACTAATGTCTCCAATTTCGAGAAGGCGCGATATTGACGGCATCATGCCTGTGTATGGCTTTCGTAGTCGGAGCGCATAGGTGGCCGAAACGCTCAAGGCCCTAAAGCGCAAGGCTTGTAAGATGGTTCAAACTGAAGAGGTCCCCGAAGTTTCTTGGCAGCTGAATTGTTGCAGAACTTGAGAACTCGGACTGGGCAGGATGTTGTTGGTGCCTGGAAGCCTAAACTGCGATGAGGGCGACTTACCAAATATCATATTCTATAATGGGTGTATGCCAGCTTCAGTAGCATCAAGAGAAGTACAGGACGGCCATGTTTTGCACGGTGGTTTCGTGCTAGGCTTCTGAGATAGATGTGAAAGAATTCCGCAACAAAACCCTGCTTTGTCAGCTTTCCGTCTAGGTGCATTCATCTGCGTAGCAGGAAGGTTTTGTCGCCTGTGATGCTGTCAAACGTTGGTCTGTGGTGCTTCGCAGAGTGAAGCCACAATCATTGTTATTGTGGTTGCTGTTGCTATGTCTGAAAATCGTTGCTGCCGTCATATTTTTGGCCAGAGGCAGTCCCATTATTGTGTTGACAGGACTTGGGTTTCGTAAGGAGCAACCGCTGCTCAAAGGATGTCCAGGGAGCAGCTGCGGCTCATTTGAGAGGACGAGCTTCTTCAAATCCTGTCTTGTGGCAATCCGGACAATGAGTCCGAAACCAACGCCACGTGTTTTGGTAAGACTCAGCACCCCTTTGAAGAACAAATATAAGCCATAAAGCTGGTAGACCTTTTGGAGTACTGTTTGCGCTTTTTGTCCCCAGTTTCGACCCCCCCTCCCCCCCGCCCACGCCCTCCCCCCACCCCCTCGCGAACTCATCAGAAGCCGTGCTTGATGGCTCCTAGGACTTCGCATCTGGCTACCTCTTCGGTGAGATCCTGCACAAGTTTTGGCAGGCCCAAGATCGACAGTCCAGATGCCAGAAAAGAAGTGGGGCAGGTCAGGGCAAACTCTGAGAAACCCAATCTCCAGCCAGATCCCGAACTTTGAGACCCGGAGCATGAGGAGTTCTGAAATCAGCTCCAAACTCCACACTCTGCGAAGCCGAAAGCTGCCTGATCCCAACATCTCATCCGAAACCCTCGCAAGGCAGATTCGGAGCAGTTTCAGAACAAGAGCCTTGATCGGCACGGTTGGAGGCTGTAGGCTCTTCGGAACACGAGGGACCTGTCTTCAGGGCAAGTGTTCAAGGTTCAAGGGTGAAAGCAGGGTTTTCTGGTTTCAGGGTCTGGTCCTCAAGACTTGACTCGGGCAGTTTGCCAGCTTCTCCGCTCAAGGCCTGTCCGACAGCGGTACAGAAGCTTTGCTGTGGGGATCCGACGGATCAGTGCCGTCAAACTTCGGCTTTGGTTTTGAAGTGCCGACGTGCGCTCTATGCCCCGTTGCGTGGACGGTTCAACGGTTCCCAAGCCTTCAAGCCGTGCCCTGAACCTGATGAACCTGCTAGGGAGAAGTTCATAAGCTATTCATAAGTATTCAAGCCCGGAGGTCTCGTGCCCGGAACCCTGAGCCTGCCCGAAAGTCCGAGTCCAGGAATTCACATCAAGCGAAAATCGCCAACTTCAAGACGCTGGAACCTATCCTGAAGGTGGGAACCTAGTCTCCTTTTCAGATGAGGAGGATCCCAAAGTTTCAAGTTTGAAGTGCTGGGTGGGTCAGGGTCTTGGGACCAGGGATTGTGCCTGAATTCAGTGCTTTGGCTAAGAGGGTTCGAACGGCTTTGGGTTCAGGATTTGGGGGTCTGTTAGATTATTGAGGATTGCTGAAATGTCAGTTGAAGGGCGTTTCCATCGTGCAGCGAGGCAGCAACTTCCGGTCTGCTGAAGCCGACTCCACAGCCTAGCGGGCTGGCCATGCATGGCTTTACCCCAGCCACTGAGCTACCAAGCAAGGCCCTCGCACTTCCGAGCCGTTGGCCTAAGTCTTTCAGCAGAAGGCGTTGGGCATCAAGTGCAATGCCACGCTGATCAACGCAGCCTGCTGCCTCAGTGTCCTGCGAGTTAGGTTCGTGGATGTAGACAGTAGACCCATGTGACCCAAGTGCCCATTGTTCCCCATCTTACGAACTTGACCAGCTTCGGTTTCGAAGCCCGAGAGTCGTGAGGTCATCGACAGACTTGAATTCCGAGCCCCACTCATCGCGCTAAACCGATGCTTGAGTGGCAGACAGATGCCATTAAGTCCCACAGGTTCTTCACTGAATCTCGGGCTCAGGCTTAGGTGTTAGAGGTGCCTGGTTAGAAGTTGAATTAATAGGCGTGGGACATTGAGAGCGTTGTTTCGTTGAGGACCGGAAAGTGATCCCGGCCATGACCTTCAAGCGCAGTGTTCACATGACTTGAATCTCATGATTGTTTTTGACGACAGTGCTAACTTCCAGGGAATCCGCAGCAACAACAACAGACTTCGCACAGGTGATGAATGGCGAGCGCGGGGCGGCGTTGAGGCATCGGCATAAGTTTGGGTGGCTCAAGTTTTGATGTCGTGTTCATTGGAGCTTTCGAGCTCTTTGTGGTACGTTTTGCAGAGGTCAGGCAGCATCCGGCACACAGCGCCCTCTGCCTTCTGAGGGACAGGGGCTCACGCATATATGATCCCGGTTCTCGGTTCGCCGCCCCCCCCCCCCCCCCCCAATGGTATCCCCCCCCCCCCCCACCCCCACCCCACCCGCTGCCGAATCTGTGTGACTGCGCACACTTTTTTGCACATGCGGGCCCCAAAACCGTACAAGGATCGCGCCCCAAAGACGCCGAATCCGTGTGAGGCTGCCAAAGTCGCCAACTGTCACGAGGACTGCGTTCCCTGACAGGCCCGTTCCCTGTGACAGTTGGCCGATTGCAACCTTTTGGCAATTGCCCCCAAAGCGACAACTGCCACGAAGATAATGGCCCTGCGATCAACAAAGCGATTATCAGGACCAGGCACGTGGGCAGAAGACACCCGACGACAAACCAATCAAACATTAAGATGCTTGAGTTAATGATGATGGTGATCATCGTCCCCATCATCATTATTATCATCATAGGGATGAGTATACCAAACACCCAAAGCAAACCTACAAACCTAAAAACGCAGGGGCACACCATTCCACAGGGGGGAAGGGGGGAACCACCCCAACCAGACCCACCCCCGCCCACGCCACACCACACCACAGGGAGGGGGAAGCAACCCACCACCACACCACACCACACCACAGGGGGGGGGATGGGGAGGAACCATTGGGGGGGGGAGGGGGGAGGGATGGACTGTTCCACCCCCTCTCCCCCACAAGGTCAATGGTCCGGATCTAGGGTGGCCGCCCCCCTCCCCTGTGGTGTGGGGTGTGGGGTTCCTCTTCCCCCTGTGGAGTGGTTGTGGGGTTTTGGGGTTTAGGGTTTAGCTTAAGCTTTTGAGTTTTGGGTTTATGGCTACAAGGTATAAGGCTTCGAGTCGACAAGGGCTTAGGGAGGATTTGCGGTGTATGCTCTGCTGTAGGCTTAGAGCCTGCAGTTAGGTGGGGTTTAGGGTTGGGTGTAGCGTTTCAAGTACAAGTCAAGGTTGCTCAAAACAGGGGCACGCGCTGCGTTATAGGGTTTACGGCTTGCTTGCGAAGGGCTTGCGCGTGAGCCCTGGCCGCCAGCACCACCCCTCCATCCAGGCAGCTCCAACAGCCCCCAAACCCCTTTCCGCACGCACACGCCAGCCCCCCCCCCCACCCCTATCACACCATACCTTTTTTGGGGGGGCAGGGGGGCTGGGAACACCAGACGCCTGGCCTTTTATAAGTGACGAGTGGTGAGGTTCATCTGAAGGCTCCCCAAGAGCGAGGGAGCATTCCTCATTCCTTCAGCTCGAGAGTTGATGAGCTGTTGCAAGCGTCAAGTGGGATCGGCAGACGAGTCTCCAGGAAGCACAGAACCTGATCTAGTTGTGAACCCCACGACAGGCTCCTCTACCAGCTGAAAATGGCATCGGAGAGGAGCTGCACATGGTTGAGGTATGGGGTTTCAGGTTGAAACCGGGCTTGCTATGGTATTGAGGTGCAGGGACGGAGCCGCAGGTGCTTATGTCAATTTAGTAGACTTCCAGCAACTTCCATGGTCTGTGCGTCGGGGGATGTGCAGGGACGAGGCGATAGAAGAGCAGAGGTAACATTCATGACTTTTTGGTCCTCCGGCGATTGAAACCTCAACTCGATCATTCCAAACCTGAACGACAGAATCTCAATGCTTAGTAAACCAGCAACTTGACACTAGTTATACTGTGAAGCTCAATCATGCCGAACCACCTTCCGAGTCCTTCTTTCTGAATCCTGCAGACTGGTGTTCAGCATATGATTATAGCATTACAGGCTCATCCAGGTCTTGAGGGATCTCTCTTGTCGGTTTGACAATCATGCTGGGAGTTTAAGAAAGCAGGGGGCTTAAATATCGGTCCAAAATCGCAGGTGTCATGACCTATTCTGCAACCGCAAAAAGAAATTGCCATCTCGTCTGACAGGAGCGAACGACCGATCCTGGCTCTGCAGGCATCGTCGCTGGAGACGCAGGTGCTTGGTTGGATCTCTGCGTTTTATGTTCAGATGTCGGGGCTTATCGGGATGCTCCGTCAATTGGAGTTCTGTATGAAGTAGCATGTACAGGAATCTGACGTTTTCCGTCTCGTGGGTGCTGGCCTATTCGGTGCTGCAACCGGTTTCATTTGGTGCGCACGGGGAGGGTGTTGTGCATTGAATTTCGGGTGGCCATCATCATCATCATCATCATCATCAGCATCATGCTCCTCATCGTCGTCATCATCAGCATCAGCATTATCATCACCAGCATCAGCCTCATCATGCTCGTCCGCGTGTCATCGTCATCATCATCAGCATCAGCATCAGGATCAGCATTATTATTATCATCATCATCATCCTCATCAGCATCATCATGCTCGTCCTCGTGGCCCGTCATCATCATCATCATCATCGTCTTCGTCTTCGTCGACATCGTCATCATAATATCATCATCATCATCATCATCATCAGCATCAGCATAATCATACTCAGCATCATCATGCTGGTCGTTGTCGTTGTCGTCGTCGCCGTCGTTATAGCCACCATAATCATGATCATCAGCAGCATCATTGTTGTCTTCATTCACACGAATCTCCGTCGGCGGCATCAGGATCAGCATCAGGGCGTCCCCATGACCACTGTCAGTATCATAATGGCTGTTATGGATAGCGCCACAGTCGTCAGATCCTTCAGGACTGCTATGCATATTATCACTATTCAAGATCACCAGCATCTTCATCGTCATCACCATCGTTGCCTTCATCATTGGCAAAAGTTTCCGTCGCCGGCACCATGATCAGTATCATGGTGGTCCCATCACCACTGTCATTACCATCATGTCTGTCATGGATAGCGGCGCAGTTGTCGCACATGCTTCAGTCCTGCGATTCAAACTATCACCATTCGTCATCGTCAGGGTCACCACCGCCAAAAGTAGCATGATTCATGGCATCATTCATCTGCTTCGTCTGCTGGTTCTTCGTCTTGGCTTTTGCTTCGCCTGTCGTCTCATCTTCGTCGTCTTCGCCATGATCGCCGTATATTGGTCGTCACAAGACCGAGCCAAGCCCCAGCGCCTGAGATCCCCGAAGCTCTGAAGGCCAGCGCCGGCTGGCCGGGTGCCTCCACCAAGGCAGCTGAGCAGCCGTTTCCCTGCGCTGTAAGGGAGGATTTTGGATTTATTCTTATTCACGTGGTGCTCATGATTAGAGACATGCAGCGTTGGCGCTGATGCTCGAAGTCTGCCTCGGGCGTCTTGCACCAGTGAGATTCAGTGATCAGTCCTTGCAAGGACGGTCTGGGATTGTGAGGGTCAGGCTCCCGGTGAAGCTTTGGGCTATCTCGGCACAAATGCAATCTCTGTCGCATTGCTCTTCGGGTCCACACCTTCTCCATGCCTGGCAGGTAAGACAAGCCCGCATGGAGAAGCTGACCCGGAAGTTCGAGTTGGAGAAGTTCCGTGCTCAGTTGGACGTGCTGTCCACCGCATGGATGCAGCTTCCGAAATCTCTGGGGCGAAAGGAGTGCTGTAAGCGTGCCTTTTTGGCGATCGCATAGATGTCAAAATTTTCGAGTATCCCACCTGCAAGCCTAAACCGCAGGCCCCTGAACTATGGTGTGACCGTGACTCTAACTGTTGCTGCCGTTTGTTTTTGCTGTGCGCTCATGTAGTGTTTGGTGTTTTCTAGCTGGTTTGGCCGTGAATGTTGCTGTCTTGCATGTAAAGCTGAAGGCCCTTAGGTCCTGAACTAGTGGCCCGGCCCTAACGTCTCTGGAGGCACAAGCAGGAGATTGTGGCTTACGAAATGGACAACATCGAGCAGGTGCCAACGACATTCGGAGCTTTCGATGCAGATCTCAGTGAGCACGAAGCTTGCACATGCTCTAGGAGGTAGAGGATCGGATGGTGTAGGATGTAGGTGTCGAACTCCTTTCAGGCTTTCATGCGACTTGCTATTTCCGTGTTTGAGATGTAAGCCCGTAGTCGAGCAATCACGAGTTCTGCTCGAAGCACGGCCCGTGCAGCAAGTATCATTCGGTGCTGAATCTCGCAAAGTCTCTCACGAATCATGGGAAAGCGACTGAAGAAAGCGGATGCGACATCGGAGCATGTCGCGGACACTGTGCACTGTTTTGTCGGTTTTTTCTGCCAGGACGCATGTGTACACTCGCGATCGAGTTTCTGGGGCCCACCGGCCTCCCCTCAAGCCTAGAAAGGCCTTGCGTTCAACTGCCACGCTTCGTCAAGAATTCCGACTCGAGTGAACTCACAACCTCTTGTGTAATCCTGTACACCCTGGCGCCAGGTAGGGCGCCTTCATCTGCAACTGGAACTTGCTACTATGCTTTCACTCATGCCTGTAGGAGTTCCCTGTGACCAACATTGGCCCCAGCCACTACACCTGAAGCGGGAACTTGTAGAGGCCCACGTGGACGAGCAGCGCCAGATCCACCGCTTCAGCTTGCGCGAGCGGCTGCGACAGAACCGGGCGGGGCACTTTGATTGTGAGATGTAGCCTACATGATGTAGCGGTTGCCTCGGTTTTCGAGCTGACTTCTGCGCAGCACACGGCTGTAGGACTATGTGTCCGTCTCATGACAGCCTTCTAATTTTAATTTTTGGGCTCGATTGCCGATGGCTTGAACCCAACGCTGTGCTAAACTTGGGATTGGCATGGCGATGCCCTGGAGGCTATTCTTGCCAGGAGTTGTTGTGGCAGTGCCGCGATACTTCCGAGCCCGGACCCTAGGCTCAACATATCAACACCTATTTCCGGTTCGACAGTTCGCCAAACTCCGGCAAGCCCCTCTTGCTTCGTTCGAAACCCCTCCTGCTCTTCTTGCTGACAGAGATGGTGGCGGTATGTGGTGAAGGCGCTTACGTCTCCGGTGCCAGGCTGCGAAAGACGAGTGGGAGGCTCGAGGGCAGGAGCTCTGGCAGGATAACATGAAGGCCGGAAACCGAGGTTTTGTGGTGCTACAGCTGTTTAGTGTACGACATCTGTGGCAAGGCTTCATGCGAGATCTCTCTGACTCCACGGCTTCCCGGATTTCCTCTAAGCTCCAGCGGGCTACATTTACTGTAGGCTAACTGCGAAAGAAGGCGTCGCTGTCTGCTTTGATCTGAGTACAAGTACAAAGCATGAGCATGTATCGCGTAGACATGCAGCAGACATGAACATTCTTGTTCTATGTCCAGACACGAAGAAATGTTTCACAACATAGCCATGTGCAGGTTCGCATGGCCAGGGAGAGTGCAGAGGCCAGGTTCAACGAGGTCGTTTTCAAGAAGCAGAAGGCGTGCGGGGGTCTCCGTTTCGATTTCAGTGTTTACTAGGCTTTGACGGTTCTGTGGAGGTTGCGGATGTGGGCCCAGCAGGGTCGACTGCATCGCCCGGGCTGAAGAACCCTTTAATCTCCTTCAATAATCAATCCGTCGCACGCCTGACTCCAAACCTAGGCCTCGAGACATGTGGAGCTCTTCAAGACTCGGGTCCCACGGTGACCTGATCAATCTGATCTGATGCCTTGCCACACACCAACAGCCTACACGCTCAACTCCGAAACTCCACCCACCCGAACTCATACAGATTTTCCGGACCCTGCTCCTCGCGCAGCTTCGGTCCAGGAGAAGGACCGGCAGACTCGTACCTTAGCCACCTCGGAGGTCCTCCAAGGTACGAAGGCGAGGCAAGGGAATTTTGGAGCGTCCGGGAGCTAAACGCTCGGCTTCAGTGTCAATCCTGGGCCTGGGCACTTTGAGTTTGGCTCTCCGGAGTTTGCGGTTAGGATCGGAAGGGAGCAGAGAAGACCAAAGCTTTGTAATTTAGGGGACCTCATTGGCTCTCTTCGGGTATTGAGTTGTGGCAGCACAGTAGCCGCACTGTAGCTGCTGCTTGAGCTTGTAACGTTGACACGTTATGTGCAGGTTGTTGCGATGCACTTCCTAACCTTCATGTGGCCAGCGGGCCAGGGCTGAAATTGGTTCTCAGAAACCACAGCCCCAACACCCCAAGAACAGGATTTGCGTGCCGGAAATTGGCTCCAAATGTCATCACGCTTGTGATTGAGAAGGTTTGTCCATCGGCTTGCGGTCGGGGGGCTGTTGAGGTGAAGATGGCTGCAAAGCCTTTAAAGGTGGGCTTCGTGGTGCTTCGAGCCAGCACCATGTGCCAGGACTTCGAAACCGGCTTGATCAGCTTGGGGCTCTCGCGGAAGCTGGAGGCCACCTCCACTGCTATCGTGTTCGATGTCCACTCCCCTCCTGCCCGTGCCCAGTGGTTCAGACTGCATGGAGTGGAACTTCGGCAAGCAGTGTTGAACCTGCTGGAGCCGTATCAAAATTGTCCCTGACGTCGATCAGCATCTAAGAACAACAGTAACATCAATCAGAAGCAGAGCATGTCTGAGCGAGAAATTCTTCCTTGCTAGGCACAAAGAGAGCATCAACAGCATCGACCTCGACGACGACGACCGCGACCACGAGCACTACCACGACCACTACCACCACCACCACGATGACGACGACCACGAAGACGACGACGACTACTACTACGACTACTACGACTACTACGACTACTACGACTACTACGACTACTACGACTACTACGACTACTACGACTACTACGACTACTACGACTACTACGACTACTACGATACTACGACTACTACTACTACTACTACTACTACTACTACTACTACTACTACTACTACTACTACTACCCACCACTACTACTACTGCTGCTGCTGCTGCTACTACTACTCACCCCTACTACAACAGCAGCACCAGCACCAGCACCAGCACCAGCACCAGCACCAGCACCAGCACCAGCACCAGCACCAGCACCAGCACCAGCACCAGCACCAGCACCAGCACCAGCACCAGCACCAGCACCAGCACCAGCACCAGCACCAGCACCAGCACCAGCACCAGCACCAGCACCAGCACCAGCACCAAGTAGTTGTATTAGTAGACTCCTGCACGGTCTTGACATGTGACCTTTTATTTGCGGGTTGGGGCCGCGGACTCGCCTCCCTTTTGGATGTCTCAGGTCCATGTGGAGGGTTGGCACTCAGATTTTGGAGGTTCGACAGAAAAATAGACAAAAACAGCTTAAGTTCCACAAAAGCGGTGGTTGAGAGGATGGGCAGATACCAAGTCCGAAGCCTCGGCGGATGTTCAAGTAGTAACGATATTCACAACACGAATAGCAGGTACAGTATCAATGAGCAGCAGCAGCAGCAGCCGCAGGAGTAGTAGTAGTGGCAGTAGTAGTCGTCGTAGTAGTAGTAGCAGCAGCAACAAGCAGGAACGACTGCTATATAAACCAATCGCTAACCGCTTTAGTATCTACCACTACTAGTAATGGCAAGACTGGCCAGAGGGTCACCAGAATGCTGAATCCTGCGGTTCTTCCCACTGCCGTTAGCTGTAACCTTTATTCTTATCTCCCTTTTTGAAAGGCTCGGCGGATCAAGGACCTGGCAGAGGAGGAGAGCTCAGAGCCGGAGCCTTTGGGGATGGGCCAACGCCTTTTTTCCCCAATATGTTTAGTGCGTGTCTAGGGCCTAGGGTTTACCGCAACAACGCGGACCAAGGGAAAGGGACAGGGCGGCAGCAGGTAGCATTCTCATCGCTGCTGTTTTTGTTTGGTGGTTGGGGCCTTCATCCTAAATTATACAAGATATTAGCGGCAAAGGCCAGGCCGAAGGCCTGCAATCCATGGCGTCCATCATCTCATTCACAGGGCACTGCATGAGCACGTCGAAACGGCAGCTGCCGGTCTCCAGCCTCGACGGGAGAGTCGTGGCATGCCACATATCAGAGTGCCCAGGGTGACATTGAGCAGGTCCTGCATGAGCAGGTTGAATGCGGCCTAGCACGGCGTCAAATCGTCGTGACAACCATTGTCACCGTCGGGACAGCGGTAGCGGCTGAAATTGCAGTCGCCGTAATGCTCCTCGTTACACAGAACGGGCATGGCTTTACAGAGTATGAATAAGAGGACGTCGTGAGGTGCTCTAGGGGCTGCATTCACACGTGTCGAGTGGATGAACAGCAACAGATGCATGTACGGCCGCGCAGGGACGACGACCAGGAGGAGACGGGCGAGAGGCGGGAGAAATCCACAGTGAACACCGGCCATTGCCCGACACTTCAGAGCAGAACGCCAGTTCTGAAACACTCCCGAACAAACCCTTCTTATGCACGCTGGTAACATGAAACCTGGAGGAACCGTTGCGCGAAGCCAGCCCTGAAATCTGTTCAATTATCGGTAATGGGGCCTTCATGCCGGGCCGTTGTTGCAAGGGCGTTGTTCTTCCGAGGGTCTGTCCAGGTTGTCTGCGACTTTAGCTTTCACGGCTTCGTCCTGAGCGGGTTTTTTGGTTTCAGGACTTCGGGTAGTGACAGGGAACCACGGACACGTGAAACCCTATGTCCTTAAATCCTAAAGTCTGACCTGGAGTCTGTCTGGGAGGAGTTCGGTGTCTCTGTGAGACCATGTGCGCTGAGTCTGGTGCAGGCTGCTCGCGCAGACCTCCAAGGTCAACACGGCCAAAGCCGTTGCCCCAGGGCTGTGGGTTTAGGGTTTAGCCTGTGAGGCCCGCTGTTTTCAAGCACAGTTGTAGGCGGTTTGTGCAGTTGGGCTGAAGGGAGCTACGGCTATCATGGCTTTCTTTCGGGCGCGAAGGGTGATTTGGCAAGACTCCCGAAGCGGCCAGGGATCGCTGGTTTTCTGAAGTTCCATCGAACTACCTTCGGGGCTCTCCCTGAAGCCACCCATTGATGACGATGGCGACGAAAAGATCTGCAGAAGCTTCTCCGTCTCCTCCTCCGACGACGACTGCTACCACTGCCGGTCTGCCGGTGCTGGCTGCTTTCGTAGCTGCAAGCTGCAGCGACGACGAGAACTACGACAGCACAACCACTGCCCTCCCGGCCAACTACCTGCGAAATCTAATGGGTTTCGATCATGGCAACTGCAACACGAACTCTCCAGGATCTGTTGGCAATTACGTAGGTTGCTGACATGTGGCGCAACTCCCCGGTCATGTGTCACAATCAAGAATACCTGGAACATTCTGCAAACGACAGCTCCGCAAGTGTCATGCAAAGGAGTGACGACGGAACCTTAGAATCTTCCGTGATCTTGGGTAGCGCAATAGTATATAGGGCAAAGAACGGCACCTGCAGCCACAGCTGTGCTCCTGGTAGTAGGAAGTCTCAGATCTCACCATCAACTTCCAACGACAAATTGCCAAGGAGTTGGTCGAGGCTCTTCAGTCGAAGTTGCCAACCAGCCAGGCCTTTGCTGGGACGTGGGTTTGCAGAAGTGGCTTCTGCCTGGTTTGGCAAATTCTGAACCTTGCGCTGGAGCTCCGATTCCTCTAAGCTTTGCAACTTTCACCCCCAAATTTGACCCGAAGCCTTAGAGGGGTCTCGTACATCCCCTCAACCAGGAGCTCGGCTACGAAGCCGGCCTCTTCATGCGGAAGATCAAGGATTCAACCGCAACATTGGCTTAGGCTCGGGGTTTCTACTCTAGGGGTCTATAATATTACAGACCCGGCAAACTCAAGTCTAAATATCCAGACATGCCTTTGCAGTTTCCGATCTCGTGCTGCCGACGATGTTCATGTCTCGTGCCATGCAGTCGAGAGTATCATTCAAATTCCTTGAATCCTCCGCTTCTCCTAGCTCTGTCTTTATCTTCATGTTTCTCAGACGGTGTCGTGGGTGTTTGCAATTTTCACCACTGCTGTCAAGATATCAAGCATCCTGCTGCAGCCGGGAAACATGACTAGCAGCGAGCCTGACAGTGCGTCCGGAAAGACCGCGAGAACGCCACGACTTGCATTCGACCAATGACGGTTCACCAATGGCCTGGAGTTTATGAGAGGTGACGATTTTCAAGGAAAGTTCGTAGTAGTCTCTAGTACGATATATTATGATATATTGACCTAGGCTAGCTCCGAGGTCCGTGCCTTCACTTAGAGCGCCATGGCCCAGCTTACTGTGAGCCTGCCTAACGTGCAAGTCCATTTGCTGAGCAGCCTGGCCCAGGGTTCGGCAGATTCATGGGCTGAGGTGAGGGGTCACAGGAATCGGGGCCGAAGGGCTAGGACCTGGGATTCATACATGTAGTTGCGGGTGTTGGATTTTAGATGTGGATGTTGTGTCATCCGCAAGTGGATAAAATGAGCAAGCTCGGGCATCAGCAGGCATGGTAGTCGTTCCCAGCCTTTCTGAACGTCAGGATTCACTCATGGCTACAGAACACAAATGCATCATCATCATCATCCTTGTTGTCTCCATCAACATCATCACCATCGACACCACCATCACAATAGTCGTCATCCATCGCAGTTACCGTCAGCATCACCAATGCCATTCGTGGTTGTGGTTGTTGTCGTTGTCGGGGTCGTTGTCGCCGGCGTCGTCGTAGTCGTCGTGGTTGTGGTCGTGGTTTTGTTTGTTGTTGTTGCTGCTGCTGCTGGTGTTGTTGTTGTTGTTGTGGTCGTCGTCGTGGCGGTCGTGGTGGTAATTATTGTGGTTGTGGCAGTGCAGTAGTGATAGTAGTGGTTGTGGTGATGGTAGTGGTCGTGGCAGCGGCGGTGACAGCGGTAGCGGTAGCGGTAGTGCAGCGGGCCGGTAGTGGTCGTGGTAGTGGTAGCGCTTAGGATCCCACCCTCCCCACTAACAGTCAAATAAAGGTTCCTTATATAACACACAGGCAGAAATGAGCACCAGGGTTTGAAGGCCCCATTGGATGAAATCTTAGCAACCTGATCGCGCTTTCAGAAATATTCACCGTGGTACTGGCGTCGCTTGGGGCTTGGGCTTGGTCAGGGCTGATTTGGCTTCTGGAATATGGGTCTCAGGGTTTTTGTGTTTCGGACCAGGGGTTGGAGTTTAGGGCAAGCTTGTCTCAGTCTCCGGACCTGGGGCTCAAGGTTTCGGGCTCGGAGACCTGTCAGAGTCCGGATGCGGGGCTGAAGGTTGAGGGTTCGGAGTTTAGGCCTGGGGTTTCCGGGTCTGTACGGAAGAAGCCGAGGCGAGGCCCGCAGGAATCGCAAACTCGGGCTGTTTCGCTCTCGGTAGTTTGGGGTGGGGCGCGCGGCTGCCGGGTCTGTCCAGAAGAAGCACAGGCCGCAGCTTGGCAAGCGCGGGCTGCACGTCGAAGCAGTCCGGAAGGACAATCATGAGCACAATTTCGAGCACCAGAAAAAGCACAATCATGAGCACAATCTGGAGCACCAGAAATAACACAATCGTGAGCACAATCTCGAGCACCAGAAAAAGCACAATCATGAGCACAATCTCGAGCACCAGAAAAAGCACAATCATGAGCACAATCTCGAGCACCAGAAAAAGCACAATCATGAACACAATCTGGAGCACCCGAAAAAGCACAATCATGAGCACAATCTGGAGCACCCGAAAAAGCACAATCATGAGCACAATCTGGAGCACCAGAAAAAGCACAAGGATTGATACCCAATGGACGAACATCATGACTGCAAGTATGAGTTCATGAGGCGAATCATTGGCGTTTAAATTGTAATTACTTCAAAAAAGCACAATCATGAGCACAATCTTGAGCACCAGAAAAAGCACAATCATGAGCACAATCTGGAACACCAGAAAAAGCACAATCATGAGCACAATCTCGAGCACCAGAAAAAGCACAATCATGAGCACAATTTTGAGCACCAGAAAAGCACAATCGTGAGCACAATCTGGAGCACCAGAAAAATCACAATCATGAGCACAATCTCGAGCACCAGAACAAGCACAATCATGAGCACAATCTCGAGCACCAGAAAAGGCACAAGGTTTGACATAAAACTGTAATGAAAAGCACAAGAAAGAGCACCATCGAAATTGGCCAAGAATTCCAACAGTTTGATTGAGGCAGTGTGAGTAATTGAAACTGGCCAAACTGGCCAGGGTCCTGGCCGGGGAGCTCCGGCAGGCAGGCAACTCCAACAAAGCCCCTCAGCAACGCCCCTCAACAAAGATCTGAAGTATCAGGTTGCTCGTCGTTACAGCCAAGGCCTGCCTGACTGAAGCCGCCCAAGAGCGATGCATTCTGTGTTCTGTACCATATCCAGTCCAATGCGAGCAATGCTATGACAGAGATCTGGCCGATGGTTTAGGGCTTAGGGTGGGTTTCGGGCTTGGGGCTAAAAGCCTAGGGTTTTCCTGAGGGTTTAAGGCTTGGGGGTTGGGGTTCGGGGTTCCGCGCGAAGTTGATGGCATGCGACCAATGTTTCATTGATTCTATTCCCGAATTGGAGGTTGTGATCACTACTGTTTTTTTTTTTTTTTTTTGCGGTTTTGCTGGTGCTGTTTTTTGTGCTTCTGTTTGTGGTCACTGTTAGTAGGCCGGGTGGGATCCCAAGGTAGCGCCATTAGCAGTGGGAGTAGTGGTAGTAGTCGTCGTAGTAGCAGCAGCAGCAGCAGCAGTCGTAACTAGTAGCAGTAGCAGTAGGAGTAGCCGTAGCCGTAGCGGTAGCAGCAGCAGCAACAGCAGCAGCAGGAGGAGTAGTAGTAGTAGTAGTAGCAGTAGTAGTAGTCGTAGTAGTAGCAGTAGTAGCAGTACAGCAGTGGTAGTAGTCGTAGTAGTAGTAGCAGTATTAGCAGTAATGGCAGCAGCAGTAGTAGTAGTAGTGCTACTAGTGGTAGTGGTACTACTCGAGTAATGACGTTTCTAGAGGCTCGTGATATGACGTTTGTAGAGGGTGGTGACATGGTGTGTGACGTACTTGTGTGGCTTGCTATGAAATGCCATTGCAGCAAAATCTGAATCGCCGTATAGCAGCGTCCATGTCGCTGTCTTCGCTAATGGAGCCATGCAGCCCTGACAGTGCATCTTGCGCAGCAGCCAGGTCATTCTAAAATCGCAAGAATTCCGCAACTTTGCTACATTTGGTAGGAATTTGCAGTTAACGTACAGTCAACGTTCAGTTAACGTTCAGTCAACGTTACAGTCAACGTTCCAGTTAACGTTGCGAAAATGCTGGCAGGGGCAGCATTTTGGAGTTTTCAAGCATAAAAAGCAAGAAATACATGTATTTCTTGCTTTTTATGCTTGAAAACTCCAAAATGCTGCCCCTGCCAGCATTTTCGCAACGTTAACTGGAACGTTGACTGTAACGTTGACTGAACGTTAACTGAACGTTGACTGTGACTTCTATGCAACGTTGCCCTGACTGGAAGTATCTGCAAGCCATGTAGGAAAGCCACGAGCAGGCCAAAGCTAGACCCCGCTCTGGGGACTGTGGATGGAGGAAATCTTGCACCACTTTTAAGATATGTTAGTTAGCTTCACCCCGCGCCCCCTTCTTAACATTGCTATGAACACGGGGATTTACAAAATCGTTCCAATGACATAAATCTTGCACCGCCCCAAGAGGTCTGTCGTTAATGTTAAGAAGGGGGCGCGGGGTTGTTGCCTGGATGTGTATTCGAAACAAGATGTGTAGGTGGTGCAAGATTTCCTCCATCCACCGTAGTAGTAGAAGTAGTAGCACTAGTAGTAGTAGCAGCAGCAGTAGTAGGGGAAGGAGGAGGAGGAGGAGGAAACGAAGCAGCAGCAGCAGCAGCAGCTGCAGCATTGGTAGTTGTACTCGTAGTTGTTTTGCTTCTAGTTGTAGTTTTTGAACTATAGTTGGTGTTTATTGCCGTTGCCGTGGCAGTTGTTTGTTGCTTGTGGTTAGTGTTCTCGTTGTGGTTTTGGTTTGGTTTTTGTTGTTCTTCTTCATGCGGGCTTGAATGATGGCGACGATGATCTTGGACATCGTCGTGGCAGCAAGCTGGCAGCTTTAGGATTGTGGGTGTTATGTTTGTACCTGAGTCGGCGTTGGGGCGATGGGTTGGATTGGTGGCTGTCATCGGGATTTTTTTGAGGGGTACCACGCAGGCGGAAAAATTGATGATGACAGCCAGGCTACCAGATGCGAGGGATTCACCCTTGTTTTGTGGATTTTGTGGTGTAGTTGCGGGGATTCACAAAGGCAGCCCTTCGGAGCCGACCCTCATCAGCGTGCTCTGCTTGAACGATAAGGAGCCCGTTTTCCAACAGGCCAGGAGCTGACAGGGCTATGCAACCGCAGCAGCATAGGGCTGAGGGCTGAGGGATGCTGCCTTGGGTTTAGATGAACCCGAAGTTGATTCCCTGCAGCAGGAAGTGATCAGTCACGTGGGTCTCTAAATAGATTAGGGCTCCTGATTCTGAAAATAGGATACCCCAACAAAGAACCTCCCGTGTAGTCTGGCAGAGCTTCCAGGCTGCGCAAGATGCCCGCGCGTTGCCACTTGGCAGCAGACAGACCCCAAAGGCCTGCGCTTGGCACCCGCAGCCCATCGCCAGCATGACCGACAACAAAATTCCCAATCGCAGGGCTTCGAGTGTATATTCATGCAGGGTTAGCATGCAGCCGAAATCAAGGAGGCGTTGTAAACTTCAGGAAAGCACCTGAGAAAATGCAGAGCTTCCGATGCGCTTCGCCCCGCGTCGAGGTTCCCCATCTCCAAGTACGACGACATCCGCAAGGCTGAACGTGATCTGGGTGTCATGCTAAGGCTAGTAGTACACGAGTGCTACTGGTACCAGTGCTACTGGTACTACTAGTTCTACTAGTTACCAGTACTGCTAGTGCGACAAGTACGACTAACACTAGTAAGACTACCGGTGCTACTAGTACTATCTAGTACTTATAGCACTACAGCACCACCAGCACTACTTCTACTACCAGCACTACTTAATACTACCAGTACTTCTAGATCTACAGTACTACTAGTACTTACTAGTACTACAAGAATGCCAGTACCACCGCTACTACTATACTACTACGAGTTTCAGTAGTACTAATTAAATTACTCGTGCTACTAGTACTCGTAGTACTCGTAGTGCCCCCAGTGCTAGTACTACGAGTGCTACTAGTACTACTAGGACTACTGGTACTACTAGTACTACTAGTACTACAGGTGCTGCTAGTACTAATAGTGCTGCATCGTGGAAGCCAGGTCGAGAATCCAACAGCCAGTGTCAGCACATGTAATAAATACAGCCTACTATCCGTCAGCGTTACGTGCTTGAAGCACCTGCCTTGCACTATCAACACGAATAATGAGACTCATAGATGACGACCTGTGACCTATGTAAAATGAGCGAGCATGATAGCAATACCCACAATAATGGAAACTCGCAAGACATGAACAGCCAGCAACAGAGGGATCCTAAGAGAACAAGGAAGGCACAACTCGCAGCAGCAGGCAACAGCAAACTCTAGAGGAACGGCGGCTGATCTTGGAGTAAACAAGACAAATCGAGGAGCCGCCAAAACCAACGCCGAAGCAATCTCTTGTCGGGTTCCCGGCGCACTTTCTGTCCGACTTGCAGGAATTTGACGACTCGTACGACTGCGGGATGCTCAGAGTTTGCGAGTTCAGTTTCGACAGCAGGATCCGGAGTTGAGAAGTTTGGTCCACTGACATAATTGGAAGGCGCTATGGTTTTCAAACCTGCTTGCGGAGTCGGTCTGGTGGGTTCATTCCGGAGAGCTGCCAGATCTGTCTCTTGCCAACAGACAACTACAAGAGCAAGAGTTTACGATTCCACAAGGGCAGGAAACGGCCTTTTTTTTGGGGGCTTAGGGGCTTCAGGTTCATCACTGTGTTTCGCCACCACCATCAGCAGCAGTAGCAGCAGCAGCAGCAGCAGCAGCAGCAGCAGCAGCACGAGCACGACCGCGACCACGCCGCCACCGCCCCCACCGCCACCGCCCCCACCACCGCCGCCACCACCACCAGCCCCACCACCACCACCACCACCACCACCACCACCACCACCACCACCACCACCACCACCACCACCACCACCACCACCACCACCACCACCACCACCACCACCACCACCACCACCACCACCACCACCACCACCACCACCACCACCACCACCACCACCACCACCACCACCACCACCACCACCACCACCACCACCACCACCACCACCACCACCACCACCACCACCCCACCCCCACCGCCACCGTCACCGCCACCGACCGCCACCGAAACTGCCACTGCCACTGCCACCGCCACTGCCACTGCCACCGCGACCGCCACCGCCACTGCCACTGCCACCGCGGCCGCCACCGCCACCATTGTCATATGCCTCCTCCTCCTCCTCCTCCTCCTACTCCTCCTCCTCATGTTAAGCATCATCCTCACCAAACTCGTCATCGTCATCGTCATCATCATCATCATCACGACCACCCGCAGCAGCAGGAATACCAGCATCAGCATCAGCATCAGAATCAGCAGCAGCACCAGCAGCAGCAGCAGCGGCAGCAGCAGCAGCAGCAGCAGCAGCAGCCTCTGTCATAGTCGGACAGATGCTAAGTTTCCGAAACCTTCTACGCCTGATGGTAGCAGCCGTAGGTTTCAATGATGATTATGCTAGCAGCCTCAGATAGATTGGACATGTGGTCCACCAAGGTAGGCATGGCCCGTCGGTAAACACAAATGTAGCCACCAGTAAATCAGGAACTTCGGAAGAGCTGACAACAGCACAGTCCCCCAACAGGCATCGAAACCTAACAGTCCTGCAAAACGATTGGACAGGATATCATTATCATGCTTGATGTGGCGGACAGCTTCATCTCAGCTCCCCCGATCTTAGATGGCTCCAACCTGTAAGCCCGCAATGTCAGTGCTTTTTTGCGGAGGTATCGCGCATGCCAGCCCAGCGGTGCAGGACCGTCCGGGCGAGCAGCGAAGCCCCAAATTCAGGTGAGCAGCCAGAAGAGGAATCTTTGGAAACGCCAGTTTCGTTATCGTGACTACCGTCATAAGCTCGGTGTAAGCCCTTCGAAGCTCCAATCCCTAGAGCCCCGAAGTGGCTGGAGGCATGTCGGACAAAGGCCTGAAGGTCTGTTTGGTCTGCTAAGGCTAACGGTTTCGCCAAAGCACAAACCAGATTTGGCTGAGTTGCTCGGGATTGGGTTTGTTGAGGCTCAAGATGGAACAAGTTATACATATGTATGTGTATATACACATATAGAGTTTCTTGTCTTGTTCCACGCGTACGTTACCGGCTGTGCGTTCCGCAACTAGTCCCTAGTCCGACATGCAGCTGCAACACATAGATGTGCACATCACGGCAAGCAGGGTCTCATTTCAAGAGCCTCTTGAGCATCTCTTTGCAAAAACTTTATATGAACATGCGAACGACAGAGGCTCAGCAGATCCATGCATTGCAGAAACCCGGCCTGCCACGGCTTCCGCTTGACGATACATACCATCAAGACGGCAAAGTCTTTTCGACCATTGCTGTAGTGCGGGAGTGGCTTCGTCAAGGCAACGTGAGTGCTGCACCCACCATTCAATGGTATCGTTGAATTGTTTCCCCCTTCCTCTGCAAAATAAAAAAAACTTGAAACTGATGAGGACGCTAGAGAAGCCGGTTCTGAACCGTATTGCAAACCATTGGGCAGCTGCGGCAAAGACTACGGGGGTGGCAGCCGTAGCAGCAACCGCGGAACATTCGGTCCCAGTCTCGAACCACAAGCTTTGAACCCTCAGACGATTGTAACTGAAACGAGTGGCCAGAACCCAGTTGCAGAAGTTGCAATGGAAACAAAGAGACCTTATTGTGGCGCAAATCAGCTGGTTGGGCAGGAGAAGACACCGGCGGTGGGCTAAAACCGGACAGATCTGAAACGCAAGCCACCAAAGAAGTTGAAACGGATCTTTGAATGACCATGTGTGTCACTGCAATGTGTGGCCCCATCTGGAGATCTACTGAAACTAGCCATCAAGCGCTGAGGACGACACATGCTGAGATAACATGAGGGGTGTACCACAATGAGGGTCCCTTGCATGAGAAACGATCCACCATTTTTCGATTGCTTTCGCGGAGGAAATCGCGAGGCAGATGAAACACCTGGACGAGCTGGACGGCCAATCGTGGAATTTTTTCTACTTCGTGGTTGCTTGTCGTTCCAAGCATCATACTGCACTAGACTCACTAAACCCGATCTAGCAACCAGAGCTTGTGTGCGTGTTGTCGATCTCCCAAGTGGATTCCATGCCAAGGTGGATGTTGTAGATGCGCAGAGAAAGGTCGTCGGCACGAGGCTTGAGTCCTGACCCCGAGCTCTCGATCTTGAGCTTCAAACCCAATTCCTTGCTCACCCTACAGATCCGAAGCTTGGCATGAGAGGGCTCAGTTTGGCCGCATCCTGATCCCTCATTCTTCTGCTATTCGGTATCTGCAGCGCGCTCATGATGTTCACTTCACCATACACGCACGTGGAACAGGCTTGAGAGTCCAGAAAGTTTACTCTGCGGGACTCGGCGTGGAGACTGCCATCGAAGCTTTTAAGCTCATATTCAGAGCATGCAAAGGCTTGACTTGCCTTCGCAGTAATTGTCAGTCCGAGGCCAATGAAGCCCAAGTCTCCAAACAGAAATCCCGAGGTTGGCGCCATTGACGGCAGCCGGGCCGTTGGGGTGGGCAGCAACAAAACCAAGCGGGACCTTCCAAAGCATGGGATTTTTGGCTTCGGATTTGGAGTCTGGTTCGTGATCTGGGGTTGGTTCAACTCTTTTCGATGAGGGTATCTCCACGTGTCGATCTCAGCAGATCGGAACCTGGGTTGAAGTGGACAAAGCTTTCTCGTGTCCTCGCTTGAAGCCGTCAAGTCTTCTGCGCCACATGAATCATGGTGGCCACAAGCCTTCCGAATCGGGAGCAAGACCAAGTAGACAGCACAGTGTGCAGCGCCATGAGATAGTATCTCTAAATTCTACAACCTGAAACCTGAACGGCTCCACCTACTAGGTATTCCGACTGTAGCAGGGAGGAAAAGGGCCCACAAAAAAACAAAGAAACCTGAAGCCATGAATCCAATAGCCCTGAAGTATATGAAGCCTTATAGCCCTGAACCTGAAAGCCCTGTATTCAGCTTTTCTGGATGAGGATTCGTGCGAAGCAGAGATCAAGGGTGTAAGACTTTATGCCATCTAGACTTACGAGAAGGGGCAGCTGTGTTCAAGGTTAAGCCACCGTTTAAGGTTTGTTTACGGATATACAGTGTATTACAGTTACAACATGACGAGAGAAGAGTTCAGAACAGGCCAGTCACGCCCGAGCGCATATATATATATATATATATATATATATGACGTTGTAGTGCAGGTACCCGTGGAACTCGTACTCTGCACCCCCTAGGCGCCCACCAGGAGGAAGACGCCCAAGGAAGGAAAAGGAGGAAAGGAGGAAACCGAAGGAAAAGAACAGCAAGACCAGAGCCAGCAGGCGGCTTGCAAAAGCTCAGTCCTTAGCCCTCAATGTCAAATCTGGCCGCATCCTCGAGGAGAGGGCAGCCTACACCGCCTTGGCAGTCACCAAACTGCTGAAGGAAACAGGCCAGCCGGCAGATCGTCCTTGTATTCAGACCATGCTTACAGACGTTGCCAGCCTTGGACCCCAACTGCCTCTCGGACGCTCGAGGCTGTGGGCCCGCTTCCGTTTCTGCAGAGATGAATGAGCTGGCAGCTTGACTGATCTGGACTCGATGGCCCCCCGTCGGTTTGAGGTCAGCCTGAAGGTAGCCATGAGCACAAAAGCCTTGGTTCATCATTCTACGGCTACGGTTCAGTGCCCAGTGCTGTAGCAGATGAACCGAAAAAGGCCGAAGAAGCTGCACATGTGTGACATTCCATGCTTTCTGCACTTCTCTGTCATGCCGACATTTATGCGGAGACTACGGTATCCCGCTCTCAGAAAGGAGGAGCAGCCGTAGTGCACCCACGGCAACAGTCACTCTCTGGATCATCTCCGACACGGCTAGTGATGCTAGTACTAGTGGTGTCGCTATACCATCGTCGTTGTTGTTGGTGGTCTGTGTGGCATTAGCTGTGTTTCCATGGTTGCATGTGCTGCTGCCCTAAGTATTGGTCTGTGTTTTTCGTACTCCTATGCCTATGCTGCCTGCTCTCTTGCTGTTGTTACCAGCATTGCTATCACACGTACCGTCTAGGGCATTTGTTGTTGGATCTTGGGCACCGGCACAAAACGGCCAAGCCAAGCTCTGCTAATAAGCTAATAGAAGGTTTTCTGGTTTACATCCGCAAGCAGCGACCAATACGAAGGCTTCCAGCATCCGGCGGCAGGCCCGCCTGCTTGTGTCGCGGGGCTGTGTGCAGGACGAAGCCCCGCTCGTCTCTTTTCCCAGCTCTCCCTTTTTCAAGGGGACATCCAAGCCATGAACTCCATTTGCAGGCTGTTTGCTCCCTCAGCCTTCAACAACGGAACAAAAATGCGTGATGGTATACCTGCCAATGTGCTGATCCTGCGTCGGGCAGTTGCCGCGACCCGGAGCAAAGCCAGCTGCGCCGCCCAGGACTCAAGTAGCTCCAAAGGCTGGGATGCTGTCTCGGAGTAGAGTTTGGGCTGTACGGTCCAGGCATGTTTATTTCGGATTGGGGTTTAGGCTTAGAAGTTTCAACAGAAGATGCTGCCGTTCCATTGCATCGAAAATGTGGTTTATTCGTGTCCTGTGCCACACAATGTCATGATCTGTTATTGCGATCCAGCATGTCGTATCAGTAGGTCCTGTCGTGCTCATTTGCAGACTTGACTTTCCGTGGTAGATTCTGTTGACGCATGTTCGGTGGTGCTGTATCGTCCATTTCAAAGGCCTCGTCGTGCTGACGACAGCCGCTCAAAGTTACTGGACAGTTGTTCTTCTTTGATCAGGCCTCACAGCAGCGAGCATCTCCGCCAGCGGACGACCGCGACCCTCGTCGGATCAAGTTCTGAGTATTCGGGGTCGATAGTTGAGGCCCTCGAGGTGTCTGCCCAAGCACCAGGGTGTAACTAGGTGCTTCAGATTTCTGTGCTGACCGATGTCTTGCATATGATATGGGTGTAGCCGCTGCGTAGGAACAGAACTTCCCTGTGAACCCTCGTGCGAGGGCAGATACCTTCAGCCGTGCAAAACTGGCAGGCAATCATACATTTTGCAGCAGGTTTCAATACGGCAATAAGTCCGATAGGACACGTTAGCATGTTGTGAGCACATACGAACCTCATGAGTGCCGTGTTAGTTAGTTGGCAATGATGACCGTTAGCGTTGCGAAATCTGCCCGACAGACTGCAACATGGAGAGGCTGTTCCAGCAGATCCGACAGACTGCCACATGTCGACTGGCAAGGCTGTTCCTGCAGATCGCGGCGATCACGGCGAGCTTCCCCCTTGGGTGCCTGGCCCTGTTTTCCGCCGAGTGCCCCAAGCTGCAATTTTTTTCGGTTCCCAAATGCCGCGCCGCGCCTCGTAGGGATTCCGCAGTCACCCGTAAGCGTCCGAAAGATCTTTCCACAATTCTAACGGACGCCCGTCTCTTCTTCGTACACAGTTCAAGCTAGACAGAAGTTGCCCGAGGGCAAGTACACCAAAGCCAGGCAGATGCGTCACAGGCGTCTCGGTCGCGAGCCGACAACGCCGACCCTCCTCCCTGGGCACAGGCCATTTGAAGTTGTGAGTTGCTGTGTGTGTGTGTGTGTGTGTCCAACTCTGCTTCCAAGAGACGTGAGTGAGTTAGGCAGCAGGGGGCGTGGCAGTCACATCCTAGCCACGCCAACGAAGCTATGGATGTTGACTGGATGGGCTCACAGACGTGTGAACCTGTACCTGCACAAAGCTGCTCATGGGTCACGCATGTGGCAGCTTGAGAGCTTATCTGTGAATGCGACAGTCATGAGTGAGGGCTTGCATTGGTCAGTTTCTTGCTCAGTTTCTGTTCAAGAGTTTGTCTGTGAATGCGACAGTCATGAGTGAGGGTCTGCACATGTCAGTCTTACATGAGTAATTTGCGTTCGTCCTATGGCAGTACTTCAGATCACATGTTCTGACTTCTCCTGACAGCTTTCGGCAATATGCACTGATTGATCAGACCTGCGACGCGTTGTGTCAAGTGTGCTTCACAACGGCATTCCCTATGGGCGCCGTGTCTCCCAGAGGTAGCTCTGGTGTTGACTTTCCCGACTGATTGAATAAGCATTGGATGATTTTCTTTGACTTCATATCCATGCTTGCATGCTGAGTCTTTCAGTGAGTTTTTCCAAAATGCGTTTTCCGAAACTGAATGCTGATTCTTTCATCGACTTTGTTATGATCTGTTTGAATCCCCCGAGCTGAGTATACCGGTGACTTGTCGCAGGTCTTCGGCTGCAAGTTGAGTACATGAGCTGTACTTTTGGTAGTTGCTGATCAATCTGCCATGGATACTTCAGACAAAGGGCGCAGTACTGGGACATCTCTTCCCCCTCTTCCTCCCCCGCCTCTTCCTCCACCCTCCTCCTCTCCCCTCCCTCCTTTGCCACCCCCTCCTCTCCCCACTGCTGCCCGGACCCCCTCTCGAGGCACCACAGCGAAGTGGATTCCACCCCCCCCTCCCCTTCCCCCTCCCGCTTTCCCTCCCCCGCCCCCCACTCCTGCAGTTTCCTCGATACCATCTTCGTCATCTTTGCCGATCTCTTCTGTATGCAATGTTGGTTTGGGAACAGCAGATGTAGCTCCTGCCTCTGCAACCGCATGTGCTGTAAGTGATCAGCCTGGCCCTTCTTTGCCTCGTCAAAACGATCGACCTGTTCCACAGCCAGATGTTCCACCAGCCATCACTCTTCATGCAGATGGCACAGGTTTCCGTCTGTCGTTTCGTTCAGTGGCCGATTTTGCTGAATACTCAGCAATTATGTCGGCAAATTTGACTCATGTCCGAGGTCACAGAGATGTGTATGCCGGTCTCAACAATTTGCTCGACATACAGCAGACTGTTGTTTCGCAACAAAGTCAAGCAGCAATTTCTGGTCAGAGCCAGCAGTCAGGCATCACAGTCCTGACGGATGATTCTTCCCAGCCCTCAAAACGACTTCGGCAAGTTCATGGAAGCGGAGTTTCTCTTGTTGCAGATCCTAACAGCATCCGGCTTCGTGCGATTTGCGATAACATTCCTGGTACTTATGCTGATCGTGTAGGGTGGCAGCTCAGTGCGGACCAGACTTACGTCTTTCGTGTTAAACACCTGCAAGAATCGTATGACAATCTTGGGAATCGAGCTCTTCTCAGAGGACATGTGGAAGTAGAGTGGGAACAAGATTCAAACTTCTTCGTGATTCCTGAACTTCGTGGGTTGGAAGTGCGTGATGAAGAAGGGAAGCTGATTCAAGTGTACTCAGCCAACTTCAATTGGGTCGCATTATATCCCATGTTTACTACCCTGCGCAACTTGATCAGTTCCAGCCCTGGCCGTATGAGGTCGGCATGTGAGATTCCGAGAAAGATACAGGCCAATCTTGAGTTGCAAGTTCCCAGCTCCTTGATGCAAAGCAATGCGGACTATTTGATGAGCCTGTTAGGACTTCCTTCTCAGCATGTCAACTCGACAGCACTGAAGTTTGTCTCTCAAGCAATTGCTGCAGCCGATCAAGCTGCAAACATTCGATCTGTTGAGCTTCGTTCCTTGTCGAGTTCGTGCAAGTGTTTGAGTATCCACTTCAACCACTTTGAGAGGATTATGATCAAGTCGCAGACCTCGGCAGCAGGGATTGCTCGTATGCCTGTTGCACACAACACAACGGTGGCCGGGGCCGCGTCTATCCTTCTTGAGGGAACAATTCGACCCTCGTATTGGGATGCTCGTGACAGCATGTGGTCTCCACCGATCTCCTTCTATGCTAGGGCTCAGATGCGGAACAAGCACAAGAGGCTGCGTCCAAGTACGGTGGCATTCTGAGTGAGCGCCCGTTGTGCATCTTTGGGTCTGCTTTTAATCGCCAAGGGTCCCTCACGCCCCCCCATTCAAGGATCCCCATGGGAGGAGTTGAGGGTGACCATTCCTGCAGTTACATTCGTGATGTTGCCCGTGCCAAAGATGGCAGGTGGGTCTTTCGCTCCTCATGTTTCATCCCGGAAGCACTTCTTGTTTTTTGGAAGGTCTGAGTGCCGTAAGTTGCCTTGACCAACCACGTTCTGAAGCGTCTTCCATTGCCAGCTGCGATCTGTGTGCACATGTATAAAAACCTGCCAGTTCGGATCGAGAGTTGTGCCAGCAAGGGATATGCAAGTGTTGTGCAAGTGAAGCCTCAGAAGCAGTGCAAGGGTGTGCGACAGATGTGCAAGAGTTGAGCAAGTGATGTGCAAGGGTTGTGCAAGATTGGTGCAAGTGCTGCAGTTTGAGACTTCGTTGAGCATGTTTTTGTTCTTCTATGGAGCTCTTTGATTCGAAGTGCCTTTAGCGTTCCCTTGGACTTAACCTCGTATCTAGTTCAGAAACCATGGCATGGAATGGACAGTGGAACTCCAGCACAGGATACGGGAGATCCCAACAACCGTGGGGTCAACATCGCTTTCAGCCGTACAGCTCGGGCAGTTGGAATGATCCCAACTTCCCCAAGTCTGCTCCTGCTAGTCAGCCGCCTCCCCTTCCTCCACCTCCACTTGCTTCGGGACCGTCACCTTCGCCGTCTACTCCCATGCCACTCCATCAAGGTCCTGTTCTTGTACCTGCGTTACCGAATGGATGGACGTCAGATCGTGATCATTATGACTCAACTGCACTCCACGGCTTGTCATTTCGTAAGTGCATTGAAGCCACCCCGTGGTCACGAAAGAAAGGAGTCGCAGGGAAAGATCCACTTTGCATTCCTGTTCAGGAATTCCTGTTCCATGGAGTTTCAGATTGGCGTCTGAGAGCATTAAGCCATGGCAAGTTCTTCAGTGTTGTGCCAGTTGCCTCAGTTGCGGAAGCGGTGTTTGTGTCGCAAGTGACCAAAAGCCTTCGAGATCGCAAGATTGACATCGATGCAGTTGCTACGCAACTTTTTCAGACCGCCAATCCGTCCACAATGGTGCCCAGCAAGACCACAGATTCCGCCACTCTGTTCCAGCCGTTGGTTGACAAGATCGTTCAGTTCATGTTTGACAACATGCCGGTGCCCACAGGCGTTGACCAATCTCAGAAGTTCCTTCAAATCTCGGAAGAGCTTAACCGCCGTCGTGAACAGCTGCAAGCCGCAGGACTTCCTGTTACCCCTACGAAACCCACTTCGAAAGCACAACTCCCGGTTGCTTCTCAATCCAGTGCTTCTGGTCCACAATCCGGGACGCCACCGAAGACTTGGGAGACTGACCTCAAGAACAAGATCGACAGTGTTCCTGCAGAAGCCTTGAATGATCACAAAGCACGGTTGAAAGGATCAGGAGAGGGTGACGTTGACAAGTGGATCCAGAGTTTCAAACGCCCCCTAGGCAAGCGCTTTCCAGAATTTCAAGAGCATATTGTTTCTGTCTCCAAGCTTGTGCAGACCAACTATGGAGGCAAAGAGAAAGCCAAACTGCAAGAACTTGCAGTCAAATTCGGTATCTCGGCGACGTTTGCATCTAGGATGGGCATCAAGAGTCTTTCTACGTGCATCGCAGCGGCAGCATTTCAAGTTGTCTGAATTGCACACAGCCTTGCTTCCAATGAATTCTCCGCAAAGGAGATTCGGTCAGCTCATGTTCGCATTACTGAGATTGGCAAGTTCATGTCGTTTGTGCTTCAATTTATTCCGCATGTGGACAAAGTGATGGCCATTTGGTTGCAAGGTTTTTGTCATCTGATTCTACTGTTCTATTACTCCAGGGGAACTTCACCAGAGCAACGGCTGCTTGAAAAATTGCAGAAAGCTGGAGTTACACCGTCTGAGTATACATTCACACGTTTTCAGCGCCCTTTTGCAGTTTATTTGAAAGCTCCCGCGTCTTGGAGTACCCGCTCGTCGTTCAAGCAACGAGACCGATGGATGTATGTGGGAAGCACCTCAATCACTATTTCGAAGCGTGAATTCAACCGTCAGTCCAAACTCAAGCAAGTTCTCCGTGAGCAATATGTTCAAGTTGAACCTGCTATTCGCATTTGGGCTTCACTCGGCAGTTATTTTGACTTCTCTACACTTTGTCTTTCCGTTCATGATGACTACAAACAAGCCTGGGTGCAAGAGCATGTACTCATTGATCGATGGCAGCCCAGATTCAATTCACCGTTCAATGATCGCTTCTTTATAAAGTCAGCATTGGGATTCAAGAGACTCAGGCCACGTCCTTCTCTTAAGAATGTGTCACTGTTTTCCAGGCTTTGGGCAAAAGTTCGAAGACGTGCTGCTACAACAAGTACTTCGACTCGATGTTTGATGGACAAAAGTCAAGCATGGTCACTTCTGTACGACTTTGGCGTCGCTGACCTCGGCATCTTTCTCTGCTGCAAAAATTGTCAGGTCTGCCAAAGTGTCAGTACTAGAGTTGTACGCGATGTTCAGGATGGCCAAGATCATGGAGCAGCCTCTCAGATCCAGGGTGGTACAGCTGCTCAAATCTGCGTTACAGTTTCGTAACTGTACTGTGCCCAGGCACAACAAGTCCGTCACTTTACCGTTTCTGTCTCATCCCTCTTTTGCTTCCCATGTCTCCTCGTTTTTGTCTCATACCATTCAGCAGTTCAAAGGCATTTGCATTCCGTTTCACCTTCCTTCTAGGACGCCTAGAGAGTCTGCTCCCCAATCACTGGGTTCTATCCTTCACAACCACTTTGAGTGGGAGAAGAAGCTTGCTGAGACAACAGTTGATCAACTTCCATGCAGATGCCAACAGTTTCAGCAGCAGCACCCTAATGTGGATTTGGTGGATGGACATGTGGCTACTGGCCTCGAGTCGTTGTCATTTCGCCAACCGGTTCTCAGAGAACTTGCTCAGGCCAACTCTAAATCCCTGGTCTTTCCATCAAAAGTCAAGTACATGAAGCAGGCGACCTCCGCGTACAAGGTTTGGTGCAAGACACATTTTATTCCATTGCATACCCTCCCCATGTGGCAGCGGTTCATTCATCATGAGTGGCACTTCCATCTTCGTCATATGTGCCAATGTCCGAAATTTCAGGAAGGTCATGCGTTGCAGTTGAAGGACATTGTATGTACAGATTGGGTGATTCACCTCGCTGATCACGAGTCGTCAACGCATCTTATGGTCTTTTGCCCTAGATTCTACTTCCAATCCTGCCAGCGTGTATGGTCAGATGTCAAGGTGTTCAGAGCGATGCCAATGTCCATTTCGTCAGCAAAGTTGTTTCTGTGTGCGCATATTCCGCCTTTATTGGTTCGCAAGTACCCTTGGGGATTCAAGTTGGATGCCAATTTGCCTGTGGGGCAGATCTTTCTCAAACGGAAAAAGTCCTTCAAGTCAGGACGAACAATCATCAGCTACAAGAATACAGCCTTGGGCCCTATTCTTAGAGCCGCAGCGATCTGTATTGACCAAATGGTCAACACAGTATGGCCTGGTTCATTGTCACGCAGCGTCCCGCAGATTTGGCATCACATTCATCAAGTGTTCAAGCATTGCTCGCTGGACACTGAACTCGAACTACTCAATGATGATCTTGTTGGGTTCTTTAACCCGGTGCCCCAAAATCGTATTCTGGAAGCAGTGGAGATGTTGGTTCGTATGTTCACTGTCAGACATCCTGATGTTAAACTGTCGGTTTGCATCAATGAGAAGAGCAAACATTTTCGTTCCATTCATGGGAGGATTTCCAATATTCGTCGGCACTTCGATTGGAAGACCATTGATCCTTACGACTTGGTCACCATAGTTCGCCTCAGCTTTGAGTGCGGCTTGTTCGTTGCGCTGAATAGAGTGTGGAAACAAGTTGATGGCACGTCAATTGGTAATCAAATCAGTCCTGTTCTTTCTTCCCTCCCGGTGGTGATGACCGAGCTTGGTTGGGCAGCAATGTTCCCACAAATTTCGAGTTTCCCTTCCACTTTTCTCGCAAGATATGTGGACAACAGACTGGTGATTGCACCCAGCGAAGTGCATAAAACAGTGCCTTTTCAGGTCTTCAGCCAGGAGACCTTTTATGGTTCTCCGATTGTACTTGAAACTGTCGGTGATGGTCACTTCTTGGGATTTGACATCGATGTCCGAAACCGAACTGTTTACTATCTCCAGCCGAAGTTCCTTTGGCAAGTTCGACACCCCATGAGTGCAGGTAGCGATAGATTGCTGGTGTCAGGCGCGAAGTCGAGAATTTCCCTCATTCGCAAGTACACTTGGCCAACGTGTCAAGCTGAAGTAGCTGTCCACACTTTTGTGCGGTGGTTAGCGAATCTTGGATACTCATGTCACCTGTGTGAAGCTTTGATGAAACGGTAAAAGAGTGCCTGAGTTAGTCAGTTGATAGTTGACAGCGGACACACATGCAGCATGTTTCCATTTCAGTTCTTTATTTGTGAAAGACTTGCAGCTGTCGGCGCCGCAGTGTTTTTGGCTAAGAGACGAAAACATCCTTGAAAGCAAGCATGTCGGCGGTGCCACCTTCGGATCCCAGCATCGATGAGTTCTTGAGAACGCTCACTCATTCAGCGCGTGTGAGATTGCTCAACTTTGTAGCACGACCTCAACTTCGACAGGCACTTGTACATCAGTTGACAGCATTTGTGCGTGAAGGTACAGAAAGATTGCTGCATCAAGAGTTGCGTCGTCTGGATGAGAGAGATAGAGCAGCTCTGCGTGATGAACGTCCCAGCAGTAGTGGAGCTTCAGGTTCACATTCGTCCAGTGGCAATTGCAGGTCCCATCCCTATGCCCCTCCATTTCCCTCACCAGCAATGAGGAGTGTGCCGATCGCAGTGACTGACAACCCGTCTTCCAGCTCCACACCTCCTCCCCTGCCCCCCCCTGGCCCTCCCCCTCTTCCTCCCCCTCCCCTCCCTCCTCCTCTTCCCCCTCCCAATTTCCCCCCACCCGGTGCTTTCGCACCTGTCTTTCCCCCCCCGGCACTGCCAGAAAGCTTGGTGCCTCGTGCGCCTGCCCCTCCTTTGGTGTCGAGTGCCGCTGCGTCGTCGGCTGCTCCTACATCTTCAGCTACGTCAGGTACTCCAGTCAGACCTAAACCCATGCGTACCAGAAGGCGTGAATCACGCCGGTTTCGATGCAGTCAATCGTCTGATCTCAGCTGAGTACGTCCGGAGTGACAGAAGTTCGGCATCTTTGCTTGCACCTGTGGCACCTGTGAGCTTTGCGGTGAGGAAAGAACGTGCATCCGATGCAAGTGCTGTGAGTTTCAATTCATTCATGTTGCAATGCATATCAGAACAGTTTAGCAGCATCCTGCTCAAGTTTCGCCCCAATGCACCAATGTCGAGCAACTCAGCGTGTGATCCGTTGGCACCTCTTCAGCGCTGGATTTCCTACACACAACAAGAGTTGATCACAATCAGAGGTGAACTTCGTCATTTTCGGGAAGAAGCTATCTCCGTCCAAAAGATCCAACAGTCCCAACTCGACGTGCTCACCACACAAATCAGGGACATTGAGTCGCAGATGGCAGAAGTCATGTCTGCCATCACAGAACTGTTCCAGAAGCTTCAGAAGACCAACGAAGTGGTGGGTAACCTGCTGACGGATTTGCATTCCATTCAATCTGTTACTTCCCATTGTGTCAACTCTCTCCCGCAGCAAGAATCCTCAGAGTTGCCCCCAACACTCCCAGCAGTGATTGAGGTATCAGAGTGAAACGTGAGCAGTTGCAAAGAAGAGTCTGTTTGCCAGTGTTGCTGCAAGTGTATTGCAAGGGATGTGCAAGGGACGTGCAAGTGATGCGCAAGGAATGTGCAAGGGTTATGCAAGTGATCTGCTGGCAGCATGTGTTGTGAACATTTGCAGACACTGTCTTGATTCATGTCCTCAAGGCACTCTGCAGTTCTAAAAAGACTTGTAATGTACAGGTAGCTTTAAGTTATGTCGGTGTCCAGTTTTGAGAGCGATGCTGCCTCTGTATCGGACGTGCACTCGTCCGACTTTTCGTCAGACTTTGCAGTGTCTGACCAAGAACATGATCGACGTGCAGCTTTGGTCAGTGATCCTGATTCTGCTGATTTCGTCCTTGATCATGAGAGTTCGAACGGGTCATCGTTCCTTGGCCGACAGTTTACGTCAATTTCCCCTGGTCGATCAGTTCAGTTTCCAAAGTCGAACCATTCAGCTGCAGAACACACCAACATGTCGAAGATTGATCCGCCGCGGAAACGCAAGCTTCGTATGATTGATGAAGGTTCAGATGGTGTGCGCATCAAGATTCATCCTGCACCCAGAACCCAATCTCGCCGCAGAATGGAAGGCACAAGAGTGCTTGGTGACGACTTCTTCATCCACAACAGAGCCCAATTCATTCTCGATTTCCTGAGACAACATGGGGAACGCATTGCTAAAGAAAAGCAAGGCCCTAGGAAGCGTTTTTCTTCTACTTTGGAACTTCTGCAGTACGTCTTAGACCGAAAGTGAGAGAGCGGTGACGGAGAAAAAGAGTCCACCACTACTTCGTGTCAAAAGAAGTGATGAGCAAGGGATGTGCAAGCGGATTGCAAGTGATGTGCAAGGGACGTGCGAGGTATGTGCAAGTGCTGTGCAGGAAATGTGCAGAGAGACATGTCAGGGATGTGCAAGTGCTGCGGTTTGTGAGTTGCTTTCATCAGACATGTAATAGAGTTTTGTATCAAGCAGTCCGGAAGCTTTGTAGATTCTGAACAACATGGATTGGGCCGCTTCTGACGTGCTCGAGAACATCTTGACGTACCTGTTGCCAATCAGTGCCAGAATCACATTCATTACCCGCTTCGATCGAAATGACGACCCGGAAGAGGCACAACCCATAACCGACACCATGGTGGCGTACACGTTCTTGCAACGTGGGATACAAGAATTTCGGTTGTCCTTCTCGGTTGAGTTGGCCATGGGTTTTCAGGCTCTGCATACCACCATACGTTTTGTTCAAATCAATGCCGTGGCCTGCACCATGTTGGGCAGCATTTCCAAGAGGTGGATGCGTGCTGTGGTAGACCTAGCACAGGAGCGTTTGCGAGTGAGTATCGTGTCATTGGCCAATGCTGCGTACCAAACTGCAACTCAGTGTTGCATGTACTTCGATTCTGATGCAGAAGAAGCCGAAGTCGAATTACACTTAGTGTACAGACTGCGTTTCCTGAAGTTTCGTAGCCCACTCTCCTAGATCTCCTAAGGACAAGACGTTTTGATGAAAAATCGGTGAGAAAAACAGCGCGCAATGACCATCAACACTGCACGGAGCCCTTCGGGGCTTGTGTGTGTCCAACTCTGCTTCCAAGAGACGTGAGTGAGTTAGGCAGCAGGGGGCGTGGCAGTCACATCCTAGCCACGCCAACGAAGCTATGGATGTTGACTGGATGGGCTCACAGACGTGTGAACCTGTACCTGCACAAAGCTGCTCATGGGCCATGGGTCACGCATGTGGCAGCTTGAGAGCTTATCTGTGAATGCGACAGTCATGAGTGAGGGCTTGCATTGGTCAGTTTCTTGCTCAGTTTCTGTTCAAGAGTTTGTCTGTGAATGCGACAGTCATGAGTGAGGGTCTGCACATGTCAGTTTTACATGAGTAATTTGCGTTCGTCCTATGGCAGTACTTCAGATCACATGTTCTGACTTCTCCTGACAGCTTTCGGCAATATGCACTGATTGATCAGACCTGCGACACGTTGTGTCAAGTGTGTGGGTCTGGCAGGGTGTAGGAGCACAGCTTCTTTGGTACTAGCAGTCGCACAAAGCTGGAAGGCAAGATGTTGTCGGTGCAGAGATGTACGAACGTAGCAAGTATCAATACGGCAATAAATCCGATAGGACACGTTAGCATGATTTCAGGTGAGCACATACGAACCTCATGAGTGCCGCGTTAGTTGGCAATGATGACCAGACAAACTGCAACCTGCTGACCGGCAAGGCTGTTCCAGCAGATCATGACGGTCACGACGATCTTCCCCCTTGGGTGCCTGGCCATGTTTGCCAGAAGCAAAGCCTGCCACTTTCAAGGATGTGCATATATGCCTACCCCAGGCTGCGACTTTTTCAATGCCCAACCGCCATGCAACCGTGCAGGGAGTCCGCAGTCACCCATGAAGCGTCCGAACGATTTTTACGAAAGCGTCAACATGTCTTGTTTTTGTTAAGAACGATGTAGCATCCGAGGCACATGAAAGGTAGAACACGTTTCGGCATTGGTGGTGTGGCCAGCCTATTCTGAGGATTGTCGCTGATCAGATTCGTGCACAAGTTAGGTCTTGAACTGGAAGTAACTGGAAGTAAATAGGTGTTGAGAAATGACGAGAAAGCAAGCAGAATGACTAGCCCCAAACAGCCCGAAGCTGCGAGGAGCGAAGTTCAAACATGAAAGCCGGAGAGGTTAAAACTTTCAGCCACGAACATCCAAAAAAACCCAGGAAGCCTAGACCTAGACCATGCAAAACCTTCCCAGGTCCGATGCACCCTTCGCACCTCTTCATCCTCCAATAGCTTCAGGAGCCCCAAAGCCCAAAGCCCGATGATTTCAGTGAGGCGCTTCCAAGGGCCGCGCCGCCGAGGCCCTCAGAAGAGGCCGGGCCTCCGCCTGGGGCGGAGGGGCGCCGGTGATGCGCTGTGGGATCACAATGGTTTTTGGGGGAACGTGCTCGTGTGCAAAAAACGGTTCAGGGTTAAGAGAGGTTAAGAGTGTGAGAGTGTCAAGATGCGAATGGCAGCCGCCAGTGGGCTTCTGAATGCGCAGAACACCGTCAAGCAAACCTTGTAGTGAAGATACGAAGGCATCACCCACGATGGAAACACGCAGAAGACGGGAACGATGAGAAAGTAGAGATCACAATGATATGCATCACCGGCAGTCAAAACAGACGCAGTAGTAGTTGCGGCAGTCGTGGTGGTGGTGTTGGTTGTCGTCGTCGTAGTGGTGGTGATGGTGGTGGTGGCGGTGGTATGTAGTAGGAGTCGTAGCAGCAGCAGGAGCAGTAGCAGTAGCGGCACAGCAGTAGTTTCAGAAGTAGCAGTAGTAGCAGTGGTAGCAGTGGTAGCCGTGGGATGACGATGATGATGATGATGGTAGTGATGGGGGTGGTGGTGCTGCTGCAGCCAATGCTGCTAATGCTGCCAGTGCTGCTAATGCTGCCAACGCTGCAAATGCTGCTGATTCTGATGCTGATGCTGATATTGCTGCTGCTGCTGGTGATGATGGTGATGATGATGGTGGTGGTGGTGATGGTGATGACGACGATGACGATGATGATGTCAGCAGTGCTGATGATGTTGTCAGATGTGCTGACGATTAAGATCTTCACCATGGCCATGTATTGCATCATAACAGCCAAGGGGGTCATGATCGGTGATCCTGCTTGCATGATTTGTGCCTAGCTCAGCCCATCTCAAAGAACAGCCCAGCCACCCAGCCAGTTAGCACAGTTCAGCCCAGTACAGCCGAGCCTCTGCCAGCGTGGCAACAGCTTGAAAATATCCTACGCAGCGAGGAGGTATCCAGAGCTTTCAGAGATTTCCCCTGTTCGAGGCCCCTTCGGAGAAGAAGAAGACCAACAAGATCCCACAGCAATTTGCCATGTTAGCTCTTCGCTGCCTGCATTCGCGACTGCTTCTAGTACATTACAGAGATTGCAAGGGTCATCACGATAGTTGGCACATGTCACCTCCATCTGAGTACTACCATGACCGTGATCATTAGGTTCGGTATTCTCGTGGTGAAAACCCATACAGGACCACACAAGTCTAGTCTAGAGGGATGTGCCTCTCAGGCCCAGCGGCAATCCCTAGCTATAGTCCCTGTAACGCCTGCGGCATTGTTGGGAGTTGGGACGCTTGCAAAGGCAAGGTGCAACAGGAGACTGTCTGAAGAGCTGAGTGGGGGGTGTCAGGATCCTGGGAGGCTCTCGTGGAAGTCAGGGTGCTATCGGGTGCTCTACAGCAGGAGGGAAACGAAGTCTTCTGCACGCTCTCGCACTAAAACCCGCGGTAGCCTAGCCAGTTGGCCGCGATGCCCCCAGCAGCCAAGGATACTTGAGGAAGTGGAAGCTGCGCTCGAGGAGGACGACGAGGACGAGGATGGCGAGGATGACGAGGAAGTGATTCTGTCGCCGCCCAGCTCGAGTCACAAGGTATTTTTTGCAGCTAGCTGTTTCTTGGGAAGGGTGAGGGCTCCTTGCCGTGTGTAGGGTCGCGTCTTGAACGCCGAGCGTCGGGCTTATGATGTTCATAATTCAGTTTCCAAGCCTGGGCAAGACCAAAGTGCTAGCCTCTGCATGTGACAGGTGTTGGACATCGAGGCCAAACCAATGTCGTGGGAGGACGACGTTCAAAAAGCCCAATCGAACGTCCAGATGTATGTGATTTTGTTACGCCGAAGAATCCCAACAGCCTGGATTGCAGCCAGCATCCTGCCCAAAGCGCAGCATCCTCAAATCTCCCAAAAGCTGCAGCCTCAAGAGCCCACTGTCCAATACGATACACCTCGGGCATCACGTTTTCCAGAGGCAGCCGCTTGTCACCGAGCCTCCTGGCTTTGCAGAGGCCCAGGACTTCATTTCACCCTGGGGGCGTCGGCGTTTCCGGATTTATGAAGGGTCTGGAAGGATTTCGGGCTGAAGGAGGTTTCAGATCTCGCAGTTTGGGATGCGCTGGGCTAGGCTGTTGAGATTTCAAAGAGGCATGTGCTTTAGTAGGGTACCGGGGCGCAGATCTTCTTTTCGGACTTCGGTGTCTAGGATGTAGGCTTGGGTTCGACAGCTGGGGCGTCTGAATCTGCAGGTTTTGGTGCTGTTGCATGGACGTGGATGCAGATCCACGGACTTCGCTGTTGAGATCTCTGAATGGAGCTCCAAGGCGAAACCCAGAACCGTAAAGTGCAAAAAGCCAGCCTGGCTCTGAACAACCTTGAGCCCTAAGCCGCCAACAAGAAAACACCCGAAATGCATGAAGCGGGGCTTACAGCCCGATCCCAACCCCAACCCCTCGGGTTCCCATAGACCCCGTGCAGAAAGGTTCTACAAGGTTCTTCCAAGCACTTCCAGCATGCAAACTGAGACTCGCAGCCTCTAGAAGGAAGAGCAGCCGGAGCCGCATATTGTCAAGGGGCTGAAGCAGCAGACGTGGCGGCAAGCGCGGGCCTCGACTTTTTCGGGCTTCGTGTTTTGGGTTCAAAAATCTTCAGGACTGAGACAAGGGTTTGGCCTGTCAGCGTGTCAAGCTTAAGGTGCTCGTTAGTCTGACCCTAGTATTGCTTTGAAGGGTTCTCGGGCCTGCTGTGAAGCTGTGGGGTTTGGGTGTGAAGTTTTGGTTATGGCTGTGGCAAGTTTCGGGACCTGAGCGTAGACTTAAGATTCGAGGTTTCGGGTTTAGCTTTCGGGCTTTCCGCAGGATGGTAAGTCTATTTGGGGGCAAACACATCATGAATTCTTCGAAGTTCTGCGTGGACTGCACGCGATAAGTGTCGATGTCGTGGCCGTGGCGGCAGTCCTCCTGCACTTCAGCCTTCGCTGTCGATGCAACAAGCATCAACAAACAGACGGGATCGAACAACGTAACTAAAGGAACGGGTGTTGCTCGGCAGCGAGAAGACTTCAGCAGCAGAGCCCTGGACTTATGATCCTCATATGTCTGCGAGACCCAAGCAGGGGTTGTTCTGCAGAACCACAGACAAGTTTAGGACGTTTTGTGAGGAGTTTCGTCGTTGTGGAGCCTCCAAGCACGGAGTCCGAAGCTTGACATTGCCAAACCCTCCCCTTGCACATGAGGAGGACGCACAGACGATCCGGACCACCGGAACTGTGCTTTGGCCGACAGCGCGAGGAATGAGACGATAGGACTAGAGATGGGGATTTTGGGTCGCGGGCGCTGCAGTATGGCATCATGAGAGCCTTTTCAGGCTCTCAGGCAATCAGCAAATCTAGATTGATTGGTGCTGCGTATCTGGCAGCACACTAACTTCAAGGCACCATCTGCATCTTGAAACGCTGCCGTCCCCTGTTTTCTCAGAGGGTTGACTCCCCGTACTTTTTGTTTCGTAGCGACATGTCGCCTAAGTCGCTGGCTAGGCTAGGCATCCTGAAGCCTTAGCTGCAAGAATGATCTGCGTTGTGGGCCTCCCCTACGACACCCGGTGCTGTAACCTCACAGTGCACACCCTCAGTGATGTGCCGAGGATGACATTCCACTGGGGACGGACACGGACCCGTCCAACTACAAAAACCTGTGGATGGCCCTGCGAGCCTCGGAAGTCCAACATCGGGACTTGCATCTATTGGAGGGGTTTTAAGTGTGTTGGAACATCAGACGAAAGGCTTGAAGCCTGAATCAGGCTACACATCTCGGGGGTTTGCCCGCAGACTTTCGCGGTGCAGGTTTCCGAAGCGAGGGTCTGTGTGCCGCAATCACGAAGGAGCGGCATACGAAGTGTTGCCGGTCGTGGTGACGAGGTTGTTGATGATGATGGGGGGCGATGATAAAGTTGGGCGGTGATGATGATTGTGATGGCGATGGTGATTACGATGATGATGATGGTGATGATCGTGATGATCGTGATGATGATGATGATCATGCCAATGTTCATGCTCATGCTGATGCCGATGCTGCTACTGATGGTGATGCTGTTGCTGCTGCTGACGATGACGATGATGCTGCTGATGGGTATGATGTTGAATACTGTGTGCCGTATGCTGCTGCTGATGATGATGATTATGATGGTGATGACGAGGACTGTGATGACGATGCCCAAGATGGTGGCGATGATGACGATGACGAGTGACAACGATGATAAGGATGATGGCAGGTAAGTCAGTAAGTAGATAAGTAGGTAAGTTAGGCAGGCAGGCAGGTAGGCGGTGCTTTGCAAGGCCAGGTGTGTTGTTGTTGGTGGTGCACCACGATGGTGCTGGCGATGGTGATGAAGGTGGCAACTTATATCTTCTCCACGATGACGATGGAGGCAATGGGTGATTATGATGCTGCTGTTGTTGCTGTTGACTGGGGCTTGTGAGGATTGCCGCTGATGATGATGATGATGATGACGAGAATCGTCATGGACCTGATATGCTGATGATTGTGGCAAGGGTGGTAGAGGTCAAGCTGACGGTGATTTTAAAAGCCGGTGGACATGTTGCTCTGCGGCTCAATACAGTCAGGAGCTCCATGACCGGGATGAACAAAATGATGGTGTTCATGAGCACGATGTCGAGGATGATGCTTGTGGCACTTACAAAGATTATGGTGTTGGGGAGGATAAGGATCGTTGAAACTGTCCTTGTCGCCAGCCTTACCTGTATGTAGTCTTGGTTTGAACAAAGCGAATCATGGACATGAAGTCAGTTCTGTTTGGGTATACCATTGGTTAGATTGCATTGTTCGCGCCTTCCGTCCGTGGATTTGGTTGCAAGGGTCATTCATGAAATTGAAAGGTGTTAGCAGAGAAGTTCACACGGTGCAGAAGCAGTACATGATCAGTCAGGGTAGTCGTCAGCTCAGGAGCAACAAATGACTACACAAAGCTGGCTTATTCGCACGAAACGCATCTGCGATTCATCACTGGGATCGGATTGAAGTCCTTTCCACAACTAGGCCCGATGCAGAAAGAATTCGGTGCAGCCACGCGTCCAATTGGTTTTAGACTTTGAGGGATTGTTCGGCTGTGACTGAGGGTTCGTGGCGTTTTGTTGAAACTTGCTCCAGCTGGCCAAGCTCACTGACAGTTATTGTAGCGTTCAATAGTTTAGGTGGTGCAGATCTTGGCATCGGAGGTAAGGCAAGTACGCCACTGCTGCATGGAAGCCCTGGTTCCCGCGGTTCATGCCTGACTGTGTGTGGGCAACTTGCCTCAATACCATTCTTTGTGGCACTCGGCACCAATCTTTTGATACCAAGGACTTGGACTCGCGTGTGCTTGACGCTGAAAACATCGGCTTCACGTACAGCCAGCGGGTGGGCCCGATTCTCGAAACTGACGGAATCCATCCCGTAATTCCTCAACTTCGTGTTGCGGAAGTTGGAGGTATCGGCTTCGAGGGTGCGTGAAACGGCCTTGTGTAACGGATTTCCTGCTCAGATCTGGATTTGTACCGAAGCAAATCCGAGGGGCTTAGGGTTTGTAGGTGTTAGGGTTTAGGGGCCCCGTGATCTGATACATGGTTCGCCCCCGATCCGGTGCGCATCACGGCCTGATCCGTTACAAATGATCCGATTAGTCTGCCTTCGTGTTGCTTCTGAATTTAGTTTGTAGAAGATCGTCTCAGTATTGTGTTATCTCAATACTGACCGATGGTGAATGCGCAACTCTGAAACCAGCGTGTTCTTGTAAGGTTTCTTGGAATGTGTTTCTCGCAGACCATCTTTTTTCGCTACGTAAGCTACTCGAAGGCCAATGTAGCCGGATGCTCACATCTTGTCTGGCTTCCTTGTAGAAGCTACCAGCCGAGACCAAAGCTCTGTTCTCTCCCCTGTCTGCATGCAGGTGCTGGGCAAGAAGGGTTTTGACCTCGCCGGTGTGAAGCTTGCGGTGGACTACTACAGGAGAAAAGGCGACTGCACTAACCGACTAACCATTTGAAAGGATGGATCTCCTAGCTTTGCAAAGGCCATGAACCGAGGGGAATCACGGGCAGAACAGTCTCTGTAGTCTAGTGAAATATGATACAGGCTCGGTTGGGTCGGTTGGGCCCCACACCCTGACCTTTGGCAGGCATCAAGCTGTTGGTCATCGGCCAGCGTGACAGTCTGAATGATCTGAAAGATCCTGATGCCGGTATCGATGTCATTGTCGCGGCAGCCAGGCCTCAAGTGATGGTGAATTTAGTGTGGGCTTCGGGAGGTTGTTTGCCCAGGCTATATACTGTGCTGGTTTCCGGCTGCTTCGTGGGCCCGTGACCTTGATACACCAAAGTTTCCGAGTAGCAAATGGAAGGGAAATCACAATGGTAGCACTTCTAACCCGGTGCCCCTGAAGAATCAAGGATAAAATCGACGATGCTATGATCCTCAAGAAAGGGCACGAGAAAATGTGCAACCTGGCTGCAGAAAGAGGTCACACGTCCACATGGAGCTTTGCACTCGTCCTTCCTGCGTCTTCTGCGAGATTAAGCGTGGTCTCACCACGATGGCCTGTCTGGATTGGCTTCTGGCATAGCTCTGGTTGGTGGCTGGCATGAAACGCGAGCGCGACCACCTCGAACCACATCCTTGACGCTCAACGCAAAAGCACGAAGCCCAAAGCCAGAAACAGTCTCTCGACACTCCAATAGAAGCTTTAGCCCCCGCCTACCATTGGGTGAAGTTCTTCTCGCTCTGAGGTCCCATTGTTTCGCGGGACGAGTTCCGCCGAGAGCAGGTGTTGTCGGCGGGTATTGGATGAAGAGTCCAGGGTTCCCACGTGGGCTCGGGATTAGGCCGTGTAGCCGTACACCTCGAGGGTCGGAGCTACTGGCAACGAGCGGGAGTACAGGATCCGGGCATGTTCTCTTGAGCCGGTGTGGCCTGGCTGATCCACAGTAGGTGGCCCGAATCCCCAACCTTTTTCGATCCAACTCTGTGACAGCTTCTATCCTAAACCCCAAGCTCAAACGCGAAGGCCCGATTTCACGTATCCCCGACGGCAAGGGTTCTTGGACTACGAGCGTTTGTTGAACGAACACGAGCAGAACAGCAGAACTAACGAACATGTCAACTTGAGATGCAAACCTGGTGAGCATGCACACGCCAATGCTTCAAAGATTGACGGAGAAAGAAGACTAAGATGATGATGCTGCGGCTGATGACATGATCATGGTGATGCTGGCGGTGAGGAGGATGAGGATGATGATGGTGAGGCAGTTTCATCTTAGGAACTCATGCTTCACGAGACCACCAACATTCGAATGCCCATATAGGAACGCTCGCATCAGCAAAGACTGAACGACTAGTGATAAGCACGGTTACGAACGTAGAGCGACAATCCGACAATCCTTACAAATTGCTAGTACGTCGTACATCGCCAAAACACAAGCAAAAGCTGTCAACGTCGTTGAAAGGAGGACCAGCGTCTGGATGCCGATGTAAGAAGCTAGGCTTTTGAAAGACTGCTTGATTCAGGGCTTCTTCTTGGCGATCAGGCCTTTGATGCCAAAGACTGTGTGGCTTAAGGGATCAAGGTTTTTGGTGTTTAAGCTGCAGGTTACAGGGCTGTGGGGTGTTGGGATTTGGAGTTGTGTTTCGGCCCTTGGGGAATGAGGTCTATTGTGGAGTCTATTGAATACTGTAGGGCCCAGCTCGAGAGCGGGCGCCCGAGCTCCTGTTATGTGTGATAAGCCCTGTTGGGTTCTATCCAGTTGAGGGTGCTGCTGGCAGTCGTCGTCGGTAGCCATACTGGTGGTTGTCAGACTTCTGATCTTAAGGTCCTTGCAGCATGCAATGAAGTGTGCCGTGCCGTCAGAGCCACGTAACAAAAAGTAACAGAAGGGATCCATAATGCCATAAGGAGCGCCTGCAGCAGAGACCAGCTCTCTCAAAACTTGACTGTCTTGAGACTGCTAGTGTCTGCCTAAGTCCACCATGCGAGTATTCTGGCCGACGTTTCGTCTCGAACGCTGAGGACATTGGCACAAAGAGCAGGGCCGCAAGCTGCAGGATCCGGTAGCTCAGTGGTGGGGTTTCGTATTCTTTGCCAGCAACTGATGACAGCAGTAGCGCTACTCTCTTTTATCAATCACCAAAACCAAGCTTACTGTCCGAACCAAATCCTCGAAGCTCCAAGCCCCGGCTTCGCGTGATGCTGCGCAGACTTCGGATTTTCGTATTGACTTCAGTGGGCCAAAAGGATGAGGAAGCGGGTCTATCCGAGTCACTCGTCAACCTCCAGGCCTGAGGCCCTAAGCACTTCGGAGACGAGGAGCGATACACCTTCGACGAGCGCGGGAACTTCTGCCCGAGCTTCAATTTGCCACCTGGCGAGACCTGCACTAAGGTTTGGGAGAGTCTGCTCGAAGGATTTACTGTTTCAGGATGTAGCAGTGTAGGGTGCACAGGTGGTCTCTTTCGCGGCGATGCGTCTGTGCTTCGGGCTTCGGGCCGCAAGATGGTGGTAGCAGTATCGGTACCGGTGGGTGTGCGAAGGGCTGAGAGCCTGAGACGTGCTTCTGACATTCGTGGTTCAGGCCTTTGCCGCAGTGTTTCAAATCAAAAGCCGGGCGTCGTTCGTCCAATTGCAGCCATCGACCCAAATCCCGCTTCTACTCGTGTATGAAAGACATATTATATCTCGGCTTAGGGTTTATTCAAAATATCGGTTGATTTCTACAACACCTTAGGACAGGACTCTAGCAGTCTACTAGGGTTCAGGGTTGAGTTCTAGTTGCTTCTTTAAGACTTCGTGCAAGAAGACCTAGAACGAGCCCCGTTTTCTTGCAAAGTTCCAGAACGGAGCACTCAATCTTTGAAACATTTGTTTGTGAAACTGTGACTGAGAGGATGACAGGGATGCCGCTGCGATACAGGAAAGGCGAACAAAGGGGGTCCGTCGATCCTTGATTCGAGAAAACCGCGAAGCTTCGACGACCGATCTGGCGACTGCTCTCGACCCGACAGGGAGCGGCCGATCCTGACGCAAGAGTGGGACAGAGAGCTGCAGGCCAGAGTGCTCGCGGCTGCCAGCGCGTCTCAACGGAAATCTAGATTGAAAGTTCGTCGCAGCAGCAGTAGTACTCAGTAGGGGAAGTTGTCATCATAACGGTTGTCGTTGTCATCGTTGCTGTCGCAATGGTCATGCCGCCAGCATTTTCCACTCTGCATGTGTCGTGTGCACACCGCATTGTCGCTGTTCGGCCCGCATCAGTCTTCGGAGTTAAGATGTAATCTTCGGCTCGCAACTTGCGTAGGGTTCTGCATCAGCGAATCAGAGCCCCTGCGCGAGAATCATGTAATTCAGTGGTTGGTGACAGAGACTGCCAAGTGCCCCTTGCGACAGCCACAGGAGAAGCGTGGCTATGCCGTGTAGTGCCTTTACGAGGTCGGCACTCACAAAGTAGACAGGGAGAGGTTGCCATTGTCAGTCATTATTTGTTTGGCAGCAGCTGGCTACAATGGTGATGATGATTATGCTAATATGGATGAAGAGGATGGTAGCTCCGTTTGATCCAGGTCAGGACTAGGACGGTGATGATGATGTGGTTGCCGATGGTGATGGTGACGATGAAGGTGAGGATGACGATTGCAATTTATCATTGTTCATGATGGTGACGATGGTGACGATGATGGCGGTGACACTGAGGTGGTGATGAATGTGGCAATGGATGATTGTGGCAATGAGGAGGATGTCAAAGCAGAAGATGGCCATGATGAAGTTGGCTTTTGATGACAACGACAAAGATGATGATGGCAACGACGACGATGATGACAATTGGTATGCACGACAACGGTGACATAGGCTGACGATCTTGATGACTGTTAGCGGCATGATCAACATTGTGCTTCTCATCGTGACGTTTCCTGATCGACACGGGATACTTCCAGAATCCTCAGCATTGCATGCACCCTCGTTCGTCGGGTCTGCAATGTAGGGCTTCGTCTGCTTATCTGCTGGGCTTTCAGCCACCGCTGGCAGCGAGTTAGGGTGCTGCAGCATCACGCCTGTCACTGCTGGCAGGCGTGGGCTCTCATGCACGGACTCAGGAGCCCAACATGAAAGATAAACAACCTGAGAGTCCGGAAGCTTAACATAAGTCGGCATTATGCAATCTAGGCCTGCATCATGCAGCGGCTTGCAGAGTTGAGGAAATCTACGTCAACCGGTGGCTTTCTTCACAGTTGTCATTTCTTACTTACATGCTTCGGAGGCGCACATTCCGTGTGAAAGTCTACGGTGCGGATTAAACCATGGCGGCAGGTTCAGGTTACCATTGTTGTGTTGTACTCAGCCGAAACGATAACTGAGAGCACCAGAGAGATTGATTATCTATGTGCTTTCGATCTGTAGGCCTTAAACAGGTAGCGATAAAACCCGCAAGTCACTCATCCTCATTCGCCTAAACCCAATTTGAATCGATCGTACCCGAAGCCCAACTCTTCACAGGTGCAGGCCGAGGCCGAAGTCCGAGTGACAGGACAGTGTGATCCGTGATACAAGTTCTGCAGTGCATGCTGTAGCCGTCTATATCACACAGACACAGAAGCGGCTCCAACGTTTCTGAACCGTATGCATAGGCAGGTTGTGACCATATCCAGCAAAGTACTGCCATGCACTCTTTCACAGCCGTGGGGTGTGTCCCCAGGCTCAGAGCTCTAGATTCGATGGGCTTTCTCGCTGGAAACATATTCGGGCTGTATTGAAACAGATGTCACGACATGAGCAGACCCTGAATGTTTGCTGACGGCCACGACGGCTTTCCTGTAGGAGAACTAAATAGCCGGGTTCCACTAGTTTCGGAGAATGTCAGCGAACCTTCTGCAAGGATTGTGTGGGTGTGCTGCAAAAAGAAGAACCGCCACCACTACCTCCAGTATGACATATCTACTGCGGAATTACCATCAACAACCGGGCGAGTAAGAATGACAGCAGCCACGACTTGCTGCTAGTGCTACATATTCTGTTTTGATAATTATGGACACTACCATTGCTCCTGCTACTACTCCTTCCTCTGTTGCTCCTGCAACAACAACAAATGTAACAACTGCAACGCAACGACTGCAGCAGTTACAACAGCAGCAACCGAAACAGCAACAGTAACAGTAGCAGCAGCAACAACAACAACAGCTTCTGCGACGGCGACGACTACTACTGCTCCTACTCCTACTGTTATCCTGCTACATGCTACGCTACCTGCTACCCGCTGCCTGCTGCATGCTGCCTGCTGCTCGCTATCGCTACCGCTACCGCTACGGCTACTGCTATTGCTACTGCTACTGCAACTACTACGACCACGGCCGACAGTGACACGAGAATGACACGAGAAAGTCATCCGCAGCAAAGGCCGTTGTTTCTGCAGCTAGAGTGGCGTGATGTTCGCCAAACCGGAGGGAAGGGAAATCAATGTAGAACGTTTGTGTTCACGTCGATGTGGGCTCATGGTTCACATGTAGCAGCAACTGCATCGTGTGTCAAGGGATTGCCCTGGTTTCGGGTATCAGCGAACCCTGATCATCTCTTCACCAGCCCCCTCTCCTCGCACAGCATCAATTCACAGTTGCCGCCCAACAGTGTGGAAACTAGGTGATAACGAGCCTAATGGAAGTTACTCCGACCTCCTGTTTGCCGGGTTCGCCACGACCAGGCCGCAAGCAGCATCCTGCTCCCTGTTTTGGGTGATGCAGATTCGGATTAGTAAGGCAGAGGGAGATGCAAAAAAGCTTGGGTTCTCAACGGTGGCCCCTGAGCCGTAAACACAAACCTGGAGCTGAAGCAGGCTGAAGAGGCTACTTGCGCTCTGAGAATAGTGGATGCAGCTTCAGCTTTATCGCAGCTGCATCCATTAAGCGGTGCAGTTCGGCTGGGGCAAAAAGCTTGCGTGCATCAGTTTGAGATATGTCACTGGCACACAGCGAAACCACACAGCCTCAAAGCCTAAAGGTCTAAAGCAATTCCGATACATGAGCGCATATGTAAAGAGATAGACAGATAAATGGGTAAATGTTTCAGTAGGTACATAGGTAGGTAGATACGTAAGTAGATACACAAAAAGTTCATAAACTGGTAAACAAAGCGAGAAAGAAAGGAATCGTTACATGCATATTAATTATAGTAAAATGTGTGTGTATACATACATACATACATATATATATATATATATATACCTATAGGTTGATATGCATATACATACGTACTTAATTACAGACGTCCGTACGTACATACATATACAATCATGTGATTTTGCAGGCAGTTGGGCAGCAATCCACATAGCCCAAGTGTGCTCTTGTTACGGTTCGCTTTCACGTTGACGGCAAAGCTCAACCGCAGGCCTGGAGGACAGAACATGAACAGTGATAGCAGCAACGCTGAAACAGGCCGTGGTGCCCCCGGACGATGTGCATTCACGGACCCCAGAAGAAAACCGTCACCAGATTCCAAGCCGGCAAGCAGCCCACCAGCCAGATCCAATCCGGCATCTTTGCCAGCGTCATTCAAGGTCCATTGGTTCAATCAGGAAGCCGCAGAACCCATTAAAAGGAGCTGCACAGCATGGTCCTCATTCTAAAGACTTCCTTATCCGCCCCTAGTTCACCAAGAGCCTGCGCAATCTTCCAGGAGTCAAAAGGAGCGGGCGCCATAGCACGGCGCGAGCGGGAACGTCGGAGACGGCGAGTCCTGGTTGAGCAGCAACGCGAGCAGGTTCGGAGATATCTGCTGTTGTCGCTTGTCTACTTTGGGAAGGAGTAAGTTTTGCTTTGCTATCTCAGTAAAGACTTGTCATATTTGCCCCTGCATTGCCCGCTGGCTGTCCACTGCCAACGTCGCAATATCATGCTTCAAGAGGCTCTCCATCCCGGGGGCGAAATCCGACCTTCAGTTCAGAGTTTGAGGTTGGACTGCAGTCGACTGCAAGAACTTCATCTGCGGGGCTGTGGATTTGTTGGAAAATTCTACGTGCGAAATCCTAAGATTTCACATACGTGGCGCCCACATTTACGAACCACAAACCTGACGAAGCCCTGAACTTGACAGGGTGCTCAGCCGTCCGAATCTACCAGCTTCCTCGCCTGCCGCAAGTATCAACTTCAGGTTCCCACAAGGCGTCCATCCAAATGATACTATGCAACCTTCGGAGAAACATCAGACACATCCCAAGCAAGTCCGCAATGGAATCACGCGCTGGGCTGCAAGCCTCAGCTGCTCCCTGGGCCCTAAGCTTGAGAGCACACCGAACGGTCCGAAACTATCGCAGGAGATGCTCGAGGAGAACCAGCTTGAGCAGGCTCCTTTTCGGTCCAAGGTTCATGGTCTTGGGCTCGGGTCGAAGAGTTGAGGGTTTCAGGGTTTAGCGTGCAGGGCGGCGCATCTACGGTTGAGTTGACGATTTCGGCTTCAGGTAGGAGTGTGCCCCCTGAGTTGTGGACTTTGCACAAGACGTCTCAAGTCAAGCCAGAGGAAAAGTAGCATACCCCTCTCCCTGCATGGCTGTTGATGGCTTTCTTTACATGTTGTCAAGAGGGTCGCCTGTTGCAATCGGTGCAAAGATCCGTAAACCCAAATACCCAAAGCGTATTCCTGAAGTCCTGAACCATCTAAAGGCTTCTCTGTGCGCAAACTCCCGTACCGATTTTGGGTTTAGGTTTTCTGCAGTGCCCTTGGAAACGTTCCTTCACCCCGAGAAAGGCGGCAGCCCCTCCCCCCTGCCCAGCTCGTAAGCTTCGGAGTCAAGAAGGAAAACGTCACGTGTACCTCAAACCCTGTGATATTTTTCGAGGGGTGTTCACTCCGTGTCGTCGGCACCGCTTCCCTAATCTCAGAACGGTCTAGAGTCTAGGGTTTATTTGGGGTTTAGGGTTTAGGGTGTCCGGTTTCAGATTTTGGCATCTACACAGGCAACATCTACCGCTCCGACCACGTAAGCCATGTCCACCAATCCCACTGTCTAAGTGTACACACCCCAAAACCCGAAATCACTGGAATGCAACAGACCTAAAGCCCCAAATCCCCGAAATTCCCACCGAAACCTGACACGGACGAAAGTGTACACGCAAGCGTTAAACATCCAGCAGGTGTTGCTCGAGAAGCTCGGCCGACAGTCCGTCGAGGCCGTTTTTGGGACTGCGAGATGTGTGAGGCATGTTTTGAATATCTATAAGTTTTGATCCGCAGGCCCTGGGGCTTTGGGGCTTTCTTTTGGGGTTACGGCCTTCGAAGTTTTTGGAGCTTTGTCATTCTAAAAGACTGCATGTTTCCTATCTTTCTCAGTGCAACAAGTTCACGGATCGCAGGAACGGAAGTCCGAGTAATTCCCTGCAGTCTTCCCGCATCCTCCGTAGTTTTCATAGCACGGCTTGTGTGTCAGAACACGTTCTCAAGATGAGGAAGTGCGATGTGTCTTAGGACTGCGTAGGTCGGTGGCACAAGAAGGGAGCCCGAAACGCTATGTGTTTCTGTCAGGAGAGTGCGATCAGCTATCGGAGCTGGCGGGCCAAGACCTTCGAGGAGGTCGTTGTGAGGCCAGCCCGGGCTCTTGGGTCGTTCGTGACGCGCAGGAAGAAAATCGCTCCGAAAGCAGCTCGGGCACCATGAAAACTCGCAGCAGTAGCAGTAGTACCAGCAGCAATGTAGCAGCAAGCAGAAGCAGAAGAATAAGGAGGAGGAGGAGGAGGAAGACGAAGCACGGCAGTGGCAGCATGAGATCAGCACCAGCAGGGACGGGAGTAGTGGTGTGATTTGATTTGTGGTACTCCTCCTCTCCATGACTGACCGCGAGAACCAAGGGCTGCTATCACCCAACCCACCTCACCTGATCCACGGACGGTGACGACAGGGACCGGAATCATAATCACGACCGCGACCGTACTTGTAGAAGTTGTGCAGCGCCGAATCTTGTATCAGACGGAGCCAGCACTTGTGCGGTCTGTCTCAGTGTAGTATTCTACCATCGCAGACAGGCAGTGTTGAGAATATGCTTCCGAAGGTATCCAGCCAAAGCGTCCTGTTGCTAGCCTAGCCAGCTAGTAACAGTCAGGAACTAGCCGTAACAATCGTACCAAGACCCGGTGGCCGCGCGGAGGAATCGACAGGCGCGCCAGCAGCAGTACTCCGCACAGAAGAAAGCAGACAAGGAGGAGGTGCCCAGCGGGTTTTGACAAAGAGGCTGTGGAACATGGCTTTGCCCCAACTGCATCCCAAAATCCTGACTATATCCTTGAACCTTCGACCCCAGTCTGTTCTGGCTGAGACTGTGCTAGCATCTAGCCCTCTGAAAGTACTGCCCTTTGAAAAGAGCAAAGACATTGGGGCTTCAGTTCCGAGCTTGGGATTTTGTTATCATGGCTCGTGAAAGTTGTTGGTTGATGTTAAGACTGCTCAATCTGCACGGTGAGGTGGCTTGCGTCCTTGCAGTCCATGTTTCCAGACAAGACCTATTGCAAAGGCAAACACGTGGGAATTAAAGCAAGCAGGACTACGAACATTGCTCCCTATCAATGCAGAAGCTTTGTGCGAGGCCCTGAAACACACATCCAAATTAGAGTCAAGGTCTGGGAAGACCTCAAACTGTTGCCCCATCGATGCCCTGACAACGTGTCAAGCTTAAACTTCGAAAGGGTGCAGTACGAGTCGCAGTCAAACAAGTGCAGGCCCTCCGTCGCGACCAGGAGAACCTGCAGCTCCGGGTCGGGATTCAGATTTAGCCAAGCCCCCGAACAACCCGCACCGAAGGACATGCGGTCATCCTTCGGTAATAACCTGTGCACCAGTAGGATGAACGTCCTCGAGTCAAGATCTAACTTATGTGGAGGACTGGCAAGCATGTCAGATCTTTTCACGGGGCTGCCACCTACCGATGCTGTTCGAATTTGGAGAGAGCTTATGCCCGACCACCTGTTGGTTCCCTGCTGAGCTACCGGAAAGTGAGAGGTGACAGGACCATGTCCAGGTGCCACTTCTCCTGCCAGCGCTACCCCTGCCGCTACCCCTACCGCTACTCCTACCCCTGCCCCTGCCATAACTGCTCCTCCTACTACCATTACCACTACCACTACCACTACCACTAACACTGCCACTACCACTACTGCCACTGCTACTGCTACTACTACTAGTACGACGACGACGACTACTACTAGTACTCCTGCTTCTGCTGCTGTTACTGCTGCTGCTGCTGCTGCTGCTACCACTGCTATTAGTACTAGTACTAGTACTAGTACTAGTACTAGTACTAGTACTAGTACTAGTACTAGTACTAGTACCAGTACCAGTACCAGTACCAGTACCAGTACCAGTACCAGTACCAGTACCAGTACCAGTACTACTACTACTACTACTACTACTACTACTACTACTAACTACTACTACTACTACTACTACTACTACTACTACTACTACTACTACTACTACTACTACTACTACTACTACTACTACTCTACTGCTACTGCTACTGCTACTGCTACTGCTACTGCTACTGCTACTGCTACTGCTACTGCTACTGCTACTGCTACTGCTACTGCTACTGCTAGTGCTACTACTACTACTACTACTACTACTACTACTACTACTACTACTACTACTACTACTACTCCTACTACCTCCTGCTACTGGTGCTGCTACGACGACAACGACTGCAGCCAATACAGCTGCTACTGCTACTGTTACTTCTGCTGCTCTTGCTGCTACTACTACTACTACTACTACTACTATTACTAGTAGTAGTAGTAGTAGTAGTAGTCGTAGGAGTAGTAGTAGTAGGAGTAGTAGTAGTAGTAGTAGTAGTAGTAGTAGTAGTAGTAGTAGTAGTAGTAGTAGTAGTAGTAGTAGTAGTAGTAGTGGTGGTGGTGGTGGCATCGGCAGCAGTAGTAGCAGCAGTAGTAGTAGCAGCAGCAGGAGCAGCAGCAGCAGCAGTAGTAGTAGTAGTAGTAGTAGTAGTAGTAGCAGTAGTAGTACAACTCCAAGACTTTTCATACCGTTCGTGTTTGCTATAGCAGCCACAGCCGTGGAGTTGATTTCATGTCCTAAACCCTAATGCCCAAACCCTAGCCTTAAACCTTGGGGCCCAAACCCTAGGCCCTAAACCCTAGTGCCCAAACCCTAAGAGTTAAGGATTCAGGGTTGAGGCTTAAGGATTAAGGGTCGAGGCCAAGGTGCATCAGTCTTGTCGTCATTCGGCTTTGTGATGCGGTCCTTGGCAATTAATAATAGTATGGTTCAGCATGAAGTGTTCTCACATGCTGTCCCAGCCACAGCCATTGTTCCAGGCGATGCAAAGGACGCGCGGGTCGCCGGGAACAGTTCCCCCAACAAGAGGGCAGCCGGAGTTCCTTGGCTTAAACATGCCCTAAACGCTAAACCATAAACCAAAACCCCTAAACCCTGTACCCTACAATGCTATTACTAAGGCGCTCCAGCTGCCGCTCATCGTCGAGACGCCGGATGCAACTTGGCTTAAATAATTCCTTCTGCATTCGTGTAGCTGATGCTTTTCATCATGAAACCAACTCAGGGCAGCGGCGGTATCCAAGGGGCCATCGCCGCTTGGCCAGCACCTGGTTTCCTAAAACCCCTCAAACACGCAACCTCATGCCCGACTCCGCCGGTAAACTCAGGATTGGAAGGAATTGGATGGCCAAAGCCCATCTAAGAAATCAAAGGGCTACATGGCATCTTAACTGCATTGGATCTAGACGTGTGCGTGTCAAACCCAATTGTCGGAATCCAAGCTTTCTAAGGTCATCGGCGGCAAGCGGGTGCCAGTTCCCGACAAAACGGTGAGTTGGATAAAGATGCCACCCAAAGAAAGTGGTGAACATTTGTTTGAACCGGCTGTCCCAGCAAAGACAGAGGGCCTGCGCGAAATTATGAGATTTCAGCCAAAGCTCAAGTTCGACTTCCCTCCAAACCTGAGGGGTCGAACCTATCCCACCGCCTGAATCAGGTTCTGTGAGGGAACCGCCCTATGAAGGAATGCGGGCCGTATACCGCATTCGATACAGACCGTGTCGTGCTTGCCCTATTTGTCTCAGGATCTTGCGACGCGGGGGAAATCCACGAACCAAGTGGTGCCTATTTCCCCGTCCGCGGTGAATGACTGCAAACTGTGCGAGTAAAACATTGAGAGATGCGGGGGCTTAAACCTGAGGATTTTGGAACTTGGGATTCTAGATTTGAGATTCGGGATTCAGAGATTTTGCATTGAGAAGTTTTGGCAAAGGGTTCTGGGTTTGAGGGTTTTGGGATTTTGGATTCGAGTTTCGAGAGTTGGAATTTCGGATTCAGAAGTTCTGGGTTTATGGGATTTGGGCTGAAGGTTTAGAGTTGTTGGATTGTTGGCCGGATGCAACTTGGCTGGAATTTTAGATTCGGAAATCAGAATTCGGAAACTGGGTGTGATGTAAAAGATCCAGGGCTTCTGGTTTTCGGATGTTGAGAGGGAGGTTTGGAATTTGGGGCTTAGGATTAGAAATTGGGGTTTCAAACCTAATATCTTGACGCGAGAGGTTTTGGAGATGAGGTCAAAGGTTTCTAGTTCTCAGGTTGCGAACTGGGGGTTTCAGAATTCAGACTTTCGGCTTGGACATTGGGGTCTGAAATCTTAGGTTAATGTCTTAGGACGTTGAGGCCGAGGTCTGTAATATGAAACTTCGAACGGGAATCAGGATTCAGAAATTGTGCATTGAGAGGTTTTGACACAAGGTTCAGGAGTTTCTGGGTTTTGGGCTGGGAGTTTGAAGTTGTTGGATTTGGGCTTTGGGGTTTAGGGTTTGAGGTTTGGGGTTTCGGATCAAGGGGTTTCGAGACTGAGGATTTGAGGTTCAGGGTTCAAGTCATCCTTCCACTTTTCATTTAACAGGGTTTCCTAGTAGTAGTAGTAGTAGTAGTAGTAGTAGTAGAAGTAGTAGTAGTAGTAGTAGTAGTAGTAGTAGTAGTAGTAGTAGTAGTAGTAGTAGTAGTGGTAGTAGTAGTAGAAGAAGAAGTAGTAGTAGTAGTAGTAGTAACGGTAGTAGCAGCAGCAGTAACAGCAGCAGCAGCAGTAACAGCAGCAGAAGCAGGAGTAGTAGTAGGAGTCGTCGTCGTAGTAGTAGTAGCAGCAGCAGCAGTCGTCGTCACAGTGGAGCAGTAGTAGGCCCCAACACTGCGACAGCAACCGGAGTCGCAAACTCGAGGGCGAAGACAATGCTAAACCACAGGTGGTCGGATAGCACGAAAACGCTGTACCGTGCAAAACACAGGTGCTGCCCAGAAGGTTTGAACACTCCTAAAAACTGACGCGCAACATCTTCTAAACATCAAAATCAAAAACAAAGATGCCAGCTGTACGTGGGAGGGGCTCGCCAACACCCCTAAAGCCCAGACCTCGGCGTAGGAGGGTTTGCTTTTGAAGTGGTTTGTGGTGTTCGAGGCTGGTGCTAAAGAACGGTGGTTAGCAATGGAAACGACATGACGAAAGTACGTTACATGCCGAGAAAAAGAAAGCTTCCCCCCAAACCAATTTCGAGTTTTCGCCGAAAGCCCTCCTAAAGCCCAATGTCGAGTTCGAATAGTCCAGAGGAAGGTTTGGTGACTATATAAGATGGTCCGACATGAGATGTTGTTCGGGGTGTCTGCATAACAATGTCGTCATCATTCCCCCCCCACACCCCTACCCCCAAAAAGCAAGTCCAGAATCGGAAGCTGGAGTTTTTGCAAACTCGCAAGTCGATTGGGGCTTGAGAAGATGTTCCTGCATGACGAAAGTGTTGCAAATACCGTGTAAAACGGATGTGTTCGAGAAGAGTGTGTAGGAGGGGTTGGTAAGGGGGGTGCCTACCACCACTACTACTACTACTACTACTACTGCTACTGCTACTGCTACTGCTACTGCTACTGCTACTGCTACTGCCACTGCCACTGCTACTGCTACTGCTACTGCTACTGCTACTGCTACAGCTGCAGCTGCAGCTGCAGCTGCAGCTGCAGCTACTGCTGCAGTTGCTGCTCCTGCTGCTCCTGCTGCTCCTGCTGCTCCTGCTACTGCTCCTGCTACTGCTCCTGCTACTGCTCCTGCTACCGCTACTGCTCGTGCTCCTACTTCTAACAGTGCAACTACGTGTACGACGCGTAGACGACGACTACTGCGACTACTGGTGCTACGAACTGCTTGCTGCTGCAGCAACAGCTGCGGCTGCTGTAGTTGCGCCTACGACGACGACCACAACGCTGGCCACGACGACTATCGACCACGGCAGTTGAGGGAATGCTTTCAAGCAGCAAGTGAATCAGGACCTGCGAGACGAGATGATTGAGACCATGCGAGAGCAGGAGGAGTTATCACCGGAAGTGCATGTATTGCTGTTTTGCATTAGCTGTATTGTGGCTTTTCGGCTAGCAATTTCCGGCATGACTTCTGCTTAGCTGGAAACCTATCGCGACGTGCCAATTACAGAAATACAGCGCGCAACCGGAGGCCGATGGCAGAGCATGCGAGGCTATCGAATTTAAAAGGTTGTTCAGATAGCTTCCATACGGTTGCTTTCCTACATGCGTTGGTGCACTCAGAGACTTCAGCTGGTTGCACAAATGCATGAAAGGTGGCTGACAGATGGTGCTCCCGTGTTCGGCCTTCTTCTTGCGAAGAGCTGCGCGCTGAACCATTGGTTGAACACACAAGACAACAGGGTTGACAAGCTGACGTTTATAGGCCTCACCCATGCCCGCCTCCTAAGCCTCCCACGACTCCGCAGCACCGTCGGAGCGCCATGTAGGATATTGAACACAAAGCTTTTTGAAGCCATGGCCTGCAATCTCGAATATGTTGCCCACCCTGAATTCAACAGTCCTGACCGAGAGCATTGAACCAAACGCTATAAGTATCAAGCACCAACCAATGCACCACAATTCTTTTGCTCCCTTCCTTTATTACATCTACAGTTTTTCTATTCACACCTGAACTTCAAGCCCCAACCCTGCCTGCAAGCATGCCTTAGCCAGGAGCTTGAGCTGCTCAGGTACCGTGCAATTGAGCAGGGGGCCTTAGTTCAAGGTTCAGGCGTCTTTTCACTGGAAGTCCTTACAGGGCTTGTTGGGTGTTTGCGTGCTGCTCTTTTTCTCGCATTCGTGTGCCGTACACTGAAACGTGTACGTTGGCCCCAGAACCACAGCGATCATGAAGGGCACCAACTTCGACATCCAGAGCTCTGTATCCCGCTTCGTCTTTGGACTTCGAGGGCCGGAATCTGTGTGCGCTGGTTGAGCTTATCTTCGCCTTGGCCACCCGCACCGTCTGGTGCAAAGCCGCCCTCGCATGACTCGTATGGCGACGCAACAGCCGGGAAGGAGATGTCAATGCCCAGGACGCGTGCAATCACGTAGAAAAGTGAGTGCAGTCAGCCGAAATATCATACGTGAAGCTCTCCAGCCGTTTTAAGGCGAAGGTGGGTTGCCGGCGGGCAGTTCAACGGAAACATTCCGAGCCCACGTGGAGAGTACACTGATTGCATCGCTGGTCTTGCGGCACGAGGTTGCCCGAGCTGGCGTGAACAAGTGGCCGAAGTACTGTCGTCAGTAGTCGATCGACGGTTTTGACATTTACTGTTGATGAAGGGCACATTGATGACACGTTTGGCATAAACAGGACTCGGCATCCCCTTGAGATGCCGTGTGCTCCAATGACGAACACCTGTAAGAGCCCTGTAACAGTCCTGCAGTCATCATCCTCGATGCAGAACACCGGGTGCGCTGCTCATGCAGATGCCACAAGATGACGATGACAAGAGTGTTGACCACACAGAGATATGCCGGAAGAGAAGTGATTCGGCCGCCTCCGGCGGCCGTAACCTGCAGCGGAACTCAAAAAGCCCAGGCGCGGTCGCCATGCCAAGCGCCGCGAGAAACTGCGAGAGGCGTCGTGGCACCCGGGCTTTGCATGGGACTTGGGGATTTTGGTTCCCGTTTTCTCTTCACCGAATCAGTCTTGGGAGCTATGATGGGCAGCTCTTGGGACCCAGTTGAGGCGATGGCCAAAGTACTCAGCCCCTGCGAAAAGGAGATGGAGGGAATCCTGGACCTCATCATGCACATGGCCTTCGCAGACATGGAGCAGGACCCCGCCTGCATAGCAAAAATCAAAAACGAGTCGTTTGCTCGGCTGTCCTCAAAAGAAGCAGAAAGTCTGTCGAGTGACCTAGCTAAGTTGACAATTCCTGCGGTATGTATGTTGATACAAGTGTTTGTCCAAGCCGGTCGGTAGGTACCGATGGGATGTGCATATCTGAAAGGAGCAGCTGACGGACAAGGAAGAGGCAGGCAAAATGCACGGGATTGAACGGTGTCGCGCAAAGCAGTTGTCTTGGGCAGCAGTTAATTGCCAGCATCATCACAGTCACAAGAACAATCGTCGTGTTCGTCCTATGCTCGGTTTAGGCCCCGGTACTCGGCAGCGGGCGTCGTTGCCGAGTCGTCATCGTAAGTAATACTAGTGTAGAAAGCCACCTTGACTGGAGGACTTGCCTTGTATGTCGTCCCTGTAACGATGTGGAGCCCCTGTCCCTGCATGCCTCGCTTTGTACACTGTTTTGGCCCTCTGAATCCGGGGGCCCGAGCGATTCATCCTAAATTGAACTTACAGCCCTGAAGCCTTCCTCTGCCCTGACTGAAACCAAGCTGGGCCGCCTCCGCGAAAGAGGTCGATCCCACTCTTTGGCGTGAGTGGGTCTCGCTCTTCCAGGAGAACCTGCCTGCCTGGTGCCTGGAAATGGATCCCTAGACCCGAACTTGGAGAGCTAACAGCTACATGCAGCTGGACCCTAATTCCTCAAACCTTCCATCAAAGGTGTCTTTTGCTCCGAGGTTCGGCTGGTGCCCAGCTTGGAGGACTGCGCCGAGGAGCCGTCGCGGCCTCTCAGGGATCTGATAGTGACCGGCGTTGCAGTTGCCGCAACGGCTGCTGCTCCCGCTGCTGCTTCTCCCACTGCTTCTGTTACTGCGATCACCAACTGCTGGTAATTACCACTAATCCTGGCAGCCAGCTCGTACCTTTACAACTACTGCAGCTGTTTCTGGTACCACCACCACCACGACGACGACGACCTATTTCATCATCTCTGGCCTTATCCTCCTCCTCCTCCTCCTCCTCCTCCTCCTCCTCCTCCTCCGCCGCATGCTCTTCGTTCGCGTACTCCTCCTGCTCCTCACCATCATAATCAGAACCATCAACAAAACCATGTCCAGTCTGCAACGCTATCCCACAATTCCAGAGCATCGCCAATATCAGACCATGAACCCAACCCCTGATTAGAAGCACCCCTTCCACGAAAAAGGATGACAGCAGGGATCCTAATAGCAACGCTCTCAAAGACGCCGCATCCCTGAACCCTGAACCTGCACCCTAAACCCTTGGAAGTAACCTTAAGCCCTAAACCGCCTAAATCCCAACAGGGCTTCGAATTTCTGAGATGAAGCGAGTACCGAGGGCTCCCTTGACATCGCTTCCGGAGCCTACGGGCCTGGCAAACCTTCATCCTCCAGGCCGTGGCTTGTGCTTCAGGCGTTTGGGGCTGCAGGGTATTGGGGATTAGGGTTTAGGGATGGGGTTGGGGTTTAGGGATTTTTGGGATGTCGAGACTTGGGGTCTGAGGGCCAGGGAGTAGTGCGGCTTGGCGGGGTTCTTTGAGATTTTGTGGTTTTGGTGGAGGGCTCTCAGGCGCATGGTTTTGGGCCTGAGGGCCAAGGGCGGAAGCGCTTTGCGTTTTGGAGTTACGGGCCGGTACGTGCAGGTGCTGGATTGCCGGCCTAAGATCTTTCGGGTTGAGGCTTCATGGCTTTAGTTCGGAGTCTAAGGGTCAAGGAGCAAAGGTTTTTAAGGTTTCGCTGTCAATGGCATGCAGCAGTTAGGATGAAGCTCTCATAGGGTTTGCGACGGGCGTGTCGGTTTTCGCAATTCGCTTAGGTGTTTACCTAATAGGTTACAGGTTACAGGATTCAGGGTTCAGGTTTGTGGGGTTACCGGCTTGTGCATTGGTTGTTAATTGTTTCAGCTTTAATGCTAGGGCTTCGGTGTCAAGGTCTTAAGTTGTTGCAATCTGAGGTCCTGGTCCTGGCTGCGGTCCTAGAGCCTCAAACCCAGAGTCTGCCAGGAAGCACCCTGAACGCTGCAGCTCTTCGGGACTTCGTCCAGGGCCTGGGTCAGTGGGAGGCGCCCGGCCCAAGAGAAGCAGATCCGCAAACCTAAGCCCCAAACCCAGGCCCCGAAGCTCCCAAAACCTTGAGACGGCTCAATCATCCAATGGTTACGTTTTGGAGACAGTTCGTGCCACGGGCTCTTCTTTCATCGATTTGAGCCACGGCCGAAGCACACTCTCTACAGACCTATAGCCAGAGCTGCAGGATTCTCTGATCCCACAGCAGATGGAGGTAAACTCGTTTCGAGTGCGAGAGGGTCCACCGTCTCTTCGTCTTTCCATGGTCACCACGATAAAGCTGTGTCGTATACTTCATATTAGGGTCACGGCTCCAACGTGGCCAAGGACTGACTAGGACTGGCTCCTCTCTTGCGCGGCTGTTACCTATGGGTTTTACGAGTGCCGCTGCTTGTCCATTCATTGCGGTGAGCATTCCTGCCCGTCGGTGGCTCGCCAAGCCTGCCCGACCTCTCAGGTGCCCAAGACCGTCTTGGATGAGGCCACGGCCACAGCTGCGGCTTTTTCTTGCTTTACAAGGTTTCAACGATTTACCGCAGTTGCAGCTTTCGAGCTGAAGATTGGGGTATCATGCCCTTCTCTAGAGGGATTCCCGAGCACAGGGCGCGATGTCATATTTCAGGGTTTCTAAGAGCCCTGAGCAACCGCATCGCTTATACTGTCCCTTGTCCTAAGCGACTCCATCGACACAGCCTTTGAAAGCCAGTATTTCCAATCTTGACATTCTGATGCTAAGAAGAGCGCATGGCTCTGAGAGAAAAGTGGAAATCACGCATCGGGAGCATCCCAGAGGCTTCTGTGCACTGTGCAACCTGACCTAAATCCTTGGAGGCACAGCCGGCGGTAGTACCGTTCGACCATGAAGTGGAGGCTGGTGGGGAGCATAAGGAGCAGTTTTTCAGGTTTCGGGCTTGCACTGCTTGCAGGGGCTAGAGTCAGAGAGTAGGGAGCAGGTTTCAGGTCTTGCACTTCTGGAGCAAAGAAGCATTACGAAGGTTATGATCCCCCCCACTCCAACGGGCACCTCAAGACCGTCTTGAAAAGCACAAGAGGATCAATCGAATACGTGAAAGACCAAAAACCCTGCCGAAAAGGATCAAAGTGAGAAGCAGAAGCCGGAAAATGCAAACTCCAAGCGCAAAAACAAAGGCAACATGACCACCACCGGGAACGGCCCAACACCTCTCCGAAAACGAAAGTCATCGTACAACATGTACAAAAGTCCGCTCGGAAACATACACATTTGAGGAGGAGTGCTTGTCTGCAGCAGTGTAGCAGTGTAGCATAGACCCTGAAATCGCACAACACAGAAAGTGGAGCAAGAATGGTAACTACCGAGACAAAAGGGCGAAGAAAAAAAAGCAAGAATCGTGCGGCAACATGCCGTATTGCTACAGTTGTTACTGTTTCGGATGTTTCGGTCAAGCATGTCAGAGGATATACCAGTCGGGTACACGCCGTTCATTTCGAAGCCCTTCGTACGAAGCCTCCTGAGTTGCAGCGATCCCGAGAGCTTCCTGGTCAAGGGCTACATCTCCACCCTTCTGTGAGACAGGTGAAAGCCGCCCTCGAAGAGGTCCAGGAGGCGGACCTGTCCCTTGCAGCCTCGAGCCTTTGCAGATGGTTTGGGGCTAGAAATCATTTACAGGTACACATGGGGTAGCTATCAGACCATGAGATGCCGATATCGGAGCGGCCCCCTGAAATCCGGGCTTGGGCAAACACCTGCCAATCATCCGACTACCGGCATTTTTCACAGAGGCTTTTTGCAGACCTACGCAGAATCCGGGCAAACTTTCTCAAATGCCGCAATGAGGAGCAGTCAATATGCCCTGGTAGTGCGCTGCAGGTGTAGGGTTGGGAATTGCGGCAACGGACTCATCTTGCGAGGTCCACGTTTCTTCTTGACACACGGGCCCTGTGGCCTGGGAATGCTTAACAGTTTAACAGGAGGGTCATGAAATTGAGAGAAAAGACAGAGGCACAAGCTACCTTAATCAAGATCCTTAAGAAGCTGGGCCGAGTTCAGGAGCAATCCTTTCTGGTTTTGGGCTTCGTCAAGATTTGCATGCGCAGCTTTTTGAAGCGGATCCATGCACATGTTGAGAGGTTGCATAACAGCGAGTATTGTAGTTGCTATGCAACCTAACAATCCAAGCAGCGACTCTAACTTTTGCTCCCCAACCAACCGATACCTACAAGACCAAAGGCTTTGAAGCACTCTCTTGACTTGGTGGGCTGCAGATATAAGAGCTTAGCAACAACGGCGTTCTTCAGCCTGAACTCTGCGAAGCCTCGTACCCTAATCCCGCGCCGGCAAGACTTGAAGCCCACCAAATTCTCGACGCTTGAGAGCTGAAAGCCCGAAGCCCCAAGCCTCACCCTCAGATACCCTGCAACTTACTGAGCCCAGCATGCTCAACCGCTGAATCCCAACCCATTACCCGCTGAAGCTCCTAAGCCCAGGCCCCTAAACCCCGAACCCCAAGCAAAGGCGTTCAACCAAACGCTAAACCCCTGCCTAGACCCTGAGCCCTCCACCCTCAACCCGTGAAGCCTGAACCGCTACGCTTATATAAACCCCTAAACCCTCAAACCCGAAAACCCTAAACTCTCAATACTGAACGCAAAACCCCTAAACCTTAAGACTTAACATCGACGCTTCCATGGCGGAAACGGTCCCCGCCACTCCGGCCAGCAGTCATGTCCATGAGGCCTCATTAGCCTCGGGGTCCTGTTCAGATGAATAAGCTTATTAGTGGAACGCTTAAGCTTGCTGCAACTACTGTTGCTATCCTGGGCTTTTGGGGTTGTGGGGTCGACTGAGATTCCTCGGGGCTCAGTTGTTCTTGGCATGTCAGGGCCTCGGGCCGTTTGGCCATCACAAACGACAGTGGGGCATAAAGGGATTCGATGGGCTTCGACTTTGTTCCGATCTTGAGTTCTGCTAGCGACAGACTTCCCGAAGCTGCAATTAAAGGTTTTGGCTTTTCTTGTGGGCAGCGCGTACAGGGTTCATGCTCCGGCTGCAATTTCTGAGCTCGACCTCGCAGTGTGCTGGGAAGAGGTCTTTGAATCAGGCATCGTACGGGGCCCATCTTATACTTCCTCCTTCAGTTTTTCGGGTCCCATTGCAGTTAAAACTCCAGAATCCGTAGCTGGGCCTGGGTCTCGGCACCTCACTCGTTTTTTATCAAGCACTTCGCATGCGCCCAGCCCAATCGCTGGCTGCTACAGTAGCAAATCGTACGGAACTTAAGTTATCTTCGTAAGGAAAGCGTGCTTCGTTTGAGTTCCACAAAGAGGAATGAACAGTGATTACGATATCTTGCTGAAAATGCTGGTGTCGTTTTTTGGTCCCTAACAGGCGGACAGCCAGTCGAGGCAGCGGACGTCGCCCGGATGATGTGGAGCTGGGGTTGCTCAAAGCGCCACGAAACGGTGAAACCTGGGTTTGGGAGTCTTGGGAGCTTGGTTCTGCTAGTCACAGACCGAGCGCCAACCTTTGATGCGGCAGGATTATCCTGCTTTGGCGGGGCATCAACATTGCTCCGATGCCTCGAACACGAGTTACCTCTCTTCCGTGCCATGCCACCTCCGGCCCCATTCCACGACCACCGCCCCCGCCCTAGTGTCCAACACGACACGCCCGAGTGAAGAATGCCTTCTTGACCTTTCTTCGTGATGCTGCATTGATTGGAAAGCTGTCAAGGAAGCTGTACTAAATACCAACCTCTGGCTGTTCAAGCTATCAACTTTCTGGTTCCAAAAGGCGTCTGCAGCCTAGTCTCGTGCAGCCATCATTACTACTGCCACTACTAACTACTACTTCTGCGGCGACTCAGCCTTGGTCCGACACCCAAATATCACTCTGTAAGGCGTCCACAGAGCAGTGGGTTGAGTTGGCTTTGCTCCGTGGCTGGGGCCTCAGGCCGGACTTGTGCTCCACATCCGGTTTCCGGTTCTCTGTATATGCTCGGACGTAAAAATGCGCCAATGTGTGCGCAAACGCAGAAGCATCTGTTCACATGTGCAGTGCTACCTCCACCGCTGTTTACGTAGCAAAATGCCAGAAGCCCCGCCGCCCAGTTCGGCCTCGTGCTGCTCAAGATCGTCTTTGCCATTGCCAACATCCTGCTTCCAGCCTTCTGCACCGGATATGATGATTGCTTGCTTCTTTTGCAAGTGGTAATGGTCATGATTTTCTCAATTGCTCCTCTTCTTCCTGTGGTTATCATCGTTGTCACTGCTGCTATTACCGCAACTACTTTTGCTGCAACCACTACGACAACACCACAACGGCCAAAGCCACAGCACCAAAAGCAGCAACAGAACCAGCACCACTAGCAGCAGCAGCAGGCCTCAGCAGCCTCCGCAGGCCTCAGCGGCCTCAGCAGCAGCAGCCGCCTCAGCCTCAGCAACTACAACGACGACGACAACACCAACAGCATCAACAAAACCGGCACTTACAATCCACAGCTACAACTACAGGTGCAACTGCAACTGCAACCACAGCTACAAATAAAACAGGGACAAGAATCCTGCAACGACGGCTTCCCCTGTCATTGCGACAACTACTGCTACAGATACTATGCTGCCGCTACTGCTACTGCTCCTGCTACTGCCGGTGCTACTCAATGGCACTGCTACTGCTCCTGCTACTGCCACTCTGCTAGTACTACGCAGGGGCACTGCTACCGCTCCTGCTCCTGCTCCTGCTCCTGCGGCTGCTGCCACTGCCATTGCCGCTGCCACTGCGGCTGCTACTGTTGCTGCAATAGCCACAATTGTTGCTGCTACTGCCTGGCTGCTGCTGCTGCTGTCCTACAAGCTGCTGCTAACATCACTCGAAGCCGAAGCAGAAGCAGTGCCGTTGTTACACGTTGTTACGAGCAAAACGGTGAGTACTAAACCACCTGCCTGAAACACATTCATAAGGACAGATGTTATCGTTATCGCCATCATCACCATCATCCCAATCACCATCACCGTCAGCATCAGCAGCACCAGCGCCAGCACCAGCATCAGCATCAGCAGCACCAGCATCAGCATCAGGAGCATCAGCATCAGCACCATCGCCATCAGCACCAGCATCAGGAGCATCATGAACATCAACATCATCAACAACATCATCATCATTCTCATCATCATCATCATCATCATCATCACCATCATCATCATCATCATCACCATCGTCGTCATCACCATCGTCGTCAGCATCATATGTTTGGAAACACTCGTGAACAGTTTCCGACATGTGAAGGCCACCCTGGGATGTGCACAAGCCCATGCATGCGGCGGTTTGGAAAACTTGACGAAGCTTGTACCTCTCGGCAGAATCGGTTGGGTGGTTGAGTCCGAGGAGTTGTCTGCTGACATCTGTCACAGAAAACCTGTCGGTGGGATGGATCACACCGTCGCGAGCTTCCTCTAACACTGTTTGTCTGGAGGGCTGACTAAGAATTGGACAACTGTTTCCTTGGGAGTGGCATGGAAGATCGTGCAGGCGCGTGCTTGAATCAGGTCATATTGGTGGCCCAGATGCTGCTATTGGACAATGCCTCCTGGCATCCTTTGAACACGGGGCATCATGCTGTCTGCAGCAATGTGGGATCTTAGAGTGGAAGCCACCAGAAGCCGTAGCTGACAACCTCACGCATCAGTGCCGCTTCTAACATTAGGTGAAGCACCCGCACGTAAGCTTCACAGTGACAAGTAGCAGCAATTGCTACATAGCTGGGCTTACCAGAGCGCGTCAACATACAACAGTCATCAATGTTCGTATCACAAACCATCATCACATTCATCATCAGCATCAGATCACGCAGAATCGTCATAACAACATCGCTGGCCAATATCAAGATTGCTGCAATCGTAAGGTAACCAGGTCCCCTCCTCAAAAGGGTCTAGGGACAAGAAACGCAAGTTTCTGAAGACGCATGTAATGCCGTGAAATACATAGCCTGGTTTGGGGCCCACTGAGACAATCAATAACACCGCCAAACATGCATGTTTCCCAGGCAACACTCATGCATACTTCACGGAGGAGCGTTGACATCCCCCTTTCCCCCACAGGCCCTCCAAACAGGCCCACGTAACCACCAACCCTAAAATGAACTCGCAACAGAAATGCGAGTTGCCATTCATGGCGGCCTTCGAAGCAGCAAGATAGATGCGCACTTTGTGCAACACTTGTGCCCTGAATTGACTTGACGCACGTCGGCGACAGGCAGGCAGGCCTCCAACTTGTAGAAGACTTGCTATTTTTGCTATATTGTATAATAGTATCTTTTGCAAAGTCCCGGCGTGCTCGATCAGGAAGCGTGTGGAGTTGTTGCCAAATCACCTTTGACAAGCCAGGAGCCATGTGCGACTAGTGTCGCCATAGACAACCTTCATATAGGGAAACATCCGAAAAAGGGAGCAAGCTCTTTTTCAGGTGATGCTGCAGCAGCACTCCTGGGTGGCCTTGGAATCAGAGCTTGAAGTTTCAGCAGAATAGTTGCACCGACGTGTTTTCGTTTTGTGTGCCACGTGCAGGTAGTGCAAAGCCTCGACAGCGCAACGAAAGCCGAAGCCTTTGCAGCTCAGGAATGGATTTGGGTTTTATTGTTCATGCAGCTGGCACTGCCCCTCGGTGCCCGAAGACACGATCCGAGACATCACGCCTGATCGTGTCCTCTGCAGGGCTTCTCTTTGCGTTAGTACCCTTCTGCAGGGCTCCTCCGGGTTTCCAAACGAAAGCAACCTAGAAACTGCACAGTTTTCCTGAGCTTCTCTAAACCCTAAATTCCTGAATCGTCTAGGTCAGTGTGGGAGATGATCGAACCAAACCATGTGATGTAAGACAGCAGATATGCCATAGGCGTGGTCAGATCGTGGCATGCCGGTAAACATTAAGTGTCTTTTGGGCGGGCAGGTTAGATTTGCTACGCGGGCTGGCATCAATCTGCCGGTTGAAGGTTGGGATCATTCTTGGAGCATCTGGCGTAGTTCCTTCTCGCCCCAGAGGCCTCTTGGTGTCCGTGCCAGTGCTCCCTTCAAGGGCAGCTCATCATCGCCCAGGTACAGACGCTTAACCACGCGGCATCTTATCCGGAATGCATTCAATACTTAGACGAATCTCCGCCTGTCCATGCAAAACCCATCAGGCTCAATTTCAACCCACAGACACAACCGCGAATCCTCCAAGTGAAGTTGTTGTGGAAGCTGTTGCCAACGAGTTTACGTACATCTGACGAGCTAGAAGCATCCTCCGTGGTTTTGCTGTGCTTCACATGCAGCTGTCTATTCCTGCATCTACCTGCCTACTACATATTAACACGCACGCATATGTACGCGCATGCGCAGACTGCCTTGTCGTTTATGTTTCTAATCACACACACACACACACACACACATTGGTTTGGCATCTCTAAGGACTGGCACATATATATATATATATATATATATGATCCCGGTTCGGCCGGCCCCCCCCCCTCCCCCCCCCAAATGGTTCCTCCTCCCCCCCTGTGGTGTGGTGTGGTTGTGGGTTGCTTCCCCCTCCCTGTGGTGTGGGGTGGTGTGGTTCGGGAGTGGGTCTGCTTAGGCTGGTTACCCCACTCCCCCCTGTGGTGTGGTGTGGTGTGGTTGTGGGTTGCTTCCCTGTCCCTGTGGTGTGGTGTGGTGTGGTCTGCCGAAGTCGACACTGGCCAAGGAAGCTCTGAGCCGTTGTAGCGTGAAGATATTGATAGTTCAGGGCTCGTGGCAGCTAGAGTGAAGGGTTTAGTGTTCAACTTCTGGCCAAGGCCTTGCAAGCCTTAGGAGGCCGTAAACCCCACGATGTGCTCTGCAGAAGGCTGTTCCACCTCTGCAGCACGGCCTTGCAGGGCGGTCGCGGCCGTGAGGCTCGCACCGGCGGGCTGCAGTGGAGCCTTGGCTAATTCATTGGGAGTTTGTTGTGTTTGCGGCTGGTCATGTTCGCGAGTCTGCAATCTGTTCACAGCCTGGGAGGCAACTTCTAGCATCTTGGAAGCCGCGCAGTTGAATTTTTACAGCTCCCAATAGCTGCTCCCGTGGAGTTCGCTTCGGCACGTGAATCGTTCGTGCATGTCAGACTTGAGCTAATCACCTGGGTGCATCGATCGGCTTGGTAGAATAGCTAGAATAGCTAGGTTGCAGCTCTGTGTGCCGAGCTGATCCCTCTGAGGATAACCTACTGCTGGCTCGTGTCTGCAATCGGCGGCATTCTCTTCTTCGATACGCAGACATCCCAGCAAGACTTGCAGATCCTCCATGCCTCAGATGAAGTGCAAACATGAAACACTTCAGCTTGAACCAGTAGCCTTCAATGTCCAGTCTCGGCATCATCACCATCACCATCCGCATCATGTGTGCCGTCGCTTTCCAGCAGTATTTATTGAATTACATGCCGGTTTGCCCCGTAGCGGCTACTGTACAGTACCGCCGCCAACTCCATGACGCAATCCTGACCATTATCGCTGTGGTCGTCATAAGATCTTAATTGCTACTGTGGCATTCATCAGCAGCATCAGCAGCATCAACATCGGCATCAACGTCCACTTCATCACCCACATCATCGCCATCGCCTTCGCCATCACCATCACCGTCATCATCATCATCGTCCTGCGTGTCCATCCTTCCTCCCTCCGTCCTTTGCCCGCGTCCTGGTCCTCGTCAACTCGTTCGTCATCGTCCTTACTCGCCCAACCTCCTCCTCCTCCTCCTCCTCCTCCTCCTCCTCCTCCTTATCTCCTCCTCCTCCTCCTTATCTCCTCCTCCTCCTACTCCTCCTCCTTATCTCCTCCTACTCCTTATCTCCTCCTCCTCCTCCTCCTCCTGATCATCATCGCCATCATCGGCACCATAAGAACATCATCATTTCCATCATCATCGTCATCATCAGTAGCTGCAGCAGCTCCAGCAGTAGTCATGCGACCACTACCACCACCAACAGCACCACTAGCCGCAGGACCTTCTTGATATCAGGTTTCATGGGAACGCAAACTAATGGACGTGCAATCCCAAGTCTCATGTATGGCCCCACATACTCCCAAGCTCCGGTTTACACCGAGACATGTGGCCCATGAAAAACAGTCGAGAGGATATCACAGAACTCAGCTTCCCTTGCTGAAGCCTCGCCCCTGACCGGGAAGATTCCGCCGATCGGGCTTTGCGAACTGAGGCTCCCGATGCTTCGGTACATGACTATGCGGGCGTCTGGCAGCGGCAGCCTACTTTTAGAGCCACGTGGCCCGGGAGACAGTTACAGCTGGCATGTGGCCAGGTAGAATGCTGCCGCTACTACTACTGCTGCTGCTGCTGCTGCTGTGGCTGGTACGACTACCAAAATCCTACTCCTACTACTACTACTACTACTACTACTACTACTACTACTCCTACTACTACTACTACTACTACTACTACTACTACTACTACTACTACTACTACTACTACTACTACTACTACTACTACCCCCACCTAGTCCCACTACCACTCCCACTCCTTCCGACTACGACTCCGGCTCCTCCTCCTCCTCCTCCTCCTCCTAGACGGCGACGGCTACCGCTGCTTGCAGCTTGCAGCTCGCTGCTTGCTGATGCTCTTACTACTGCTACTGCTGCCGCTACCGGCTCCCCGTGCCCTGCATCTCCCCGCTCCCTGCTCCCTGCTCTTGCTGCTACTGCTCATGCTCCTGCTGCTGCTGCCACTACTGCTTCTGAGACGCTGCTGCTACCACTGGCGCACCCCTGCCGCCACCGCCTGCCTCTGCCTTTGCCGCTGCCCCTGCACCTCCTCCTGCGGCTACAGCAACATCTTGGTGCTTCTGTTCCTCCTGCACTCGCATCTATGTTCATTAGTGCTGGCTAGACCTGCTGTCGCGCCGACGACAGTGCGAATCGTTATACCAGTGCAAATCGTTTCGCGACTCGTTTGGCAATAGCTGTTGCTTGGCTTGCTTGCTCACTTGGTGCCAAGTCGCTGTTGACCACCAATACCAGATAAAGTCACGGTGCTGACAACCGTGTGAAAGTCGGAGCCATCATTATGAGTCTTAGTACTGAGTCGCAGTGTTACTTTCGATACGCCAGCTCGGTAGGTAGCCATGACCGAGCATCTGAGGCTGGTTAGCCCAAGGAGCGTCATGACAGTTGGAGCCTCGGAGAGATCTGCAATGCTTCCCCACTACTACAGGGTTTGTTTACTGCTGGAATCCGTCGCGGAAGGCGCTTGATGCTTGCAAGGGCATCGGTGCCAGCCACGCGTGTCTTCGTAATCCCCGCTGGGCGAAGCTGATGCGAAGGATCACCTGATGTTGTGGTTTAATTGACTGCACCCAAGACAGGCTGCTGGATACTGTGTCGACGTCCGTCGCAAACTATCGGGCGTTCAAGTGAAGATCGCTAGATCCCTCCCTCAACCGAATGCAAGCCGTGAAAGGCGCTCAAAGAAAGAGAAAAAGAAGCAACAGCAAGCTCTAGGTCATGTGGCTCACTCCACTTTTCTACTCCGTGCTCGCCTTTGGATCCTTGCGTACGGGCCTGAGCCAGCTGTATCAGAACAGTCCAGGGCTTTTGCTTGGGAGTTTCTGGGTCTGCCTGTGCTGAGGAGTTCCGGGGCTTGCATTTGAAAAGCTGCGAGGAAGAGTTTCCGGGCCAGGACAAGTCTTTGCTGCGCGAGGGGACGCTGCGCGGATCGATGGCCAGCGGCACCGGAGGAGGACGAGTTTCTCCTAACTGCTGGATGGGGGTTCGGAGGGAGAGCACGACTTCCAAGCAGGAAGCCCCTTTTCATTGGGCAGCACATACGACGCAAGAACAGGAGATTAGGAAGGGTTTTTTGTTTGCATGTTTTGGAATATGTAGTTTTCGACCATGTGCACAGGCATGTGGCTGTGTTGGGAAGCCTGTTCTCAACAGCCGTTGATTTGTCCAACCTGGCTAACTCTGAGACAGGCAAGACTATGCCACCCTCGATGTGGCACTATTGCTGGACATGGTCTGGCACGTGGTCATTGACGCCTGGCAGGGCAATCTGTACCACGGTTGCCCTTGTTTGCCTTCCAGCCTCCTCTACCGATAGCCGGTGTCCAGGAGTGACATTTCGTCGCTCCTCCCGAGAATGTGCTCACTATACCCCAATGATGTGTTCCTCAATGCTTGAGGAACATTTGCGCCAAAGGTCATCGATGTGGGAGTCTCCACAAAAAAGGAAATTTGCAAGGCTTGTTCCGATCGACATCGAAGATGTTACAAGATGCAAAGCATGTCCCAAGACGGCTATCATGTTTTAACAGACTTAGGACATGATCGACATCGTCAACATGATGTTTCTGGATTCACCCGAGAGCGGGGAGGGCTCCTCCACTCGTCACTCGGATGTGACGGCTTGTTGCTTCTTTTTTCAAGGGCTTCAGGCGAGTAAGTCTCCGGGGGACAAGGACCAGCCCTGCCAGTCTCCGCCATGGAGGCGGTCCATAGCAGGCATAGCATACAGGGAAGAGTCCTTCATGTAGAGTTCCTCATTCCCAAGCTGGTAGCTGCTCTGTGGCCTGCTTTTTCCCGACGAGAGCATGTTCCCGCTGTTCAACCTTATATGCAGCTGCAAGTATAGGGTTGGGTCATGGTTGGCTGGACCTGATTAAGATTGACCGACCGGTGCCACCAATCTACCTGGACATGCATGGTAGCTCGCACCAGCAAGTTGCTGAATTGCCAGCAGACAGGAGGTACACGCGCGCACGTGCATGTGTGTGTGTGTGTGTGCGTGTGCGTGTGCGTGTGCGTGTGCGTGTGCGTGTGCGTGTGCGTGTGCGTGTGCGTGTGCGTGTGCGTGTGCGTGTGCGTGTGCGTGCGTGCGTGTGCGTGTGCGAGTGCATGCACACGCCTGATATGCATACTTTGCTGCCAACGGCTCATAGTATTGAATGATGATTAATGCCTGGCTTCTGCCCAGAATCCTGCATGCGTTCGGCGAGTCTCCGTGAGGCTTTCTGTCCCAGTCGCACCCAGACGAGGCCTGCTGCGTCGAAGCGAGGAAATTTTCAAGGTCCGTAGTTTTGGGTTTCGGTTTTAGGGTTTAGCGGCTGGCTTCAGGCTTCCACATGTGTCTCGTCATAGATGCAATGTGCCTATCGCAAATAGCATCGGTTTGACGGCTGTAACAACGTTGTACCATAGCGCCATAGGAATCTACATCGCAAAGATTGAACATGGATCCCAAGACTGGGCCTTGTGGCAGGAACCAGCATGATGGTCTTCCTCAGTAGAATAGGTGTCTCCTCGACAAGTGTAACCCCAAGTGTAACGATCCCGAACATAGATCTCCCAGTTCAGAGAAGCTCTAACCCAATTTTGCAAGGCGACTGTGTCATCTTGGGTATCGAGGACATTGGAGTTACATTCGGGAAGTTATGAATTAGGGGTTCAGTGTTCGTGGCCTTTTCGGGAATCTGCCAGGTGCAGCAGATCAAGCTGGCTGCCGGCACCTTCATCATTATGGCTCTCTTCTTCCACCAGCAGTCCTATCCGAGTCACTGGCCTCTTCTTCCCGAGCTTCTCCCTGCAGTTGCTATCGGTTGCCCTACGAGACTAGCCGTGATGCTCCGAACAAGTGTGTAGGACAGGGGATAGTGTCCAGGCTCTCGTCAGTCGGATCCGAGCGTCGGGCCTCCTCGTTGATTTCTCAGGTGTTGCCTACCAGGGCGGTTCGAACAAGAGCCAGGAGAGCTTCGGGATAACGGCAGGACTTGTCAAAGTTCTGCGGTTCGATGCAGACAGCAAACTGAGCCGCAACAACTGCAAGTTCTCCATCCGTTCTGATTCAGAAATTGATGGCTGCACTGTTTCGGATTTCGTGAAGAGATGTATGCGCGTGGCATGTGCCAAGTTGCGAACAGTTCACTTCTCCCAAGAGCTCGTCGGAGACCGGATGGTTGCTTCTCCCGAGTTCCGACATCTCAAGATGTGGCTTTGCCGTGTCAAATTATGCGACCAGCATCTATTTGCATCTGACCGTGTGGATACAAGTTTCAGAATATGCTTGCTTCCGCAGCTTCCGCGGCAGTCGCCGCTGCTTTTGCCGCTGCTACTTGTGCTGGTTGCTGCTGCGGCTGCTGCTGAAGTTGCACGTCTTGGGGTGCGAGTCGGGCCGTCGTTCGACACACAGATCGCGCACTTCACAGGAGCTCGCCGCCCCGGATGTGGTGAAGGTGCCGTTGCACCCGAAAGCCTTTGCAGGGGCTGTTTGAGTGGCTACAAGAGTTACAAGAGAGGTTGTAGGTTCCCAGGGGTGAGACTGTACATGCGCAGCCGAGACTCTTTCTTGGTCGAATTACAAGCTGAAGTAACTCGTGAGCCAGCTTGAGGAGCTTTGTCAATATGCAGACATACGCCAAGTGTCAGCGGTTGAATGGAAGATTCGTCAACGGCGTTCTCACCAAGCTAGCGCCAATATCATTCATAGCAAAATTGATGCTGTGATGGTTAGGATAACGACGAGATGACCAAGATGGTAATGACTCGTGAGTCCTTTGCGCCGTGGGCTTTCGCAAACGGGAGGTTCCGAGGCTCACAATACCATCAGCGGATTTTGCGGGCAGACCGACAAGAGGTGCTTTGAGGTCTGCTCTACAGTACGTATGTCCATGATTTGCGGCTTTGAGGGTCTGGAGATTCAGCGTAGATAGTCCTTTCTAGTCTTTATCCGTGAATCCCTGCACTGGGCGTTGGCAGGCGCGAAAACGTTCGGCCATCATCAGCATTCTCCTGGCCGCTTTGTCGACTTATGCACGGCTTTCCCGTTGAGTGCTCCTGTTGCGTCGTTCGTTTATGAATGTTTTGCAGATCGAATACCGAGGTTGATCTTCCTTTTTTTACAATCAGGACCGAACACGCATGTCGGGTGTGGCTCGGGCTCTTGGGTTTAGCCCGAATAATGAAGGAAGCTGCGCTGAGAAGAGTGCCCCAAGTTCCCAAGCTCAAGCGATCACATGTGTTGAACAGAGTCCCCCTTTGGAGTCGCAGCACTGTCAGCTGTTGCAAGGGTTCTACAGTCAACAGAAGTGTAGGAGGATGTAACAGGAGTGTACTTCGCAGTTTTTCTACAAAAGCTAACCTATCCGTGTTTTGAAATGTTGACGGCCTGCGAATCCCGCACGCAATACCCATGTCCCTGAAACTCCAAAGCCGACAACAGAACTCCGTGCTGGAGGACTTACATCTATGTCCTGGCCTTGTCCATTCCAGACACTCAAGTTGTGTTCTTGGAGGGTCAGGCGGGGAGACGAGTAGGACAGTCTGCAGGTTTGTGCTTTGCTTCAGGATCTCTCCTAAATCCTTGCAGCCTGTCGGGTTCGGGAGGTCAGGTCTGCATGTTCTTGGTTGCCGGGGCTTGGTGCTTCTGGCTCCAGGGAGTTTTCTGCCGAAGGAAGCAGAGCTGATTTCTGTTCCAGAAGTTTGAAATCTCAGCAAACCACCAAGTCGCTAGCTTGGCAAACTGTTGGGTTGAAGGCTTCAACGCCTCTCCCCCCGACCCCTTCACCTTTCCAGGAAGTGCCAAGGCCGCAGCTCGACAAGTGGTGGGCCGGCCAGCCCAGTGCTTCCCTTCTTTCGTCGAAATTTCGTGCAGAGAAGGGTTGCGGAGCTATCGCGTCGAGTGGGACTGCGGATTCCCAGAAGTTTCGGTAAACGTGGACATCCAGTGTGGGTTTCGAGAGTCCTGTGCTTTCCCGCTTTGATGTTGTAATGGATGTGAAATTCAATCACTTCGTCGTGAGGTGAAGAACGTCCTGTGCATGATGCTTCAGGCAAGGGCACACGGTATTCGGCTGCTTCTTCGACGCGAGTATGTAAGTTGTAGGTCAGTTTTGATGTTCTCCTCACTTGAAGGATTGATAAACCCTTGCCCAAGAAGCCGTTCAGGCCATGCAGCTTCGATTCGTACAGCAGGCCGGACGCTGACGACACACATGAACGTTGCTTTTGGGAGTTTGGCTGTCCTAGAAATTTGGGGCCAGGCCCTGAATCCCACTTGCTTGGACAGATCATTGTCAGACGGAGGTCTGCACCGACCACAGCAGGGGCCTTCCGCCACACGCGACAGAGAAGTTGAGCCTTGTGTAGTCGTAGTAAGAAGTGCGGTGTAGGAGGGACTCAGTGCTGTTTGCCAGTAATTGTGTGGCAGAAAAAAATCTCGGTACCTATTGCATTGCAGGTGTGTTAGGAACCTGTCCTCGGTGGAGGCAGAATCAGAGAGATCTCAAAGCCTGCGCTGGTGGGATTTGCGGAGACAGGTGCTGCAGCTTCATTGCTCCGTTTCGGACGTTTAACTGCAGCTAAGCAGACGGAGACAGCGCTCGCTACAACAACTGGTGGCACCTGTTCTTTTCTTGACAACAAAAGCAATCGCCTACAGCCCGAGTGCTGGATGCGCTGTCGGACTTAGATCTTTATGTTTGGCTTGCGGGTGTCGTGGACGATTTGAGACCGTGTCGGGAATGGATAACTCGTCCAAGGATGTAGAGCATCTACTACGTGGAGTCAAGTGTCGCGATAATGGCTTCTATCACCGCGGCGATCCTGGATTTCTTACACAGCAGAAAGACAAACACGCGAACAGCTCAATCAACGAGTTTTAGCCAACATGAAATAACTACTAGTGTCGCATGAGTGACAGACAGTATATGGCCGAAGTACTTTCTGTATACCTCGGACAGCTGAAGCAGCGAAATGGGTCCAGAAGGTACAGTAGCTTTGCCTGGGAGGTTGTGCTAGAGCCTCTGGCCCAAATCGGGCTGTGACGCACTCCCCTCCCTCTCTCTTCCTCTCTCTCTCTCTCTCTCTCTCTCTCTCTCTCTCTCACCTGCACTGTTGCACCAAGTGCCGATACCTTTGCCTGTGTGTATGGCTGTATCAGCGAGCAGCCGTAAGATCCAGGACCTGGCGGCTCCTGGTATACATGGCAGATATCACAAAGTCCCACTTTTGGATCCTGTTTTCCAACTTCCCGAGTCGAAGCACTGCCAGGGCGATGCCGGAGCGGGAACTGCCAGTCTGAGGAGAGCGGCGCGCATGTCGAGGGTAATTCAGGGCCGGGCAAGCCCGGCTTCTTTCGAGAGCCAACGTCGTTTGATTTCGCAGGGTCTTAGAAATCCAGCCGGGTCGCGTGGGGTTCCACGGAAATTCTGCCGGTAGGCTACCGCTATGTAGCATTCTGACGACTGCAGCAAGGAAGCCTAGGCGAAGGCGGCAAAATTTTCCAAAAACTCACCGAAGTCGTAGCTCCTTGCGGCGAGCCCCTCACTGTTTTTGGCACGGCGTGTACTGCCTTGGCGTCATGCGGTCTCAGTCCGTCTCTGTACCTGTGCTTGTCTGGCTCTGTCTCTCTCTCTCTCTCTCTCTCTGTCTCTGGGGTGCTGCTCGCTACGTTTCGGATCAAGTCGGGAAGGAAGATCGAGTATGACGACAACCTCCTGAAGGCCTACAAAGCAGCCTACGCAGCCGACTCAGTACGCAAGCATACCAGCGCTGCGCCTCTACAGGGGAGGCTTCTTTACTGATCTGCTAGCACATGATCTGCATTGACGGTCAAGCCGGTGTCATTCGATAGGTGATACTGGTTGCGGTTGCTAAAGGGCCCCGAGCCTCGTTAGTCAAATAATGGCCTGCTGAGGGCCCCACGGGCGACTACCCGAACAAGCTCGAGGCGAATGTCGCCACGCATCACCTCACATGCCTGAAACTAACATTCCCAATGCCTTTGTGCTCCTATCGAAGCTTGGGTAAGGAAGTGCAACGGGACTCGAGCCCGGAACTCACCGAACCTATGCCTTTGATCAAGCCGGTTTGCGAGGACATGTAGGCTAGAAGCTTAAGGTTTTCTCACGGCAGGAGCAACAGCTAGTCTTAGTTCACTCATGTTGTGATGGTAAGAAATAATTACTCGTCTCCCAGTCATGAAAAACGATATTACGAACAATGCGGTTTTAGAAGAGGAGAGCTCCATGCATTTTTCGGGTCCGTGAGTCCAGAGGTCTGGAGTTTGAGGTTTGCGGCTTAGGTGTTCTGGATTTCCAAGCTGTCACCTGTGCAATCTATGTTGATGGCTTTCCTGCTCAAGTCAAGCCCTCCCTAAAGCCAACTCGCTTCATATCAAGCCAGACCTTTAAGTCCTCGAACCCTAGACCCTGAACCCTGACCCCCTAACTTGCAGTACGCCTTCGCCGAGCTGGCGGCGTACAGTGACACTATGACGCTCTCACCGACTTCAGAGGCGAGACACGTCAGCGGGCGATTCTTCGGGAGGCATGGGGCAACTAACTTCGATACGGAGGTTTTTGTCGTAATTAGGGATTGCTTTGTGGGTCCCTTTCTGATCTGATGAGGCAGGTTTTAGGTCGTTTGTAATGAGGATCCTACAACGCTGCCAAGTTGGGCTCTGCGAGCCTTGACATTGCCGTAACTGTAACAGGCCTGCACAGGTCATCCAGACTTCTGTTTCCACTCAGAAAACTCACTGATGGCTTTCCTCCTTGTGGTTCTGCTTCGCTATCAGACTCGCCAAGACTTGAGTCCTCCAGCAGGATCTGTCGGATGGTCCTGGTCGCATTGCCAGGATTTAGGTGTCTCTGCAGCTTGGTGCTGGGACGTGAGCCGAAATCAACACAGCGCTTCTGCCCTTGACGAAGGATCGTCTGATCCCAATCATTAGAAACCCCCTGTCCCGGCGCAGGTGATCAGTCCCCGCGCCTCCATCGTCTCTCTCGATGCGGACCCGAGTAGAGTCAGGGACTGCACCATTGGGCAGCCAGACATTTCGAGAATTTGCCAAGGCTTTCAATTGTAGGTCCCTTCACAAACATGCTGCAAGTACTGCCAAAGCAACCCCACGCGGTACAACAGTTGCCGAAGCGAAGCAATTCCGGAGGATGAGGACCACCACCCCCACGAGAGTGGAGGCGTCGTTGGGTTCGGTCGGAGGGCTCCCAAGCCATGAAGATGTCTCTGAGCTTGAGACAAAAGCATCTGGCTATAGGAGTCTTGGGGTACGTGTGTCTCTCCTTCTCAGAGCCTCTTTGCTGCCAAGCTGAACCCTGGGCCCCAGCCATGGCGTACACGGGAACTTTGAAGAAGTTCATGGATGGCAAGGGCTTCGGCTTCATCGAGAACTCGGATGGTTCCGGCGATGTCTTCGTCCACTTCTCTCAGTTGACCAATGGAAGCTCTGACGACATGATCGTCGGAACTGAGATGTCTTTCGACATTGAGGAAGACGAACGAAGTGGCAAAACCAAGGCAACCAATGTGACGTTGAAGGATGGCGGCAGCGGTGGCTACGGCGGTGGCTATGATTCCGGCAAGGGCAAGGGAAAGGGAAAGGGCAAGCGGGATCGATACGACCCGTACTGAGCATGCTGCGGCGTGCAGCAGGTGATGTGGAATCGTCGCACTGCTTCCATCTGTGAATTCGGCGTGTACAGTTATTATCCGGTCACAAATCGTCTAACGTGAGCCTTCTTTCCAGAAAGGAAAATCACGCTGAAAAAGATTCCAGTGCAAGCCAAGCCATGTCCCAGGCTGTTGCTTTCTGCTCTAGTGTTTTGGTCAGACAGCTTATTGTGGCGATTCCAATCCAGCCTGTGTCAAGACTGCGACACACCTCATGGTGCGATTCTGCTTTGGAAAACACTTTCGGCAGAATCTCCTTGCCAGGCCTAGAGGCCAAGACGCCCTCGATGCAACAAAGCTCCAGGCCGAACTGATTCCGGCTTATCTCTGCAACTCAAGAGGCTCCGCAGTTTAGAATATTGCTGGACACGGTCACACGGTTGGTTTGCCCATGGTAGCCGGACTTTGCCACCGTCAGATTCCATCGTTGACCTGCAGCATTGCTGCGAACTGCGTAGAGGGATCTCGAGCGCCTGTTCTGCACGGGGTTTAGAGTCCATCTGCAGCAGCCCTAGACCTGACCTAAATGCCACACGCGCAGCTCTGCCCACCAAACCACAAGTACGCCCTAAATTTTCTCTGAACAGATGCCGCTGCTGCCGGAGATGTTGTCGTGGGCACAACCCTGAGATCCGAATCGCAACGACGTTCGAGTTTCGACGGTGGTTGAACGGGCTTGCAGGTTTGTGCTACTGGGTGTGATGAACTTTGCTTGGGGATCCTCTGTGGTGACCATTGCTTGCGTTCGGAGCTACCTTGAATTGAAGGGCCGCCGAACTTTGGAATGGTCGGGACATTCCCAGCCGTAATGGGGTGCCGGATAGGGGTTTTGGAGGTTGAGTTTGGACCTTTTAGTCTTGAGAGAAGGCATTAAACGGCTTTAGTGTGGCAGGGTCGCGTTTTTGGACGGCTCTTGCAAGCTGACTAGAGAGAGGGCAGAGAGCTACTGCTACTGCAGAGGGAGAGCGAGAGAGAGAGAGAGAGACAGGGACATAGGTTTTGGAAAGGTTAGGACGGCACAGGCCAGGCTTCAGGGTGGTGCCATGGTTCCGAGGCGGAGGTGCCCACCAGTCAGAAGAAGAGAGGGGGAGAGACAGGAAAAGAACACAGAAAGAGAAAGAGTGAAAGAGACAGCGAGAGAGAGAGAGAGAGAGAGACTGACGACCAAAAGCGCAGGTGCTGGAGCAAATCCGGTACGTCCTTCAACATCTTCTGCCACACAGCGCCTATCTCATCTTGTGACTTCGTGAGGGGGTACGCTCATGACTGCCAAGGCTGTCCTACTGGGATCTACGGTTTGCAGGTTTCTTTTCTTCCGGGCTTGTTAGGGACATGCTGTAGCACGTGATACATGCGTACTGTAGCTTTGTCAGTATGACCACAGCTAGCGCGAGAATAGAAGTGTCAGTATCTCGACCAGCAGCAACAGCCTGACCTAGATGTCGATGTGTGTTCCTTCGGTGCGGCTCGGCTGGATAGCAGTTAGTAGCACGTGTATTGACACTGAGACTGGCAGTTGCTAGGATTAAACTTGCATGCTGAAAACAACGATCCGTCTGCCAAGATGATGGGCTTGGTCCTGGGCCTCTCGGCTGCTTTGGTCATCAGGAGACCTAACTGGGTCTCTTGTCGGAAGCTGTTCAGACATCTTCGCCCACATGTGCGAATATACTTATGCGTGTGTGTGTGTAATATGTAAATAAAATCACATATAAATGTGTATGTATATATATATATATATATATATATATATAGAGAGAGAAGGGTTTCGGATCGAGCTCAATTGAAGCATTGCCTAAACCCCAGTGCTGCCAGAGGGCAGCCACGCCTACCGTGCCGCGTAGTCCTTCGTGGCACCGGAACGCCCGAAAGAGGCGTAGCCTTGCGAGGGCCAGATTGAGACTGGCCAAAGCTGGACGAGGACCAGTGTTCTCGCGAGACCTATACTTGCTGGAGTCACATCACTCCCAGCCAAGGTACCGCTTCGACAGTAGTGGAATGGGTGGAAAGAAGTGGCAAGCCTACGACGGATGGCAACACCCACAGCAGCCAAGGCAACCACCCTGGCACTTGTGGCCTGGGTCACGACCTTCTGCATCTCCACGAGCGGGCCGACGATACGATCATGTGCAAGTCCCATCCAAGGGCGCTGGAAAACATGCTATGCCGGAGGTGGACCACTTGGGCACTGGCAGTATGCTCCGGGATGTTCAGAAGGCGCTTACCAATGCGAAAAGGGCGGACGGGAAAATACGTCGGCTACTAGATGCGAAAGAAAAGCGTGCGAAGCAATGGGAGATCTACGAGAAAGAAACCAAGGAGGAGTTCTACAAGAACAAGCAGCTTTTCGAGTCGGATGTCGAACGCCTCAATGGAGAGATCCAAGCAACCAAGGCTCAGGGAAAAGAAGCTGCCGAAATGGCGTGGACCATTGTCCGCAATGGCCCACAGGGAAGCCAGAGCTCCTCAGCTCAGGACACCGCATGGGAGGAACTGTTGCAGCGACCGGACGAGGCACCCACTGGCTTTTTCAAGGAGGCTATGGATGCAGCCAGGCGAGCCCACGAAGGCCGAGAGGACCATGTGGAACCCGGGCGTGGCGGACTTCTCTCGCCAGAAGACGCTGCTCGGTTTTGGCAACACATGGTCGCGAATGCCCCTCCTGGGCTATTCACGGGTCCTGCACAGGCGCCCGGCTGAGGAACGGCTGGGGACGTGCCAATGCCACCCGAGAGCAGCAACCTGACCCACACAGAGCGAGAAGAGGATGCAGTGAAGGCCACCGAGCCCTACATGCCCTCACCTTCGACCAGAACGCCGGACTGGCCTTTGGAAAGGGGGCCCAGCCCAGGGCAAAAGAAAGGGGCTGTCAGGACTCCCATCAAAGGAGCCGCCATACACCCGTATCATGTCGATGCCAGTGGCCCGGGACTCGCGGACAAGCTTATGGAGAGACGTCAGGCCATGCAGCCCTTTGGTATCCCGCCCAACAACACGGACCGAAAGGAACTGCCAAATACCAGAGGCCCTGTCGATCTCACGAGCACCGGTGGTCCTACGGTTGGCACGTCGCCGGGTTCGCCAACACAATCCACAGCGGGAGCCCACAAGCATGCTGGGATGCAAGGCTTGGATGGAATGGGATGAGATGCTGTGATGATCCCTGCCTTGGTCCTGTTGGTATTTCCCTCCCTGATGGTAGTGCTATCAGTTCGGAAGTGATGTTTTTCCGTGACTGGTGGTACAGGCCGGACGGAGGGACCAGCACCACTGGATTCAAAGGCAGGGAGCATCCAGCCAGTGAGGACATTGAGGGCCACCGCTTAGCTGTACAGAGTCGAGTCCTTAGTGATGAGCGAATTTTCCAAAGGATCAGCGACCCTAGCGGTTCTTGCCTTGGAATCCATCAGGGTCTTCCTTGGGTTTTGGTTGACCTTGTGGACAGAAGCCAACCCTCTTTCAGAGGCCGGAGGACTCATTGGGTTCTTGAGTTCTTCGACCACTGTTATCCCTTCCCCTCTGGACTTGGAGGATTTCTCTTTTCGCCAATAATGCCCCTCCCATGTCATGCCGCCCATACACTCACGCCATCCAGGCTGCACTGCATTGGGTCAGCCAGTTTCGTCTTCCCTACACCGGCTGCCACGGTGCCCAGTTTTGGGGTCAACAGTAAGTCTCGAGCGCTTAAGAAACACATCGGTAGCTCTGGGGTGTTCGCCGAGCAAGCAGTTGACCATCAGTCCACGCGCAGCTGTGACCCACAGGAAACTGTTGAGGCCAGCCTCAGCCCTATTTGCCAGGCCATTGACCTTTCTGGCCCACCCTTTGAATGGGCCCTCCACCTCCTGGTGACCGCCCTTGTGTCTGTTGCCAGAACATCGTTCTTCATACTGTCTGCCTCCCTCTTTGGACTCCTTCTCCGGGCCACTCCTAGACATGGTAGACTGCGGAATGCCCTGCTTGTTCTCACTGGAGAGCACAAAGCCGAACTTGCCATTAGCCTAGGACGCTGTGCTAGCCCTGGAGAGCCGGTCCTATTGTGGACACCTACCTTGAGGACCAAGGACAAGCTAGGACGGAGAAAGCGACAGACATGTCGACACAGGGGGCTTCGGGGTTTTCTTGTTCGGTGGATTTCCGGGGTTTTCTTTGGCTCAGTCCCCACCCAACTTTGGGGAATACCCTTCGGAGCCCACGTCTTGACTGAGGCGCTACTGCTGCACACCGCTGCTGCTGTTAAGACCCCAGATCATGAGCCTGTCCTTCCACCTGAGGCGCCCGATGCCTGGCCCCTACCCAACCTCATCGAACACACAGCTTCACAATATCGAGCAGCTGACGAGGACCCTACCTCAACCTCCACACCAGGTCCTGAGCATGACCGTGAGAATGCGTTTGAGGCCCCTACCAAAGAAGACCCTGCTCTGCCAAGCATTGCTGCGGAGCAGCGGCCCTCCGCATTGAGCGTAAAGTACTTCACTGTGCTCTGCCCTCAACACCATACTGAGCTTGTGTCACTTGTATTACGTGTTCCAGGCACCACTGCCCCCGAAGCTATATCAGAAGTCCTTGCAGGCTTGTCTGAGCTTCGCCTCAGCTTTGCCAGGACGTTAGTCCCAACCACCCCCCAACTTGACCAAGGATCTGCGTCCTTAATTTTGGGAGGTGCATGGCATGATGAATATGGGGATGCAATTTTAGTCCTCGATTTCCGAGCTCTGGGAGGCCCCTGCTATGCCAAGCATTACTTTGTTGAAGGCTGCTACCAAGACCTCCACAAGGAGGCAAGGAAGCAGGACATCCAACAATTTGATGTCTTCCTCTTCGGTGGACAGGAGCCTTTGCAGCCCGGGGAGAGTTTCCGCAGTCTCCATGGTGGTGTCGTACAATTTAGGCCACAGGGATCCATTCCGGTTTGGCACGGGGGATTTGAAGATAGGTTCTCCAAAGCATCTGCGTGGACCTTCCCTACATTTGATGCTGCCTCTGCACATCCACCACTCCTTGCTGCTGGTGACTGCTCTCACCACCACAACCTATGGACCATCAGTGCAGGGACTCTCCCTATCGATGCAGCCAGTGCCCGCTATCAGCAGCCGGTGTCTCAGCTCACTGTTGCATACCCTACGGGTGGGCACTTCCATACAGTAAGCCATGATGGACACCACTGCACTAACTTTGTTGCTGTTCAGTGTGGCCCTCCCCCGACAGATGCATCCAGGGCTGGACATTTCCTTTTCCTTGATGGTAGACAGGTTGGCCGAGAACCAACATACGTATGGCTTCTTGACCCCACCGTCGAGCTTGGATACCTTGCTAGGTATATCGGCATACACCGCCTGCCCAGGAATTACCATCTTTCAGTAGCCAAGGCTACCCCGGCTGTCCAGGAGAACCATATTAGCATTAAGCACGGAGACACAGTTGTCTTTGGATTTCGCAATGAGGCTGACTCTGACAACAGCCAGCCCATTGACGAAGAGTCTCAGTACTCAGCAACTGCCGACACTGATGCCTCTACCCAACCGCCAGCTGAGGCTCATAGCCCCACCAGTCCCATCTCAGGTGCACATCCGCCATCACCAGGCGCAGACTCCAGTCGTAGCCGCTCTCGTAGCGGCGGCCCTAGGAGAGCTTGGCAAGTCCAGCCCCAGAGCCTTCCTCACGAAGTAAGGAGGGTACCTCCAGACACCCCTCAGCAAAGGCTTGCGAATGCACTTGGTGACGCACAGCACCAACGCGCAATCCAAGCAGAACGTCTCCCGGCAGAGGTTTTTGTGCACACTGGCCAAGCTGCCCCAGAGCCAAATGAAGATGCTGAACATGATGCAGAGGGTGGAGAGAGCGAGCTTGACATGCAACTTGGACAATTCCTTGTCCTCGTGCCAGACAGTCTCCCGGAACAGATTGCAATTGTACTCGACGAGACTTCAACTGTTCAGGAAGTCCTTGCAACTGCGTCTGTCGAAATCGATGAGCGTCGTCAGGAACACTACCCGCTCCTCTGCCCTGTAGTGCCACAACCCGACAGCCACTGGGGTACTATCCTCTCAATGCCTGCATGGGCTGCAGAGGAATCCATAGCCTGCATAGATACTAGAGAAATCGATGACAGGCTATTTGCCACTGATGTCCCCAGACGAGCATCTCGAGATCAGCTGTGTAGAGCTGCAGGACTCGACGACACAGGTGCCTTCTGGGTCTTTGCCTATGGCAACACGACCCCCCTAGGTCCTGATGATTTTGCAACCTATGTACCTGGGGGACTGATCGTTATTGCCAACAGCCCGGCCCAGAGGCCACAGCTCCTCATGCTTGATCAGTTGCTCCAAGCCCCGTATAGCTGGGATGCTGACCCCGAGCTTCCATATGGACCAATAGGGCATCACTACTGTTGTGTCACAGGTGGACAAAGACTTGTCACCCATGACCCTCTTCACAGGGTTCACCCCCACACCAGCATAGCCGAGACTCTCCAGCTCGACCTCTCCTCCACAGACATCCTACCAGCCGTGCCGGAGATAACGGATGCTGCCATCCGGGGACACCACTGCACTGGTGTTCGTGCAATCGCCATCCACTTTGCAGGGGAGCGCAACCCTGACCTCCATGTAGGTCTTCTCGACTGTCGACCATTGTTGCAGGGCTGGTCCTTAATTGAGGCCCCTGCTGGGAGAGCCTCGTATCTAGACCTCATTACGGTTCTAGACACATTTGCCCCGCCGGGTTGGACCTCTAGAGTTGACACAGGTGAGCTTGATGATGAAGGCTGCTTCCAGGTTCGCCCAGGTCAGGTTTTCACCGCCACCTATGTATCGACGCATATTGAGGTCGATGAACCAACCAGCCCACATGTCGAGCTTACTGATGCTGAAGACCTCACAGATGACCACAATTCAGAGAGGCAGAGTCCACAGCATCCAGTCCCCCCAGTCCCTGATCCTTCTCGCAGGAGCTCTAGAAGCCGCTCCCCGGTCACTCGGCTATGCCAAAGTACAGGGTCTTTCCCAACTACAGCAGCAAAGGCTGTTCCCGGACTTGGCCGGATAATTTGCTCAGCATGGAGTGACCACATCCAAGCCCTCAGTCGAGTAGTCAAGCATTACTTCAGTTCTTTTGTCGGACGTTTCCCGCATACCTGGGGTTCTGCCTCTGTCCTCCTAGGCGGATGCACCGCGCAAATCACCACTGAGCAATGGCACCGAGCAAACGATGATAGTGGCATCCCTCCACCTGCACCCGAATGCGACGGGATTCCTGCTGACAACCTTGGAGCATACAGAGATTGTTATGAGTCTAACCAATGGAGGGAGGTCTTTGGTGATCAAATAGAAGGATTTCAGCACAACCAAGGGTGGGAATATACGGCGCCACCACACAATGTAGGCTTAGGTGTGACTGAAGGTGAGACCCAGCGTGAGCGACATCAGCAGGTCGCTGTCCCATGCACTCTCCCTTTCTTCATAGCCACACCTGGCTATCAGCTGCACTGTGTTTGGATTGATCTTGCGCTCCCGGCTGTGATGGCTGAGGCACTTGCAGCAGTCCGGGAGAACCGATCTCTCCAAGACAACCGCCGTTTTCCCATCCTTACGGCTGCCCGACCCCAGCCCATACAGGGAGCAGGGCTACTCATAGCCGACCCTATCTGGGATGACCCCAGACCCACCATATGCATTGACACCATTGCCATCGATTCCAGATTCTTTGCTGTCAAAGGTCGGTTCTATTCTGATAGATTTGCCCTCTTGATGACGGCTGATTTGCCTCTTGACAGCCGTGTTGATATCTATGTTGGCACATCGGACGCCCCTCTGCAAGAGGGACAAGAGCTGCAGCTTGCACACGGTGATGTCATCACCTTTCTGCCAGAGGGAACTCCCCCACCCTTTAGGGACTCTCTAGGGTTTAGGCTCAGCCACCCTGCGCCCTGGGACAACCTGATTTTCCGTCCTCAAGAAGCCCCGAACGGTGCTTACTGTTTGATCCACGACAGCCAATCCATCCTGCATCTCCCTGGAGACGAATCGCCTATGCATTATCGGCAACATATTGCCGCTAGCGTTGGCACCGATGTTACGAGATTGAGACTGTATCCAGCAGCCCCCAGAATCTCGAATGCCGACGTTGTTGGGCACCCAGTCCGCAATGTCGTCGGGATAGCTGAGCTAGGGGGAGGGTTCACAAGAACCTCACATTGTGTTCTCCTAGATGCTAGAGCCATAGGACAGGCTTGGCAGGAGATCTATGTACATGAAGGTTTTCTAGAAGGGCGGGCGTTGTGCGATGATCTTGACCGTCAAGCACCAGCTGGATGGAGGACCACACTTGTAAATGTCCCATCCCCCACAGATCGTTTTCGCACCACCCCAGGGCAGGTCCTTGAGGTTGAGTACATACCGACAGGGTATGGCAGGGAAACCCACGCAGTACACCTTGCAGACAGTGTCGACACAACAGCTGCCACTGCCAATCCTGCTAGTGGCCACCTTGATGGAAACGACCAGGGCCCCCCCTCAGCCTCATCACATCATCCGCCACCTCACATCAGCGAGGATCGACCAGACTCGCCTGCAGAAGAGCCCGACCCTGGTGAGGCGACAGCCAGCACTGCTCTACCGAGGTATGCGAATTGCATCTTTATGATTCTCGGCCAGAATTACTGTCCTGAAATTGTTCAGGTCCGACTTCAGCTTGCATGTAGCGAACAAGACGCTCTTGAAGCAGTCAATGCTGCTCGATCACCCGAAGCACGTCGCTACCTCCCAAGAATCTGTTCGGTCTATCCACAAACGGTCCCGGGGATAGCTGTGCTAGTAGCTGTGCCGCTTTGGCCCACAACAGGGGCGATCATAGTCGTTGACACATTGCGCATCAATGCTTGCATTTATGCCCTGCAACTCCCGAGCATCCTCACTAGAGATGGAGCGCGCGTAGCCGCTCAGCAGCCTACAGACGCCACGTGCGAGCTGTATGTACGCGACATCCCCTGGCCAATTCCCGCAGCAATGCAATTTGATGTCTCACACGGCGATGCACTTCTTTTCGTCCCAGCAGACTCCAGACATTTTGTCACCACTGACCTTGCAGAAATGCTGCAGGATGCTGACTGCTGGAACCTCGATTGGACTCCAGAGCTTCCTTTTGCTGAACGAGCTTGGGTCATTGCTGATACCCAGAGCTTCCCACTCACCATCCGTGCCGGCAGACGTCAACAAGTTCGGCGGGATGTTGCTGATGCTCTTGGGATTGCACATGCTGGCATTACAGTCTTTGCCCCAGAACCGTATATTGACAACTTCGCCTCTCATGGGGTCCCGGCGCAACACGTTTTAGCGGCTACACCAGTACGCACAGCACCGGATGCTCCTGTCAGCCGACCACAGGCCTGCTTCGTCGATTGCCGCCCTCTTTTGCTCCCGGTCAGGGTCATCTTCCGAGATGAAGCCCAGCTGCCTTTCGAGCATATCGAACATATCGTACAACGATGCCCGGCTGGTTTCACAACTTGTTACAGCATTGAGTATGGCCCCTTCCGTCCGATTCTTGCAAGCCTGCCATGCAGTGATAGAGGAGTTGTTGTACTAGCATATGTTCCTACTGGGGAACTGCCGGCATCCAATGTTGCCACCCCTCAGACCCCAGATGATCATGATGTAGACCAAAGTGACCCCACTCCTAGTCCGGATAACCGAGCCTCAACGGCCAACCAAAGGCCGTATACCACGTCTACTCGGTCTTCTGGACACGATGCTGGCACTGGCGGCACCAGTCGGTCTCGCCCAGCTGAGGTAGGACACTGCAGGGACCCTATAGCTGCACTGCCCGCAGGGCCCCATCATAACGATGGACAACCCCTCGTTAGGCCACCTCCTGCCAGACCCCAACACAGGACCCCGTCTCAGGTTGCCCAGGCTAAGTCACACTCCCTTTTACGGGAATGGTCCCTGCTAATTCTACTGGTCCTCGCTGGTCTGCTTAGCGCTATTGTGTCGCTTTCGCAAGATACACAGCTCCGACAAGGCCCAATAGTTGCCCTAGCCACCAGTGTGCACCTCATTGTCCGTGGCCGGAGGCTAGTTGGTTTTGGACTTCTCCTTAGCCTGCTACCAACAGTTCTTGCAGTCCAAACCCAAGGCCACAAACCTCTTGCCGCCCTACCTCCCGCGGGTGCCAGGGATGTTAGAGTGCTGCCCACACCTTGTAGAGCAGGCACCCTGATCCCGACCTTCCAACCGGAAGACTGCTCACCCCTCACTCGCGAAGGGCTCTCCACCCAAGGCCCTGATGACTTTGGGTTACTTGAGGGAGAGGGTCTTACTACCCTACTCAGGCAAAGTATAAGGGATGACCCTCACCCTTACTTTCTCGCCGCCACCCTCCTTGAGACCCTCCTTGAGCACTTTGAGACAGCTCGCGAGGATGAAAACACAGCCTTAAGAACTCACCACACCCCAACTGAGGTCCTACACCTCTCAGAACATCTACCCGTTGGTAGACAATTCGACCTCACAGCTGTCACAATGAATGTGTGCTGCAATGTAGACCAGGTTCAGACCCTCCTCCGGGCCGACTGGACCCTCGAGACAGAGGTGCCTGCAGGACTCGAGATACATGCTGCCACCAGAGCAGCCTTGGGAACTCTCTGGCCGCTCGCCCCTACCGCAGTGCAAGCACTCGAAATCTACACAGACGGCTCTTTCCAAGATGGGCTCAGCTCCTGGGCATTCGTTGTTTTAGCCATTGTACCCGCCGGTCACTCCTTTGTTGGCTGGGCCAGGGGACTAGTTTCTCTACAAGGTGAGGATAACAGCATTGGTGCCCATCAACACTCTGCCATCGAGGGAGAAAGAAGTGCACTCTTCTGGGCCACAACTTGGGCAATTTGTCAGAAGCATCATTGCCCGGTTTTCTTTTGGGGTGATAATCTTGCTGCCCTTGGCCAGTCCGCGGGTAGCTGTGGCAGTTCTGAAGCTTCACCATCTGCCTTTGCTTGCCGAGCCATCTCACAGGCTCTGCACTCTGCCAGGGGAGTCCCCCACCTTGCATATGGCCATGTTAAGGCACACGAGGGGCATGCCTTTAACGAACTAGCCGATACCTTGGCTAAGGCCACTCACCTGCAGTGCTCTCAGATTCCGACTGAGCTTCAGCAGACAGCAGTTTGGTCACAGGACGGTAGCCTCGCATGGCTGTGGCTACTTCTTGAAGCAGCCAAACAACCGGAGTGCTGGCCACGACACCAAGGGCCTTCTCTCATTGACACTGAACGTTTCGTAGAACCTGTCCCTGAGCCACGCCGAGAGTTCCTAAGCCTTCAGCCCATTGACTCCGTCGCCACCTCGAGTCCGCTTCATGGCACAACCTACCTTGAACTTAGGCTCATTACGGTTAACGTGCAAACACTCGAGGAAGACGACAGTAGAGGCATGCTTGGGCGAACTCCTTACATTAGAGAACAGTTACATAGGATAGGGGCAGTTCTCACAGGCCTACAAGAAACGCGGGCGAAGCGGACCGAGACCATTCTCTCGCAAACCCACCTTCGCTACACTTCGGCCGCAGATGCTGCCGGAAATTTTGGTGTCGAACTCTGGATCTCTCGCCACCACCCAATTGCTTGGCGAGGGAATGTGCCTCTCAAGGCCACGGCAGCAGACTTTCGAGCCGTTGGCTGGTCGCCCCGACACCTCTTTGTTCGCTACCAGCGTGGCCCTCTGCGTCTCCTGATTGCAGTGTGCCACGCGCCCACAGCATCAGACCCAGCGCGCCATAGCTGGTGGAAGAGCTTCACAGAAGCACTGACACAGGTCGCCAAAGGAGACCAGATCATCATATTAGGCGACCTCAACACAAGATTCAGCGAGCCCATCGAAGGTCATGTTGGTGATTTGTGCTGGGGTCATGAGCCAGACCCGCCTGAGCACCTTGTCCATCTCTTCACGCGTCACAACCTTTGGTTTCCGGCTACCTATTCCTGTTGCCACAAGGGACCCTCGTTCACCTGGGCTGCACCAGGCAGCGGACAGACGTCTAGAATCGACTATGTCATGATCCCCTGCAACTGGGCAGTCCTGCCGGAGGCCTCGAGAACCCTTCTAGACATCGATTTCGGACAGGCTGGAGTTGACCACTTCGCAGTGCAGCTTGATGTGTCAGTTACTATCCATTGCTCCGGCAAAACCACCCGTACTGGACCAAAAATCGATGCTCGCAAACTTCGGGATCCTGAGTCAGCCGAGACGGTCCGAACAATCTGTCGCAGCCTCCCGCCTGTCCCGTGGCATGTCGATGTGCACAGCCATTGTGCCTCAATCACAGACCATCTTGTCAGTAACCTTGCCTATGCCTTTCCACAGCAAGGTGCCTCATGTCGGAGGGCCTACTTCTCAGCCACAACCTGGAATTTCCGACAACAGCGAGTTGCTCTCCGAAAAACTTTGCACCATGGCATCGCTGTACTCCAGACTGGTGAAACCGGGGCAGCCTTTTGGACCTGGAGAGCTCCCACCAGAGCTACTACTATCTGGCGAAGGACTGTTGCCGAGTCCCTCCGCTGGATACACACCACCCGGCAAAGTATCCAACAAATACGGGCACTGAAGCCCATGCTTCGACAGTCCATTCGCCGGGACCGGACCTCCTACCTTCAGGATACTGCCAAACAAGCTGCAGCCTCGTCCTCTAAGAGTGTCTATGAGAGACTCCGGCCTTTGCTAGGACCACCCAAGCACAGGCGTAGAGGCCACCAGGCTCTTCCCGCTGTTGCTCTTGAAAGCGGTGCCCTCGCACAAACCAGAGAAGAAGCTGAGGCGCGTTGGATCCGACACTTTAGCGCAGTCGAGGCTGGCAAACCCATGGAGCCGCAGGCTATTGCAGCACAATGCATAGCTCGGCAAAGTCAAACCTCACTTGAGGATCTCCAGCTCTCCCTTGCAGATGTGCCCACACGCACCCAAATTGAGGGCACAATGCGGAAGACGGAATGCGGCAAAGCAGCTGGTAAAGACAAAGTTCCGCCAGACCTGCTCCACCACTTTGCCGCTGACCTCTCCCTTTCTCTCTATCAGCTTGCCCTCAAGTCATTCTTTCGGAGGGCTGAGCCGCTACAGTGGAAGGGAGGAGAACTCTACCACGTTTGGAAAAGAAAGGGTTCGGCACTTGAATGCAATAGCCATCGGGCTATATTGGTCAGCTCGTCTCTCGGCAAGGCAGTACATGCTGCCTTCAGAGAGAAATGTGGGCCACTTCTCGACAATGCAGCCACGCCGCTGCAGCTTGGCGGCCGAAAAGGCTGTCCGGTCCAGCTCGTTGTTCAAGCTGCGCGGCTTTTTCAGGAAGCGTGCGTTGCAAGAAAGCGGTCATGCGCACTCATTTTTGTCGATCTCAAGGAAGCATTCCATCATGTCGCAAGACCCCTTGTCCATGGGGGGGATGTAGGACCCGCCCACCTCGAAGCTGTAGTGACTTCACTTGGCCTAGACCCAGCAGTCCTTCCGCAGCTCCAGGAATACGCCCAAACCGCCTCAAGGTTTAGCGAAGCGGGAGCGACTGCCTGGACATCAGCAATGCTTGCCGAATTTGGATGTGATACGTGGTTTTGTCACGGACAGGCTGAAGGCACAGCGATTGTCACCTCGGGAACGCGTCCAGGTGATAATCTTGCAGATGTCCTGTTCTCAATGCTTTTCGCATCTATCCTCAATAAGTTACGGACTGCCTTCCAGGCAGCAGGCCTTAGTGTTTGCCTTCCTTGGCACGACCAATGGCTGTGTGCCGCTCCTGACACCTGTGTCCCCTTTGAAGGGTCCGAAACCTCTCAGCCTGTTGATGTCACTTGGATGGACGATCTGGCACTGCTTGTTGCGTCCGAGAATGCTGCTGATCTCCCAGAACGAGCCGTTGCAGTAGCCACAGCGACTGTCACCGAATGCATCAGGGCTACCTTGATCCCCAATCTTGCTGCAGGTAAGACCGAGGCAGTTTTGTGCCTGTGTGGCCACCAGTCTAGGAAAACCGCCTCTGAGGTTTTCAGGGGAACTGAGCCTTCGCTTCCCCTTACCTCGCACATCTGGCCCCAAGCCAGGATCCGACTTGTGCCTGCATATCGGCATGTCGGCGGCATCATCCAGTCTGGAGGCGGACACGCCAAGGAACTTAGGTCTCGTATTGGAGCTGCTTGGCAAAACTTTAGAACCCATAAACGCCTTGTATTTAGCTCACCTGTGGTCCCTGCCTGGGAAAAAGTCATCATCTTTGAATCTGTTGTTGTCAGCACACTCCTATATGGAGTAGGAGCATGGCCGCATTGTGGGGCGGACACAGTTGCCAAGCTTCAAAATGTGTTGGTGCACATGTCGAGAATGATGCTACGGCCCCTTTTCCGGTTTGAGCAAGCAGTTCACTTGAGCGCTGACTATGCCCTCGCTCTTGCGCGAATTCTGCCTGCCCACGACCTTCTCCACCTCGAGCGACTTCGACAGCTCAAGGCTGCGATTTCCCAGGCTACCCCCGAGCTGTGGGCCTTGCTCCACTGGGAGGAGTCCTGGCTCCGAGATGCACAAGCCTCAGTCTCCTGGTTGGGAGAGCGACTCTGTGCTGCAGGAGCTGATGACTCTGCCTTCTGCCACTGGGATAGAATGGTTAGCACTGCCCGGGACACTCCAGGTGTCTGGAAACGTGCCATCCGCAAGGCTAAATACACAGCATCTCTTGAGGCAAGGTGGGCGGCAGAAAAACAGCAATTCTATGGTCACCTCTACCGTCGTCTCCTCGCGATTGGAGCGCATGTCTCTGAATTAGTCGAGACACCAAGTGCCCAAGAAGTCTGCGGGATCTGCCGCCGTGGCTTCCCGAATCTCAGATGTTGGGCCCATCATGCCTTCAAAGTCCATGGTCGTGTGCGCGAGGAACGTACGCTGGTCGGCGGCACCCAGTGCCCTGTCTGTCTACGACACTTCGCAAATAACGAGAAGTTGTGCAACCATGTCAGATATTCCAGTGACTGTAAGCGCACTCTTGTTAGTGGTAATTACCAGGCCCGACCCGCCCCTGGCATAGGGAGTCGCAAGTATGATGACGGATCTAAGACCCAACTTCCTGCTGTTCAGGCTGCTGGCCCACAGATCCGACGTACGGTTGGACCAGCCACAGTTGAAGCACAACGCCCCTCAGAAACCATCTTATTACGACTTGAGGATGGTTTTGCACACGGGCCGGCTGAAACTCCAACCTTTCAGGCACTTGTTGACTTCTACCGCAAAGCCTTTGCCCTCGAGTGCCTTCAGACTACTCGCCTTAAGGCAACTCTTGCAGAATGGCAACGACGATTGATTGATGAGCTTGATGGTGAGAACGATCATCCCATCGAGTGGGGAGCATGGCATAGCAAACTCACTGCGAGCTTAGCTCACGCCGACTGGGCAACATGGTTGGCGCCAGATAGCGACACCCCTGACCGGAACATGCACATCTACAGAGATGCAGAGACCCTATTGCCCTGGGTCATCCTCGATGTAGGATTGCCCATCCTGCAAGGCAGTTTCCAATTCGGAAGGTGCTTCGCTCGGAGCCCACAACACCTCGTCACTTCCTACACTCACAGTGCCTGTAGTGATGATCCCAAACTTCTCAATGCTGATCAATGGCGGATTGAGGACTGGCGTAATTCTGCCACTGTGCTCTCTACCATTGGCCTTCCTTCCTCCCACGGCCTACCGGTGCCCATCAAGTCCTTTTCCAAGCTTGAGAAACATCTCAGGCATCTCAGGCTCCACGCTGACCTGATCCGTGGCACCTTGTTCCTATGGACTGCTGATTGCCCGGCCCTTCTCATTCATCCTGTGAGCAACTGCCCTGGTCTTCAAGCCCTCGCGCAAATCGCTCCAGTTAAAGGCAGGGTCCTTGAGCACCATGTTCTAGGCAACTACCGCTGGGAGGACGACGATCTTTCTTGTTTCACTTTTTAATTACTGCACGTTGTACGGCCGCGTCAAACCCTGACACTTCGCCACGAAAGAGAAAAAAGAGATATATAGAGAGAGAGAGAGAGAGAGAGAGAGAGAGAGAGCGAGAGAGCATGCCATGCCGTGACGTGACATGACATAACATGACCGACGTTGCAGCGCAGTACATTACATTGCCGCATGCATTCAATGCATGTGTGCATACGTACATCTATCACATACATCCTCTCACAAATACACAAACACATACATCCGTCCAGGAATGCCTACCCTGCATGCAAACAAGCAAGCAAACAAACAGCCCAAAGTAAATGCATCCATCCTTACATACATACATACATACACGCATAAACACATACATACATGCTGCATGCTTGTGTACAAGCGTACTTACATTCTTACACACATGTCTGCAGCGAGAGCGCGAGCGAGAGGGAGGGCAGAGACAGGAAGAGAGATGGAAATGGATAGATTGAGCGAGAGCTGGAGACAGTAGCAGCATCTCAGCTGCATGGACGTTCTCAACAGAAAGCACCCTAGAGAGACACAGGAAAAACGTTTGAGAAGCATTTTCCAAGCATGTTGGTTGTTGTTGCTGCCTCGCGCGTCGGCGTGCCCTAAATTTCAGGTGTGGGCAACAACTTCAAAACGGGTCTTGCGGTTTTCACACCGATTCCTGCACACACCCCGATGCCGCTGCAACTGTCACTTAGCGTTGCGATGTTTCTGGGACACAAGAACTGGCACAGCAATTCCTGAACGGCCTGAGTGGTAAGTAGATAGCCGTTAGCATTGAAGATAACAAAACACTTTTGAAGCCTTCTCTTCTGATTCCTAAAGTTTGTCTTCGCCTTTCCAAGGATGGCTTATCGCCAAGGCCAGGCTTTTCAGAAGAGGTGTTCGGGTTCGGGGCTGAAGAATCAGGCGAGCCATGCTGCAACTCGAGCTTCGCGTGAGCCACAGCCGCAGCAGCAGCACCAGCAGCAGGAGTACTAGGAGTAGGAGTAGTGGTAGTAGTAGCAGTAGTAGTAGTAGTAGTACTACTACTACTACTAAAGTAGTGGTAGTGGTGGTAGTAGTACTAGTAGTCGTCGTAGCCTCAGGCCCATCCAGGTAGCGGGGCCATGTCGATTTGGTGGGTCCGGGAACATGAACATGATTCGGTACCCTTAGACCTTGCGTATTGTTGGGCTCCAGAGTGCCCGCCGGGCTACATACAGCCTGAATTGATGGCCTGGCCTTCCTGCATAGAAGGCTTTAGCAAATAGCCAGGCTTCATCCACAAGCCTTGAGCTTCAAGCCTTTATGTAGTTTCGGGGCCCCGCTTCCTTAAAAAGTTTCAGGCAGGAAAACTTTACGTCATTGATTGGGTAGCCCCAGAGCTAATTCGCAAACCCAATGAGGTGGGGCAGTAGTAACTGTGGCAGTAGCAGTAGTAGTAGTAGTAGTAGCAGCAGTAGTAGTAGTAATAATTTGTAATTAGTATTTCGTAATTATTTAATTAGAAATTAGTGGTTAGTACTTAGTAATTAGTAAATAGTACTGAGTAATGAGTAAATAGTACTTAGTCAATAGAAACTAGTAGTTCGTTATTAGTATTTAGTCAGCAGAAATAAGTAAGTAGTAATTAGAACTTACTAATTACTATTATTAGTCTTTTGTTTATTAGTAGCAGTAGTAGCAGCAGCAGTGGTAGTGGCTGCGGCATCTTCCAAGCTGTTGCCGCAGCTGCGGCCTGCTGCAGTTACTGCAGTTGTTGCTCTACGTAGTCCCTAGTGCTGCATCAGTTGCTCTGAGCCACACGTCCTGCATCGGAGGTCGATTTCGGACAGCTCTTCGAGGACATGGTCGTTGGGCAGGGGCTGGCTGCTTCCCAGTGAGATTCTGCCCACTGTAGCGCCCTCAGACCAAAGAAGTGGAAGCAACGAAGAAACTGCACCAAAGCATGGCTTCAGTCGTTGCTGTTCGAGATTCAGGTTCCTTCACAACGCACTTACAAGCAAGTCGGCCTATGAACCCGTTTCCCCCAAGCATCGTAATCAGGCCGTTACGACGAAGCAGCCGTTCTATCGTAGAATCCGCTCGGGTTTGAATGCACCCATACAACACCGACAGTGCCCAAGGCAAACTACAACGATCACATACCTGACCCTCCCGTTTCACCGCTTGCTGATGCCATGAGTTTGTTGGCAATCAGAGAGAGCTGGGCTTGTCCTCTGGCCAGGTACGTTGTTTAGCGTTTAGCGCCGAAAGCGGCCCTGATCGATGTCTAGCGGCACGTCAGTAAGCAGCAGCCATGGGATTGTCCACTTGTTCGCCGTCCCATTCGTGGCGGGACAGCGTAGGAGGGAAGGATGGGAGTCCTTCATTTTGCCGGTGTTGAGCTTGCAGAGGTTTGTGGTCTGTGATACGGCGATAAAGAAAGATTCGCAGGCGTAGAACTCTCTGAACGCTGCGGCAACAGTCTGCAGTGAAGCCAGTTTCATCAGCACCAAGGTGTTAATGACACGCTCGCTTAACAGTTTCCCGCCCGTACAGTAGTGAAGGTCTAAGCAATAGTCAAGAATACCACGAGACGAGCACGAGATGCTGCGGGGCGGGCGTGCTCAGCATCCGTCCAGCGGAAAAAGATGGCCCGAGGGTTTGCTTAGCACGGTCGCATTACGCAGTCCTTAGCCTTTGGCACGGCCTCGCAGATCTCCTTCTCGTCCAAGCTCTCGTCGGAAATGGATTTGGTCGACGGCGTCCCTGCCCGCGAACCTAGCGCCAGAAGAGAGCGGCGAGCACTAAGCGCAATGAGAATTCGGCTTGCGCTTGTCGCACCACGTGCTGCTGCACCACTTCGAAGCTCCATCCTCCCATTTTAATTCTCTAAGGTCAACTACCGCTTTGGCATGGTCGTCGCCTCCATGATCGAAAGGTTCGGGCGTCTTCAAATGCAGAACATAAGCATTTTCGAGCTGCTACGTTCAGAAGGGCTTCAAGGGCTTCAAGGTTTCTGATTTACCCGGCCTCGGGGTTTGGAGTTTCAGTTTCAAGAGCAGAGAAGCCGTGCGAGAATGAGAAGTGATGCAGTTCCAGCTTCTCTCGCATCCTCACAAGCTGAAGCCTCATCTCGGGTGAGAACAAGGACAGCGAGATTCAACTTTCATGGGTCTGTCTGCTTGCCAGGATGTACAAAGAGCCGCCGCCGAAGACACCTCCGGTAATGCCAGAGGTCCCTTGCTCAACGGCGCAACTGCACCGAAAACTCCCATGCATTTTCCGACCCCTTGTTGCCGCTTTTGCAAACGTAGACTGGCTCGAGAGATGTGAACAACAATCCGCCAACCTGAATCACCCCCCCTACTCAAACCCACAAGCGCCCGGACACCCGGTAAATCCCTGAGACTGGCCTGAGATTGTGTTGAGGTTCCTTTGCGCCTCGTCTTAACGGGCAAGCCCTATGCAGGAGCGGAAACTTTCTCCAAGGTTACTGGGGGCTTTCAGCGTTTGGGCAGTTGGAGCCTTTTTGGGGCGTGGACTGCTGCTTCATCGAGGAACTTGCGGGCCTCCACAAACATGCATCATTCTTCCATGAAAGAACACCTAGTCGTCCAGAATGTGCATAAGGCTTGAGCGGGAACACGAGTCTTGGCGGCAGAAGCGCGCGTCGCGACGGCACTCCACGGGCAGGAAGCGCACTAGACTGCCGCGTGAAGACGATGCGCATCCCCACAAAAGGACGACACTGCGACGGAAGCGCTGGAAAGTTTCGAACCCCACCAAAACCAAGAAGGCCGGAGGAGTCAAATAACTTAACGAGCACGGGCTAGCGCGAGCTCAGGCAATGACAGACATACGCACGGCACTGTGGCGGGAGCTTGATCCGTGAATCCCAACCACCTAAGCACTGGCCTTTGCAATAAATTGCGCATCTGCGGACCACGTGCCGGCACGGGACTTCAAGAATGCGAGTTTAGCCCAAATTCTGCAGCGGGAGCCGGAACGGCTAGGTTCGTCTGCCCGTCGGGCGTGATTACGCACTTTTCTCCGCAAACCTCTTAACCCTACACAAAGCTTTTTGTCCCAAGCCGTTTCAGGCCTTGCCCTGCGTGTGGATTTTGAAGCTGTAAGCCTGTTTAGAGGAAAGAGATCTGTTGCAAGACGATTGGCCGAAGCCTACGGTCTGGAGGCCGGAAGCTCCGTTCCGTGGATCAGGACCCAGGGCTTATGAGTTCACCGCTTTCAGTCTGTAGACCATGCCATGCCGGCACTGCTGGCATCCGCTTTAAGATGGTTTCCAGTTTTCAGACGACATTGAATGTCAGCAGCAGTGTTTCCAGACACTGGGTGAGTCAGTGTCGGGCCATCAGTGTGAAGAACTGCGAACATGGGCAAGCAGCACGACTTGCAAAGAAGCGCAAGGCAGATGTCCAACAGACATTAAGTCTTTCATACCATACAGCAGTCGTTTTTGCTGGTTTTGGATTCTGAGCTACCGTCAGCCCCTGCCAGATGAACCGCAAACGCCCAGAACCCTGCATCCTCAAACGCAGATTCGAGAACCAACATCCAACACCCTCAGCCCGAAGCTCAGGTGGTCAACCTGGATGAGCTGGTTCGGGAGTGCCTGGACCTTTGTTGGAGCCCCAGGAAGAAGAACAAGCAAAACACAGCGGCAACTGCAGCAGCAGCAAGAAGAAGAAGCAGAACAACAGCACCACCACACGAGCACAAACTCCATCACCAACACCATCAGCACCAACAGAAGCAACAGCCACAACCACAACCACAAATGACCTCGGCCGGACGAATAACGCAACACATTCAGCGGCGGCGAGAAGCCGCGTAGACAACAACTGCAACAACGACAACAAGAACGACAACCACAACCACAACAAGCTGCCAAGAAGGCATGTGCCAAAAGGGGATCGTCGGCAAAAACACCGTAAAAACCGATGCAGAATGCGACACACGTAGGAAGCAACAAAAGAAACAGAAGACGCAAGCTGCATTCGCATGGACGTCATCACCCCTCCATCCGACCCATCCCCCCCCTCCCCCGCACAGAGCTGAAAGACAAAGGCAAGTCGAAGCCGCCATGTGCAGAAAGTCGGGAGTCTGCAAACATACTGAAAAACCGATGCGAAATGCGACACACGCACGCACACGCACACACACACACACACGTACACGCACACGCACACGCACACGCACACGCACACGCACACGCACACCCACACGCGCACGCGCACGCGCACGCACACGCGCACGCACACGTGCACGCGCACGTGCACGCGCACGTGCACGCGCACGCGCACGCACACGCACGCACACGCACACGCACACGCACACGCACACGCACGCACGCACGCACGTCACGCGCACGCGCACGGCACGCGCACGCGCACGCGCACGCGCACGCAACGCGCATGTGCACACGCACCCACAGACACACACACACACCACACACACACAGACCACACACACACATACACACAGACACACACACACACACACACACACACACACACACACACACACACACACACACACACACACACACACACACACACACACACACACACACACACACACACACACACACACACACACACACACACACAAGCACACACACACACACACACACACACACACACAAAAAGCACACACAAAGCACACACAAAGCACACACAAAGCACACACAAAGCACACGCAAAGCACACACAAAGCACACACAAAGCACACACAAACCACACAAACCACACACAAACCAAACACAAACCACACACAAAGCACACACAAAGCACACACAAAGCACACACAAAGCACGCACAAAGCACGCACAAACCACACACAAACCACGCACAAACCACGCACAAACCACACAAAGCACACACAAAGCACACACAAAGCACACACAAAGCACACACAAAGCACACACAAAGCACACACAAAGCACACACAAAGCACACACACAACACACACACACACACACACAACACACACACACACAACACACACAACACCCACACAACACCCACACACACACAACACCAACACAACACCCACACACACACAACACCAACACACACACACACACACACACACGCACACACACACACACACACACACACACACACACACACACACACCACCAACACACACACACACACACCACCAACACACACACACACACACACCACCAACACACACACACACACACACACACACACCACCAACACACACACACACACACCACCAACACACACACACACACCACCAAAACACACACACACACACACCCAACACACACACACACACATACACACACAACCAACACACACACACACACACACACACACACACACAACACACACACGCACACACGCACGCACGCACGCAC